>WOVY01016220.1:0-183163 GCA_013436015.1 Rhipicephalus annulatus
TTTAAATATTGCAGCGTACAACTTTCTTGGAGACCCGTCCAAGCATAGAATCTACAGGCATGTGTCCCATAAAAACCTCTCCACCTTCCTAAAACATTCCTGCATTGTTTCTGCCTGATACGTGGTGAACTGTCATTGCAATGGATGAGCTAAGGAGGGTACGTCAATTAGTCTGGTGATGTAGACTGCCACAATGGCGTCCAGGTGCTCAAAAAAGGGTCTGGTTCTTTCAGATGCATGAAAGATCTCGCATTTCCCACAATGCACTGCTTTGAATCGCACACGAACTGATGAATAAATTCTTCTCAACTATAGGTGTCTGAATGTGTTATTTAGCAGCAATTCTACCATTTTAACAGCATATTCACACAATGCTTTCTGGCTGCTGCGCTGTTTTTTACTTAAGGTCACATGAACAATGTTATCAGAGGAGTTATACTGCACAAACAGAACATTGTTATGGAACCTCTAAGTTGATTCAAATAAAGCTTGTGCCCTCTGTTTTGCTGTAAGACACATGAAAGCAAGTACCGTGTCACTGCTGATTTCAAGAACCAATACTATGGCCCACAAGATCGGCACCACGTGCTAATTATTAATTTAGATAACCTTCCCTACCATCACGAAGCATCCGGAAGCTAGCAACCCAGATTCAATGCAAACTCAGTGCAACTGTTCTCGCGTATATCCACACCAGAAACAAACAAATGCATGGTCAGCTCACCTTGCAGTTTTTCCACCAGAACTTCCTCTTCAGTTTTCCAGCTTGCTGCTCAAACTGTGAAGCACCTTGTTGCAAGGCATCTGTTTGTGGGAGTGACGAGTGGGCCACACACACGCACACAAATATTATGCCAATTAGCAACATTCAAATGATCTGCTATTGCAAGTGCACGCGATGAATAGAAACTGCAAGCACAAGACAAACATTTTCGAACCGGAATTTCACTACACTAGCTGCTTCTCTCACGTTTTAGAGGCTGTACAACGCTTTACAAGTAGCAGGACTGGCTTACTGTTCAAAAGAAAGTCAGTTCATTCAAAAAGAATAAGCACCAGCACTTACACACCCTACTTAAAAGTTGAGAGAATGTCTGAATGCAAGGGCTCCAAGATTTAGGCAGCACTGTGGCTAAGCCTTGACTACGTGCTCTCTCTCTATTAAAGAGGCCCTGCAACACTTTCTAAGCATGATCAGAAAACGCTGTCGATCTGCAGTCGAGGCTCGCGAGAACACGTAAGCCAATGTCTTTCCACGAGCCAAACACTATAGCGGAGCTCGCAGTCTGTAATTTGCGATAAATTCTCAAACTCATCTAAAATCGCTTTCTTTTCTTTCGTGAAATTACGCAGGATACCCAAAATCATAGGAAACATTGCATCAGCAACTGGCTGATTTTGAGCATGGGGCACTTGTTAGTTACAGGGTTTGCTGTGAGAGGTCATGACTTGTCCTCACGTGCGTGCCCAATCACACACAAAACTCTCGTCATATAATAAAATAAAAAAGAAAAAAAGTGCTCAAGGTCACGAGGCGCGTGTGACACTTTTCTTTCTCCGTGCCATCCTTCCCTGCATAACTTTCAGCGCTTTGGTCGGGAAGAGGAAAAAGAGAATGCAATGGTAGCATGATACAAGTCTTAGTAACTCTGCTCGTTCTGGACGAATTCCAAAAAATTTTGTGGTGGTGAATTCTGAGGCAATAATACTTTTCTTTAATGAATCCATAAATGGCCACTTGAAAAGTATTGCAGGGTCCTTTTATTGAGCACTAAAAAAATGGTACAAAAGTAGTATAGCACTCTGTCGTTAACAAAATGGAGCTACCACATCTAGAAGTTGAACTCGCAATTTTTGCTCTGGGTAGTCTGAGGTTACTACTGCCAAGAAGTCCTGTACAACCTTAAGTAAATTCCCTTCACAAGGTTGTAAGTTGAGCTTCTGCCAGCCAGCAAGTCATCTTTTTGTCCACTTTAACTTCATGAAAACAAAGCTGCCCAGCTTTAACTTTTACTGCTTCAATAATTATTTACAATACTACTTCAAAGCAGTTCAGATCTATGAATTTTTTTTCTGATACAAAGAAAGGGCAATGTGAGTGCAAAAGACAGTCGGATTGAGGTCGAGAGCTTTCAAAAGAAATAGGGTGGCATTACCTAGTTTGATTTGCACTGAATCAGTTGCGGTGTAAGGCACCCGTATGAATGAAGCCAATCGCTGAAGCACAACAAACATTTTCGAGTTCATTTAAGTGCAACAAGGGATCACATCGGCTTTAAGATGGATTACAAAAAGACTTCCGTCCTGTTGGCCAAATGTGATCAGGACCCACGAACTAATGTAAATGGTGACATGGAGAAGCTGCTTGTAAGTAAACAAATATCTTCCTCTCTACCCCTCCCCTTAACGCAAAGAATTTACAGAAGCCGACGTGGCACGGCCCTTTTTGAGTAGAAATTTGTGTCAGTGTTGGTTTTCACAAATCCTCTGCATGAAAATGACAAGGATATGCGTCACGTGGATCCCCCTTAAGCAATGTAACCCAACTTTGGCCGATTACAAACCTAAGAATAAATACGCACTTTGCCCACAGTACTGCAGCGTGTCTGTCATTCACCTGTACAACAATCAATATTGCTATTTCCATTTATATGTAAGCATACTTTCCCTGATAATGCAAAGAATACAGCTATCCTAAATTGAAAGTTCGCCGTTTCTTGATAAAATGTTCCATTTGGCAAAGCAGTGAAGACGGAATTTTCGATAAAGTTTCCCCAAGTAAAATTTTCTAACCGAAAACCATCAAAATAACACGAGCCTGCAAAGCCAAGTGATATGCCTGAAATTCTTTAAAGGTCCGCCGACACCACCTAAATAAGTGATTGCAATTAACAAAACATTTATGATAATTCTGCCTGGGAGAGACCTTGGTAAGACAGTGACCGCTGTGGGCGGAGCTTACATTTATTTTTAGGCTGTAACCGACCGTATTGACAGTGGGCCAGAAAAAAAAGCAGTAGATAAAAAAAACACATACACAAGCAACATATAAAAGGGACAACATGTTACAGACATGAGTGGAATAGAGGCAAGCATTCTGGACATGTTAAGGACATCCTGCTAAGTAGGCGCAAAGAATGAAATGTTAATGCTACAAATGTTTTTAAGAACAATGTTGCTTGCTACACTAGTTTAAGGTGGCTGGTCTCACCATGTTTGTGTAGCTGTTAACCAACCAAGAGTAAATGTCAGAGCTAGCATAGACTGGGCTTGTTAACTACATAGTTAGGCAGACCAAATGGAACCTTAAAAGTTAGTTGAAGACCCAGGTGCTACTGGATATTTCAAGGAGTTCCTCTTGCTACGGACAAGGCACTTGCTCAAACTGGCTGCCACCACAACCAGAAGCACGTTTGCACCAACTAAAGCTTGTATTAACGCAAAAAACCATTTCTCGATACTGTGAGAAAAACTAAGTGGCAAAGAAGGCTGAATAACTCCCCACTGAATGTTTCTAATAAATGGAAAATATGCATTATGTTCTGCAGAAGAAGTGTTCCGAGTTCACTTTCTAGACAGCATGGAGATTTTAAGCATGTTGCGAGCCTGTTGTAGAGTGACCACCACACATTCCCAGCTATTAATCCATTTTCAACCCATGCTCGCTGCTTTTTTTAACATCATACCATCAGCTCAATTGCCTTCTAACGAAACTAAAACCTGTAATTCCGGATCAAAGGTTTTGATGTGGTGAGCCAAACTCCTGCCCGACGACGTTGGGCTCTGAAGCACAATTTCCAAAAAAAGACAGTCATGCATTGGCTGAATGACTTTCAGAAGTTTCGCTCATTTCAAAAGTATGCCCCACCTCACGACCTTGTTGTAGCTTAGTTAGCCTCGGGGCCCTTTGCTAGTCCTGAAAGCTTAATCAGCATGGCTTATTGCAAGTTCACAACATGTGCTTTGCTGGCAGTATGCAAAGGAGGTTTCAGCGATGAACAAAAAAAAAGTTCCAAGAAACTTTTAGAACGCAACGAAGGGACAGGCAGGAACAAACCAAAACCAAAACCACAAAAACAAAAAAGCCGTACATCGGAAAGCAACGACACTACGAGAAGCATACACCCTCAAACCAAAGATCACAAACTCAAAGAAGAACGTGGGTTTAGAACAGAAAGCACATCCAAGTGCAGAAGCACAGAAACAGGCAGAGAGAAGGGGGACACCATAGTCTGAAGTAGAGCGCACGAGGAAGCTGAGAGAGAGAGTGCAACCTTTGTCGACGAGTTACCTGCGCGATCATCCAGTTCCGACAGCTTCTGATCTCTCTCCAGCACTTTCTCCACATTTGTGCGCATGATATCCACAACCTAAAGACGCCGGGAAGGGCGGCACAGGACGGGAAGAGAGAGACACAAGGAAGAAAATTGCACTAAGAAGAGAGCAGAACACGGAAACATGTGCACGCAACACTGCATCCCTCCTTCGCCACAGGTTTACCGTGGCTGCAGGAGACACAAGGAAATGAGAAACGGACAGAGGATTGTGAAAGAGACAGGCGAGGGCTTTTATTAGTATGAATGCTTGCCTGCGAAAAAAACAAAAAAAAACAAGAAAGGACTACAAAGCACGTGTTGGCACACTTGTGAAGCAGGTTCAGACGACACTATTAAACCATGTATTACACGAATGAAAGCAATCTGTGCACATGTGTAAAAAAATCGCTCCAGGTGCTGCGGCAAAGACGTCCACTGCATGCACACCACAGAAGGAACTGATGTACCCTTATGGCCAGTACAATGGCCCGCTATATCGTCTTGTGCTTTTCGGCAGCAATCGTGACAAGAACTGTTAATCTCATTCATCGAAAATGTTACCGAATAGTAAAGCACCACAAACTTGGTAAGTAACAATCTAAATTATTAAATGATCTACATAATTAATCTAACGACCTATAATGATTGCGTGCTTATACTAGCACTTCTTTTTTCACTCAAACTTCTGAGAATGGCCGAGTTTTTCAGTAAACATTGTTCGCTACGGACACAAGGGTGTCGATATGAACACAAAGTTGTTGGTCAGGTTCACCCCAATTAAACATTAGGCAACAACCAGTCAGACAAAAATCAACTCGTGGCACTGGAGTGTTCATCTGTGAGGGCAGGATTAATGGGCGATTGTGCTTGAACTATTTCTGGGCAAACTAGAATTGAAACTTCAGCGCAACAGATCAGCAGCAAGTGCAAAATCTTTTTAAGGTTACCAAGGCAAAAATATTGATTACTGCTGCTTCCACATGGCTTCGTAGATTTAGAATTTCCGATACATTCAAGCCTGGAGATCTCTCCAGACGTGCAAGCACATGACGCTTTGCCAAGCTGCTAAGACTGCCGTCTCCAGGCAATGACCCTCGTTCCATCTGTGTTGTTACAAGCTCTGAATGTCCTTCCACACGAACCTGTGGCGGCGCGTTGCAGTATGCGACCTGCACTCTTGTTTTCTCACCTGCGCGGTCATCCAGGTCGGACAGCTTCTGGTCTCGTTCCAAAACTTTCTCAACATTGACACGCATTATGCCCACCACCTGGGCCCAGCAGAGAAAGAGCGCAACCCCGCCAATGCAAACACAAGCCCCTTGATTTGAAATTTCAAAAATAACACAAACAAAAGCAAGCACTATATTCATTTGTAGGGCATGGTGCAGAAAGATGATGCCACATGTCATCATGCATCAACCACTTGCTGCAGCACGTAGGCTTTTGGGAGTGGATGAAAAAAAGAGCATTTATCTGGTTCAGTTTACAGAAAGCTGGCCTCCTTGGTTGCCAGTGACAACTGGTGGAGGTGCTGGGTACATGCACTTTTGTTCAAGTTCTCGCCATCAATACTAACAACTCAAAGACAGCTACTGCTGCCACACCAAGCAGCCACCGCCTACAAGAGCTACAACCTGAATTCAGTCCTTATCTTCGAGACGATAAATAAGGATATCAACTATGAAAGGGGCGAAACAAAGCCACGATGGCCAGTCTTCCCTACTATATGCTTCAGACAAGAATATTTTGTAAAATGTTTATAACTGGCTTGAATATTTTAACTGGATTGCCAGCATCGACAAGCAAAATCATGTCCATGAACCGTGGAGAGCTTACTTCACTTAGGAAGACTGCATGATCTTGGCTTACCTAGCAGCATAAAAATTCGGGAGACTACAGGAGGTAGAGGGTGGAGGGGTTGTGCATCATAAATTACTGAGACAGACATTTGCGACATGCTGTCCTTGCTCCCATCCACTGTAATTGCAAAAACACGGCGTTTCAAAGCTTCCACCGCAGTGTTCTCGGGATCTGCTGGGCATTTCCTCGACGATAACAGCTTGTTTCCGCACGTCCCCACCTGCGTCCCCACCTGCACCGCATCACACCCTTGCGCTTGGGGAACATTTTTCGAAGCAACGGTACCGCATGATTTCAAATGCTTAGCGGCAAGTTTCGTTCACCGACAAATTTTGTGAATAGGCATTCTGCGTGCATCGCACTTTCTTCGCTCCTCTTCTGGAAGAAAAGTTCCGATGTTGCCCTACCACTCCACAGCGAGAACGCAGTTCTGATGTTTCTGTAAAGTGATGTGCCCTAAAATGACAGCCTTGCCGCCATACGAAACACTGACATCACAGGTGCACGTGATACAGAATCCGCACGTGCCACTTTTCCCTAAAGTCACAAATCGCGGGAACCCAGCTGTCTACCAGTCCAAAAGCACTTGCAAGTACTACTTCCTTGCTTTGGACACAGCCATCGACCTTCCAACTGAACTCTGGAAAATACGCACCCCCCCCCCCCCCCCCCCCCCCCCGCAACACAAACAGAACTGACGTCTAGGCAGGCAGTGCAGGTCCAGCGTACAAAATGCGGGGACGAAGGCAAGACATGAAAAAGTTGTAGAAGCATTTTCCTCGCCTTCTTTTGGTATGGTGGCAAGCGCGTCTCGCGGCTGCCCGCCTTCATCGAGATGTGCGGTGCTACATGCGTCGAATATACGCAGCTGTCCTCTGTGGTATGGTTACAATGAACTACACAAGAGTAGTGGCCAGTGCTCCTCTGCAGCGCCGCAAATGTCACAGCAAGAAAGGCTGACATACATGCGTGATAAAAAAAATAAAAATAAACCACCTATGCTGCGACGGCCACTTTTCGGGAGATTCGAGAGAGCGTTCTTGCAATCGGGAAAATTAGGTCGAAATTCGGGAGTTTCCAGGACGATTTGGGAGAGTTGGCAGGCATGATTTGGTACTACAAGTCTTCCAAAGAATATGGCCAACAGCTTGGTGATGCCGCAACACCGAAAGAATGGAGAGAGCTCAGCAAGCCAAGTCTTTTTGAAACCAGACGAGAGGGATGTTTTCTGCATACATGATGGCATGTGGCAATATGCACAAAGTTTTTATATTAGTTGGTTCAACGATATCAAATAGCTATGACAAGAGGAGTTAAAGCAACACCAGACTACTCACAGAAAGTATGAAATTGCTACTAATTACCACAGCCTGCTAGAGGTTCTAAGAATTTTCATCTTGAAGTTCGCGTTATTGCTACACATAGTTAAAACAAAGTTCTACAAGAATCTTAGGTCACACAGTTACAAACTATTAGCACATTTTTTTTTACAGGAGATGGTTGATTGTAGGCAAAACTAAACAGAACATTGCATTCCAAGCAAAAACAGCTGCACTGATGCCACTTGCATAAAGTTACACTCAATATGAATTTCAACCTTCGAGCGCAATGCCTCATGAGCTTTCAGTTAACTTATAGCCTTTATTGGCCCTTATTCGCACTACCAAACACTGCTCTGTCACATGGAGATGACCACAAATGAAAATATATAATTGAGAACATGAGGGACAGTTGAGGCCATCCACAATATTTGAACGTGTGAGGCTATGTACTCCAGTGTTGCAACTTTTATTGATCGCAAATGTAAATTTTGAACAACCTACATTCCTATCTTGCACTTTTTTTAATGCAAAAGTATATAAAACTTCAGTCGTGCTTTCTTTTACCCATCAATAAGGTTTTTTTTTTCTTCTGGTAAATGATTAACTCTGAGCTGAGCAGATGGTTGCAGTCTCAACTGCTGCTGCCTTGCTTCTCAGCTATAAAGCTTGTTCAGTACAAGAGTTTCCTATCTGCTATTTCAGAAGTTCGATGTGTGAAGATGTGTGTGTTAAAGGCAGCGACGAGACAGCGTGAAGAACCGTCCAGCGATCGGCACAGCAACGAACCGAAGCACGAGCCGCGAGAGCCGGGCGTTGGCGATGCTGCTTGCTGCAGGCACATCTTCTTCTTCACAATATCGCCCCCGCTGAAAAAAGAGCCATCCTGGCGACCTAAGAAGTTTCAGGGAGAGGCTCATGATACGGTTTTAGGCGGGAAACATGGACGATGTCACGTGCACGCCGGCGCATGTCATCCGATCGGGAAACTGGCTCAATTAAGTAATTAACCGGAGAGGTTTTCTCTAAAACGGTGTAAGGCCCCTCGTACCGGGGGACAAGTTTTGATGAGAGTCCCGGAGTTTGGTATGGGATGGCAAGCCACACGAGAGACCCTGGGGCATAGTTGGGATCCGGAATAGAGGTGCAACGGTTTTCTTTCTGGCGTTGCTGCTCGTCCGAGGTGAACGCACGGGCGAGCTGGCGGCACTCTTCAGCTTGTCGAGCAGCATCGGAGATAGGTGGACATTCGGAAGCATCAGGACGGTAGGGAAGCAGAGTATCAATTGTATGGGAAGGGTCACGTCCATAAAGAAGAAAGAAAGGTGAAAATCCCGTGGTTGTTTGTATTGCAGTATTGTATGCAAATGTCATGTATGGGAGAACACGGTCCCAGTTGCTATGATTAGATGCCACGTACATTGAGAGCATATCACCCAGCGTGCGGTTAAACCGTTCCGTTAGCCCATTAGTCTGCGGGTGGTATGCCGTCGTTTTCCGATGAATGACGTGGCATTCCGAAAGCAGAGCTTCGACGACCTCGGAGAGAAAAGCGCGGCCTCTGTCACTAAGGAGCTCTCGAGGTGCGCCATGTCGAAGGATAAATTGACGTAAAATGAAAGAGGCGACATCCTGAGCGGTAGCGCTCGGTAAAGCGGCTGTTTCGGCGTAGCGTGTTAGATGGTCGACCGCCACTATAATCCACCGATTGCCATCTGATGTCAATGGAAGGGGGCCGTAGAGGTCAACGCCAACGCGATCAAAAGGCTTGGCAGGGCACGGAAGTGGCTGCAATTCGCCAGTAGCACGTAGCGGTGTTGATTTGCGTCGCTGGCAGTCAGGACAGCACTGCACAAATTTGCGTACGAAATTGTACATGCCGCGCCAGTAATAGCGATGGCGAAGGCGTTCATATGTTTTGAACACCCCGGCGTGGCCACATTGTGGATCGTCGTGAAGAGAAGCGCATACCTGCGATCGCAAAGTGCGTGGAATGACCAGTAGCCACCGGCGGCCATCAGGAGAGTAGTTGCGTCGATGGAGAAGTTGATCGCGGATGGCAAAATGGAAAGCTTGACGTCGGAGGGATCGAGATACCGGAAGGTTGGGCGTACCGGATAGATATTCGAGAAGAGATGCGATCCACGGGTCACGACGTTGTTCGGTGGCAATTGAGTCAAGATTTAACGATGACAAGTACTGGAGGCACGTGTTTCCGCACGTCGGATCTGGTGGCAAAGGTGAGCGGGACAGGGCGTCAGCGTCAGAGTGTTTGCGTCCACAGCGGTATACGACGCGAATGTCGTACTCTTGGATTCGGAGTGCCCATCGCGCAAGGCGGCCAGAAGGGTCTTTCAGCGTGGAGAGCCAGCAAAGCGCGTGGTGATCAGTTACTAGATCGAACGGGCGGCCGTATAAGTACGGCCGGAACTTTCCAAGCGCCCACACCAGAGCCAAACACTCTTTTTCTGTCACGCTGTAATTAGTTTCGGCTTTCGTCAGAGTGCGGCTAGCGTAGGCTACAACGTATTCTGAATAGCCGGGTTTTCGTTGCGCGAGGACAGCACCTAGCCCGACGCCGCTGGCGTCTGTGTGCACTTCGGTAGGAGCCGTCGGGTCGAAGTGGCGAAGAATAGGTGGCGAGGTGAGCAGACGGCGCAGAGTAGTGAAGGCAACGTCACATGAAGGGGACCAGGAGGAGAGGTTCACGTCACCGCGAAGAAGCTGGGTTAATGGTGACATGATGGATGCAAAATTGCGAACAAAGCGCCGGAAATATGAGCATAGGCCTACAAAACTGCGAAGTTCCTTCATGGTCGTCGGCTCCAGGGTGCTGTTAATCCCCGTTGCTCCAGGGTGTAGCAACGGGGATTAACAGCACCTCCACCAAATGTGAAGAGGTTTATTAGCCGTTAAAGGCAGCGACGAGACAGCGTGAAGAACCGTCCAGCGATCGGCACAGCAACGAACCGAAGCACGAGCCGCGAGAGCCGGGCGTTGGCGATGCTGCTTGCTGCAGGCACATCTTCTTCTTCACAGATGTATCATTCACACTACAGCTTTGAATACAATACATAAAACACTTATTCCTTCCTGTGCTAGTCACCAAATCACCAAATTTTATCGCACATGGAAGACCCAGGTCACAATCTGAGAAAGCTCTCCGAGTTTATTAAAGACGTTACCAACCAACTAAATGAGCTCTTTGGAAAATGTACATTACTGCTCTTTAGCTCTAACATGTTTCCTTATAAATAACACAATTTTACATTTGCCAAATGTGTTTGCAGATTTTATTTATTTCTACATTTTGTCTCTAGTGTTACATACTAATCTCTTTAGCTTTGTTTGCTTTAATACTCACTAGACTGTACTGCTTCGTAGTATACCGATTTCCTACTTTCTTTCACAAGTTCTTTATCACTGTATTTTACACACGGCTATACATTTATGCAAATGATAAAAATCCAATAAATCCCAACATCACACATAAACTATATACACAGAGTAGGCTAACATGTAGTTGACTACTCAAAATGATGACTGTTGCAGTTTTACATTCCAAAACCACGATATAATTATTATAGACGATGTAGTGAAGGCATCCAGAAATATCGACGTTATGATGCTTTTTAACATGCCCATAAATTTACGCACACAGGCCTCGGGCATTTTTGCCTGTGTCTAAATGCCCAGGTTCAATCCCACAACCTTTGGGTCACTGTCCGTGCCCCTAGAACTAGACAACACAGTGGGGAGGGGTGTCATAGAGGACGAGCCAGCCCACAATGAGAGAAAGGCAAAGCGGCCGAAACGCTACTGCTCCAGAAACGCACCTCATCCACTTGCGCCTGTGTCTGCTGTATCCGCTTGGACGCGGCCTGATGCTGGGGGTTCGGAGGCCTGGGCGCCCCCTCCTGATCAGCCCCCGCCTGGCCTCCGACTACTCCTGGCTGAGACCTGCAACACACGTTGGCAAGCCAGACGTCATGATGACTCTAAGGGGACTGTACTCAGCCAACCACTTCCCAAAATGCCAGCTGCAAAAAAAATCCTGGCCCAGCTTTGTCTTTTTATATTTAAACGAAACTTCAAACTGCTCTTTTTGTTTATTTTTCTTTTCCAGCTGTATCGGCTGTGAACTGTGTTCTGTCAACAACTTCCCGAGGCGCCAGCCACAATGCAGAAAGCCAAATCCTGGCCCAGCTATCACTTAAACAAGATTAAAAATTGCTTTCTTTCCTCTGCTGCATTAGCTAGTAAACTTCTTATTCTAAAATGCCGACAAATTCTGAAGAAAAAAAATTACATTTTGGAAGTATATCATGCAGCTTCTTTGATCTACGCGCTGTTGCGAGTATCCTGAAAGTACGCTGTTGTGTTGATTTCAGTCTGTTATAACACCACTGCACAAAATAAGTGTGATGGGAACAGCACATATTGCATGAACGCCTGTGGAAAAATAAATGCTGGTTGGATGTCACCACCTGTCACATCTATGTCACCACCTATCACATCTACCTTTTTCTCAGTCCTTATCTTCTTCCAGTGTTAAGTCTTCATACATCTCTACCAAATCACCAGACTTATTGCTATTGAAATTAACTCTACCATGGGCTTCACATGCTAATAAGAAAGACAGTCCCAAATTTGAATAAAAAGCACGGCCCAAAAGTAATTTCAATTTTAAAACACAGAGTTGAAGCATCGTACAAACATTTTTAAAGTTAAATGGCGCGACATCAAAGGCGCTACTGCTGGCAATCTTTTTCATGTGCCTCTTCAGAAATGCAGCCGCGAGATAAGTCAGTATCTTCCAGGTAGTTTTGGCATTGCTAAGGGCAAGCGCATAGGTCGAGTTTAGCAAAACACCGATAAACTCATTGCTGTCAACCATCTCATGGATCCCATCATCTTTTGTAAAAATGGGTGCTTCTGATTTGAAGAGCCATTCGCCCCTGCTAAAAGAAACTTCAAAGTTGAGAACTATGCGATAAAAGTTCGACAAGAAAGAGTACTGAGGGGGACAATCATGCATTTACTGCCATCATAGCTTTCAGGCTCTGTACTACAAAACAGGCAGATGACAAATATTTTTTTTATAACTTCTGTTATTCTTGTACCCAAAAGGCCACCTATTACCCAAGACAAAATAAATCTTCAATCGCGAATTTGAAGTAAATGCTTTAAATAAGTACACTTCCCTGTTATTTAACACACGCAACGAGGATGATACGGTAATTTGATATTTCATACTGAACGAACCTTACAAAATACTACATTTATACGTTTACACACACCTGCGTATATTTCATTTTCATTTCATTTATTCAATCTTAAGGGCCCGAAGACATCATATTTGAGAACTGAAGGACTACTGTGTTCTGCCAACGCAAGACTATGTGACCTGCTCCTTGCTGTGAGGCATGATGTACTATTTATGTCCTCTCTGCCACGACTCACTGACGTGCAGTAAAATCTTAATGCTACTAAATGAAGTACAAAATCAATTTAGTTGCATCTAAAACACTGCCTCAAACAAACAAGTAGAATGATACATTTTAGGAAGGCTATGTTGATACAGTGAGATGTTTCAAGGTAGATAAAAAAAAAAAAGAGCACAGTCGCTGGCATGTCCTGTGCTTATTGATCAAGGCCAATAACCTTCCTGTTTCTATTCAGAAGTGACTAGACACTCATGTATTATATATATTTTTGCAAATACCAGGATGCTGCATTTTTTTTTCTTTTTTTCAAATGAGTGTCGATAGGTTGCAGGCACGTTTCTCACTCCTACTTTGCAGCAACCACAAGCTGTCACACCACCAATGCAGAGTTGATGCGGGCCCAAACTTCACATGCAACGTTCGCATGACACATACCAGCTGCTAAATGGGCTGTAATGGTTGTAATCTCTACAGACAACCCACATATTCTAGCTAGTTTAGTATAATAGACATTACGCAGGTGCAGCTTATTCTTACTGCCCTCTTACCAATGACTAATTAACAATCGGCAGCCATACGTGATGCTGAAGTACGACAACTTTTTTTGCAAACGGTATTCCACTTGCAGCCCAAGTTTGGTCCGAGTGACATTGAAAGTCACTTATTTAAAGAATATTGCTTTGATTACTATGCCGCGATTTATATTAGTGTTGTGTCATTGCTCTAATGTATCAGTTAGATGCAAACCATTTTCCTCTGCTATGGTTAATTGTTATGACATGGCAATACTATTACGGTGATAACTTATTCTAAATGATACTGATTAGAACCCAATTTATTAATCTATTAATATAAGTGACAGGAGCAGGAATGATTTAACACTACGCATGCAATGGACCCACGGCTTGAGTGGGTGGTCTACTTACAGGTACATATTCAGTACATAGGGCGAACTGCCCTAAATTTGCTGAAATGAGAACATGACCTTGTAAAGAAAGAAAAAGACACAAGTTCGATGTGTGGTTGAACGTAAACATTACAAAACATTTACTCACATACACTATATAAAAAAATTACTGGGCGGATTGGTTTATTCACGATTCCTTCTGTAACCACATGTGAAGGCATAATACATCGTAGTCCCCCCCATAGAAACTTGGAAATCACAGCTGTGTTGCCACAGAAGAAATTGGGCAATACTTAGGGCTTCTAGTCATGTGGCATTACACAAGATCTGCGATGCCATAAAACGTCTGACACTCGGAACGCATGCAAGGAGGCAAATGCAAATTGGTGGATTACAGTATTGGAACAATAGGAAACATTTTTGGGTGGGATTGAGTCCCAACACACCCCAATCCCGACAGAATACATGAATCTCAAGACTGGAGCAATTGGATAGCCACTTTTTAATACATACAGCTGTATCCCTTCCCCCCTTTATGCAATGCCCCAACAGAAAATGTAAACTATGTAATAAATAGTGTATCCATAACATAAAGTTTAAAAATAAGTGACTAATAAAGTTAGCTACTTTTACACAAGCTATTTTACAAAAACAGACTATTGAGTGAGGAATATGGCACGAACCATAAGGCCGCTAATTGTGTCCTTCCAGTTAAGAATTGCCAACAAATGGGGCCTCCACATTTGGTGCAATTGGCTACACTTTTGCTTAAGGCCTTGCAATGCCATGGTGCACAAGTTTAGCTAAATTTGGCCTTGCTAGAGGATTATCTTCAAAACTATCACCTACGGCTAGTGGAGCAGGCACAGAAGTTCATCAGTTTTGATGCTTTTTTGTATTGGCACTTTAGCTTTAGAATACAACTGCCGGAGTTCTTGCTGGTGTAATGTAAAAGGAAGTACAACACGTGAAAAGTATAGAGCCAGATAGTGCTTAAGATTTTCAATATGTCATTCTTAACGAAATTATCATTCCAGCTGCTTAAAGCAAAAAACAGTCTAAGGAGAGTAAAAAAGCTGCGCTTTATAACATTTAGACATTGAGACTTTAGGACGATGGTCGTATGTTATACATAAAGAAAAGCTGTCATTGTGTCATCATTTACTATTAATACGGTCCCTCCATGACAACTTTATGAACTACTGTTAGAGAAAGAGTTTACTTTCCGTACGTAATTAATCATGGGCGGCCACTATAATCACCAGGTGGCATAGTTCCACCTGCTGAAGCAATGCCTTGATACTTCTCTCTCAAATGAGAAAATATAAAACAAAGCGGGACAATGAACTTGAGACTTGTTTGAATTAAGAGCAAAAAACTCGGCGAATGAATCACCACGTGTCGATTGTGTGCACGACCTTTGCCCGTGAGCATGACAAATATCCAATGTTTGTCATGGCATTTGCACACGAACGAGATGACTGTGCCAGAAGAATAACTTACAGATCTATACGATTACTACAGTGTTTCATTACAATGATAAACAAAACACCTAGTAAAAGCAGAAACTGAAATGTAACACCTAAAGGCCTGAGCCTGTCTTTTGAAACAGCCCTGCCCGAATTTCTAGCAACCGATTCTCTCCACCCCTGCGAAACTAGAGCACTGCCTGCACCGCGTGTTTGAAGTATTGTACCGACTGTTAACCTTGCTCCTATTGCACACCAATCATGACACAGGCGTGTCATACGAACCGTCAGTAATTGGAACATATGGGTGACAAAAAAAAAAGTATGCCGCAGTGCTGCAATAAAAACAATTTCATTTCGCCTGATACCGTGCCTCGAAAAAGGGCGTACCCCGCTAACCTGGACGAATTTTCCATCGAGAATAACGCACAGCTGTTGTAAGAGCACCAGTGCCGAGTTAACAGATGTTCCGCAAAAGGTTCTTCCCGCAGAGTTGACGGGACCCGTATTCGTTTATTTCCCAATGCCGAGTTTATCTCGGGCAGTAGTGGACAGAAAACGGCATATGGTCGACATCCGAGGCTTTCATCGGCAGCAGCGGATCGCTTTTGAAGGGACGAAACAAACAAAGAGAGAAAAAAACACTGCGACGCCTGTGCGCTCGCTCTTTGCACGACCAGCGTGAAAAGAGCTCCCAGAGCGCTCGCTGTACAAGCCCGTGAGTCATCGCGCCGCCGTTATCCCTCGCCCCATCACGCACGTCTCCAGGTGACTGATGCGTTATGCTTTTGTTCTCAAGAAGCAACAAGAGAGAGGCCATTCCGTAGACAATGCGGAACGGGCACAGCGCCCTTATCTGTCCAAGGCTGCTGCTGCTTAGAGCGACAGATACAGGACGGAAGAACGCGAAAAGACGGCGGACTTATCAGATGAGCACGCACAATGAATGAATAAAAATGAACTGTGTTCCTCCACGGAATCCGCCCACCAAGCGAGCCTCAGTATCCAGTACATCCTTCCTCGCAACGATACTAAAAACGCTGGATAATTAACACGGTTACTAGCTGCGCACGAACGTCTGCTGAAATAACGCCCACGCGCCCGGCTGTTCAGTCATACTGACTGACGTTAAGGACTGCGCCTGGCCGGCGACTAACGGGAACATACGAGGAAGAAAAACGAGCGGTCAACTACGAGGCACGATTCGCTCGTGTGTGACCTTCCCGTAAGCGTCAGGTGTGCGTCAGATGCGCGACTATCGTGCCATGTCGAAGCCTGCCAGGGGGGGCCGGCTGTCAAAACGAAAATAGGGCACCTGCCTTCACAGCTGAGGTCTGACGCGATACATTCCGCGGCAATGTGGTTCAGCGGCAATGCGGGAACTCGGATCCTCAATATTACGACGCGAGAGCGTCGTAATCGCGGTCGCTCGATTTGGTACAAATAACGAACCAGCGCTGGGTCAAAATGGAGAGCTTTCGATTCGGGACGGGGGGCCGTGCTAGCCTGCGAAGCGGAGCTCCCCGAGGAGCTCTCGCACGATCAACGAGTCGACGGCTCGGACAAAATGGGTGTAGAACGTATACCCCTACGAAATGACCACGGATTTCCTCGTACAACACACCACGCGTATGGCAAGCAACGAGTTATGGTTCATATGCGCGGAGGCAAAAAAAAAAAAATTAAGTCCGGGATGGGCAGAACCGGCAGTGGCCTAGCGAGCAATCGGCGAAAGAAGGCTGGCTGCCGCTAATTATGGAGTGTTAAAGCAACGACTTCCTACCGAGACCGATAAAGAACGTAAAGGAAATGCGACTTACATGTTCCCGAGCCCGAGGTTGATTAAAATTAAGGCTTTAAAGGGCACTCAGGATCAATGATGGCGACAGCTTTTTCAATGACGTCATACATCCGGGGATGAGATGCGTACGTTGTGCAAGAAACCGACGCCGCATGGCGCCTCGATCTGCCATGGCTGTCGTCTGCTACTCTAGTAGTTTACTGTAGATCCGCTTTCTGGGGACGCCCGCAATACGAGATCGGGGAGTTTGGAACCGCTTGATGTTTGAGAGAGTAGCCTTGAGCCTTTCAATTTTCATTGTTATGATGGCGTGGGTCTTCCCGCTTTCGGAAATGCTAAAGAAATGTTGGCTGATGAGTCACGAAAACGGTCGTGTGACTGCTCTCACGTTGAACAAAAAAAAAAAAAAATACGGTACATTTTAGTCATCGAATGACAACCTGATACTATCGACTGTCAAACAGTTTTTTTTTCTCCATCAAAGAGCACAGGCTATTTGTCTGGTCAGAGGAAAGGAACGGCTCCCTGCGGACGAACACAAATCGCGGCTCGCCTTCCCAGAATAGTACGGCCGAAATATTGATCACACTCGCGCCGCGTAGCGAAGCACTGAGCGTGCCCAGGCTTCCAGAAAAGGCAACAGATGTGGACAAAGGCACCGATAATAGAGCATTTGAAACACAAAAACGTGATCGATGGGAACAGCGGTTGCGGTGCTTTCCGGCAGATGCCGTCATGTCAGCGGCCGCCGAAAAAGTGCGCGTATCGTGGTTGCTCCCTTTCCCGCAGGATGGCTGGACGGGTCCCGCGGATCAATGCTGTCTCGTTTATGCAACTGCCATGCAACTATATTCTAGCCACTGTAATGCAACTGCGGAACTTCGCAGACTGACTCATTTTATGTACTAAAACGTGTGTTCCAAGTCACATAATGCGCCTAGAAAACACCTGACGCGCCACGTCCTTGTTGGAAGCTGGACAGAAGTAAGAGCCCGCACTGAAGTTGTCCACTACATCATGATTTTTTTATCATGGATGAAATTTTGTGTAAAGTGCACGTATTCGGCTGTATTTGCATCGAGGTATTCTCGTCGGTGATGTAACATTCACGACAGTGTCCAACATCAGCAAGTTTGGAGATGTGGAGCTGTGGGCCTCCATTCCACTATATTCCGGATCCGCAATCTCAAGTTCACTAGGGGCACGGTGACTAGGGGGCTTCGTAGCACTTAGCAATAAATTTATTAGGGCACATCTCTTTGTATGACCTCCGAGGATATGCTGAGGCATCTCGGAGGCTATGAATTTAGTGTACTAGGTGCTTTTGCTTGTTCTAATGGGGCCATAAAGATCGTCCCTTTGGTGACAAAAAAAAAAGAAACTAAAGAAGAGGGGGGAGGGGAAATGCGCGTCTTTTTTTTACTTTTTTATTAAATTCAAAGAGTTCTATACAATAGCCGAGAGATAAAACTGGCGCTGCTATCGTTTTACCACCACAGGAATGATGGGAAATAAAGGCTTCGAATTGGACATCGTTAGCTAGCGAACTCGATACGGATCTTTTTTTTTTTTAAGACGATAGTCTTTCTTGAAGACCTTCGACGAAAAAATCTTCGTCTGTTGGTCTGTACATTTGTCTGTTTGTCCACTCTAACGATAACTAAAACGGCACTAAACGGCCAACCCCATCCGCAGCGTCCACCAGTATTGCTCAAGGTTTAGCGTTCATAGTTGTGCGATTGTCAATTAAAAGCAAATATTACGCAAATCTGAGGTGCCATAACAACACGTCTATATTTTGTATGTCTGCCTTCATACTAGAAGAGGCACACGCAAGTAACTCTAAGGACTGTAGCGTTTATCGCACTGCGCTGACAGTGCAACGCGATGCTCAAGAAGGTGTTTTCAACGCTTTGCCACGACGACATGGTGGTGGCACCTGCCAGTCGCTTTGCATTCTACACCTCATCACCTCCGAGACTGGCGCGCATCTTTCTCCGTGGTCGCGCACGCCTTCGTTTTCGAAGATAACTGCCAGATGGCGCTCGTGTCTAACGTGCCTAGATGCGCTTGTTCGCCTCCGCTACACGCTCGAGGCACTATAACGCCGCGCCTTCAGAATACCACTCACCAATTTTCTGGCACAGAACATCAAATAAACGTTTTGTTCACTGTCTCCAGACGCAAGACTATCGTCTTTCGACGACATTTACAGTGTAACATGTAGATTTGGGCCACTTTATTTAGAGTTTGTTTCGTTTTTGCACGCCGTAAGTAGCGGGGTGTGGTGGAAAACACTCAAACGGTGTCTTTGTTGTATTGCGAGTCAGAAGACCGCCAGGTCTCTGTTTGCTGCAACGTTACAGGTTTACAAGTTGTATTTGACAGTTGTACGAAAGCGTAGTGCCCTCACCGCGGCGCAAAGATTTAGCGTCCCATGCCACTCCAGGATATGGGATATTGTTCGCACTTTTTTATAAACGCGTCTTTCCGGAAATTCGTTGAAATCGACTGCAAAACGACGTCCAAATTCAGCAGATGGACCGTTACTTTCTTCTGGCTCAACTTCACAACAAAACGAAAGATGCCCTGGAAGTAGATCACTTGGACAGACGCACCTGGAATCGCAGCATACTATAGGTGTTTCTCCCTCAATACAGTACTGCTATTTCCGTATATAAATAATTCACACTTTCAATGGCGCGTGTTTGTTTTTAAGCGCGGTAAAAATAATTCATCATATTGTTATGCAAAGGCTGGAACCACTGCAGAGCAGTGTATGTACCATGCTTGAATTTGTCGGTGTTTCACATCCATCTCACAGTCACAGAAACATTTTACAATAAATTTCACGTGCAGAAGAATGAAACAAGTCTTAATAGGAAATAACTTCGTGGCCCATTGTTTTACACTAGAAAAACAAACGTCGGAGATTTGTAGAACGAAATCCATTCGAAGCAATTCTAATGAGTGCCGTACTTCCCATCATTCCCGGGTAGGTACAAGTACATTGGCACAGCTGAAGGTGCCCGCATAGACACTAGCACCAGATTCTCTCATCTTTATTATAGTACAAAACTCTGTGGTTAATGCATCACTATCTGCGAAAGTCTCACTGCAGCCCCACGGGCTCCGATTTTCAATGCGTAAGAACAGAAAAAAAAAAAACTCCTTAGAATTGCGTCTGCGTTAGAGGACCCCAGGAGGTCAAAATTTATCTATATTGACCCTCACTACGGCATGCCCCATAGTCATATCGTCGTTTTGGACGTAAAGCGCTCCCCCCCCCCCCCCCACAAAAAAATAAGAAAAAAATAAAAACCAGATACATAGCTCGAAAGGAAACTTATCATAATCCGTGATGGACGGGGAATACCCAAACAGTGGCCTAGCTGAAATCACTCTGTGAGGGGTGAGGGGTTTACCATACGCCATTGTAGGAGCTTAAATACCTCGTCGTATCGTTCGTTGTGCGGTACGTGCAAAACTGAAAGATTTCAGAGTGAGGGAAACTGGTATACCCCCCCCCCCCTTCCACTCCCTACCCAAGCGCACCCCCTGTCCTGGTTATAGACTAGGGAACGCTAACAGATTTATCTAATTGGAATCACTTCGACAGCCTTGCTAAAGAGAACACTTGTGTATTCAAGGAGCACTTGAATTGGAAATTTCCAACCTAATAGGCAGCGGGATGAATCATAACGCCACAATAAACCTACCTTTCTCGAGGTCCAGTTTAGTCGTCCTTCGTGGGTTCTTGAGCGCACACATGCAAGTTGTGAGACGTCATTGGATGAGTTGAGCGAGGTGGAAGTTGAGATAAGAAAATCTAGACTGTGATCCGCCAACGAACGAAGCTTGAGTGGTTGCTTTGCAAGCTTGAACAAGCACATTTCGGTGTTCACGGGCACTCGTCCGAGTGTCTTATAGGTTATCACGTAAACAATATTGACAAAAAGGCGAACACAATATTGTCACGGGGTCGTGACGTGTACGAATGAAGCAGACTGCAGGTCGAATGGTAAACTGTTTAATCGGGCCAAACTTCTGGCCACGTAAAAGGAAAGTCAGATTACAGCAAGAAGCTGGTACTGATAGCGGTGAGCAGGGCGTCGCGGCGAAGCGTGTCGGCATTTATACCCTTGCTATCTTTAAATATTCAAGCGTTATCGCTAGCGGCGACGTGGGTTCCAGAAAATAACCGTAGTGTTCACGAAGTGGGCGTAATCTTAACAAAACGAAAAACAAAACGAAAAGGCGCGGTTTGCGATGAACGTTGTGTAACGGGGCGATAACAAATCTTCAGAAACGAACGTGGCAATAGGAAGGGTAAATCTGTAAGATCCGTTGTCGAGACTTGTTTATTACGAACAACAGCCAACGACGGTGATAACGAATGGCGATAAGGATGATTATGATACCATATCTTTATCATGTGGCATGTCGCCAATAGTTGGATGGGATAAATAGATCAAGGTGATGATACGCATCTTTTCATTGTACATTACTTATATGTTATTGCGTTTAGGAGAGGTTAAGTAGTTCTTTCTACTGCGGGGGGCAGCGGCCTAGGCAGATATATTTTTTTAGAGGAGGGGGCGGGGGCAGGTGGGTGTTGGCGAAAGTTTAGTTAACCTTCATTTATGTTTGTGCCTATGCTTATACGCGCACTTCGCATCCAAATCCACAAGCAAAACTGAAATGTTTGAATGTACGAACAGAGCAACGTAGAAGTAGTTACAGCATAACTATGGAAGCAAAAAACAAGGATAGAGATGGTTGACCCCCCAACCCTCCTCTCTCCATGGCTACGCCATCGACGTTGACTCACGTCAACGAGGCCACGCTGACGTCACGTCCTATGGGTTAGCTGCATCTCATATTCTTGGTTAACCCCATTTCAGCTAGGTTAGTTCGTTATAAATCTTTGACAGCTGAGAAGGTCGTCTGGAATGGAGCGTCCTGCATTCTCTGTCACGCTACAATTTTGTTCATCACGAACACGTGGTCGCTGGATGACCGCGTTTGCGGCTCCGAGGACAGCCTACCCATTGTTTTCGTGCTACTACTACTACTACTACTACTACTACTACTACTACTACTACTATTACTGCTACTGCTGCTACTTCTACTCATACTATTATTACTACTACTACGATAAACTAATTGCCAGTGGACAGCCCTGGACTAGGACAGATATCAAGCTGCCTTACTTTATAGAAGTTGTTTTGTTTTTCTTCCTCAACTAACGCTAACAAGACCTAAGGCAAAAGCTTCATCCATCTCAATCCAGCTGAAGTCACTGTAATTGCCTTCTGCTAATTTTGATTCGCTTCGATACCTACTCAATGCTTTCATCGACCCTTAAGCAGCGTAACCCAATTTACTTGACTCGGATTTTCCTGGGTTTACTGTGGACACGCCCTAACTTACTGTCTCTGTAATTTCTCTTCATTCGTTAACTTGGGTGTCATGCGACTTTCTGTACCGTTCATTTTGACGCCGTAGAGGCTGAATATTTTGACATATAAAGCTTTCGCCTTAGTAAATCACCGTACGTGTCGACTTGGAAATCATTTGCGATGTACGTACGTACCTCTGCTTACGAACGTCTCTGGCGATGTAAAATTCTTCGGGATGATCAGTAGATCAATAAAAGAGACGAGGCAAACGACAAGTGTTCGAAGTTTTTAGCTTCAAAAATTTATTTGTAAATATCTTGATGTATTGTACAGAACTTTTTTTCAGGAAAGCCTAAATCTTATTACAGGTGCGCAGTAATTCCCACTTTAATAACATTTCTCTTTACTATCATCATTTTTAACATTTTTTTTTTCTCGGCACATGCTAGCTTTCATGCGCCTGGCTTGACACAGCGTACACAGAATGTCATCGTAGAACGACGCACATTTTTGCGGAGAGCTGCGCAGCGAGTGAAATCACAGCGCAAACCGGGAACTAGTGCAAAATGTTTTCCTTTATCGTATAAAACAAACTCTGCATCGAGGGTCACAAAAAACAAAAAAAGAAATACTGCGTGCATTGTCCACCCAATGTGACGAGACCAACAAGATGTGCCTAACGTTACAAGGACAAAGTCAGGAAGAAGTACTTTTATCAGCTTCAAATGCGGTCTCATTGATTTTTTTTAATGAGAAAGAACATATCTCTCGCGGCGAGAAGAAGCTCCAGAAACTAAAGTACTCCGCATAGCACAGGTTAAAATTTGCTCTGCCGGCAACAGCGTATTTAGACCGGTGACATTCGTCTCAGTTAACCACTTATTACTCAATATTTTAGGGGTTTAGCATCCCATAACAATGCTACGATTATAAGGGACGCCTCCATTGAGCCTTCTCGAAGTGCCAACTCTTGTGATTGACATGGCGCGCAGCATGATTTCTGAATAGAGCGAAGTATTTCGCCATTTTATGCAATCATTGTGAACTTAAAGACGACGCCACCTGAAATTAAGGCTCCCGAATCCGCAGTTTTCTCCACTAATTTTGACAATCGCTGCTCGGCAATTTTTTTTCCTTTTTTTTTTGGCGTACAACAGCGGAGCTCGTGATTCTTAACACCACGCATTGGACGAAGTGACAGCCCCGTACTCCCGTCGCCCCCTTTTTTTTTTCGGTATGGAGGCGGGGAACGGTTACAAAATTTGTTTTCATAAAACGTAATTTCGTTGCTGCTTACGCAAGTATATGGTTAATAGGCCGGAAAATTTTCATTATGCTACGGGAATTTTTGAAAAAGAAAGTTAATTTTTTCCTAGTACAGACTCGTGACTATAGGCGGACAAACTGCAGCAAGGCGCAGTGCGTTCCTCAGCTGGCCAACACGTCAGCAAACTTTCCACCAACGCAGGGTAACAGCCCAGGTAACACACCGTGCAGAGTGAAAAAAAATATAATTCTGCGTGTCATTTATCGTCAAAATTAGGTAGCTCGAATGGCAGACACATAAACACACACAATTCTGTAAAAAAAAGAAAACGAATGGCGCGACACAAATGTTTGTTTTGAGCCGAAACATAACACAAATAACAACAAAACAGTTCATATCGTCACAATGCAGGGACAAGTGCCTCTCGTTTTCAAAAAAAAAAAAGGAAAGCAACGTTAGTTTTGTGGTGCGAATGAAAGAACACTAGTCCCGGCGTGCGCTTACAGACCTTAGTGATTGGTCGAACGAAGAACCGAGAGAAACAAACGGGTGTCATAAATATAAATAAGTTAATAGGCCGGCTGCTCATCGGTGAACAGTAGCGACCCGACAGATTGCTTACGCTCCCAACCAGCCTATATAAATTACCACGGCTTATCACTTCCTCGTCATCTCTTTTATTAATCTCTTACTTCTAGTAATTACAGTAGCAGATTGAGAGAGACGCCACCTCAGAGCATTCCGATGCGGCCACACGTCTATCAGGATAAAAAGCAAAAGAAAAACAAATGAAAGCAAGCGCAGATAAATCCAAGGTCGTCAAACAATGTAGAATTTCATTGTGAGTAAACAAACATCTGTCGCCGCTCCAATCGATGAACAAAAAGAAAGTAGTACTAAGCTAGCAATATAGCTGGCATCAGGAGAAGGCCCCTTTATCTTATCAAAAATGCGTAAACATGTTTTCGATTATTTACATAACATGAAATGGTAGCGTTTTCTTGTTTGCAGCTTTGCAAAACGGCGATTAAAGATGCAGAATTTCAGCTTCCATCTATCTTGCTTCACGCCAAGGGCCCTGAAAAAAAAAACTTATGCTCAAAATTATGCTCAAGAATATTTCTACGACTATTGTCATCGTGGGAAAAGAAACTCCCGTAGCATTTCGCGAATCGAGTGACATTTAGTTAATGAGCTGAAGCCGCGAATATAAAAACATAAGATCCTCGCCAGCCTTCTTTCTAAAGGCGAATGCGCCCTTGACTTTGTGATAAATTTGATAGAAAAGAATTACCAACAACCAGTTACAGCTTCGCAGTAACTGTCCCCACGTTTGGTGTTTTTATTTGTTTATTTATTTTTGTCGAAAGTAAAGAGGACTTGTGAATCCAGCATTGGAGAAGATCTGTCATTAAAAAAAAACAAATTAATGCGAGAGATCGGCTCACGCATAGCCGAACATTATCTATCTACATCACTTCCTCTTTCCTATATACAAAGACGACGAATGTGCCAGAGAAAAAGAAATGTTTATGTATAATATTTATATTTATATAATATATACTATGTTTTTCCCTCAGACTACACATGGAAGCAAAAAGTTTGGTCGTGTGCGCCAGGCGATTGCGTCAGAAAAAGGAGAAACTGAGAAGCACGCGTTATCACAACTCAATATATAGATTTCTCTTTTTTTTTCCTCCCCCATCTCTATATACTCTATCCGTTTCTTCAGAGAAGAAGAGAGAGGAAAAAGATAATAATCTCGCTCTATCTCTCTCGCCACTCTATTCTCCAACATCATGATTTCTTTTTATATAAACACGACGCCTACCATAAATAAGCACAATGAGCACATGTGGGCTTTGAATTTGCATGCACAAGAAAAAAATTAGATATAAAAAAGGGCAGGGCGTGTACGAACACAGGAAAGAAAGGTCCATTCAAGCCAGCTAGTAATTTACAGCGGACAAGCCACAGCGGCGCATCGGCACTTTGACTAGACCTGTTTTGCTTCTCGTGGGTTCGTAACGTAATCGACGAAGTGTGGCAGCAAGTAGCAGATATTCTGGGAGAGACATAAACACGATAATGAGCCCGACGAATATACATTCAAGGACTGTCTAAAAAAATTAGGTCAAATGATTCATACTGCATCGAGTCCGGCCAGACACATAAGTGACTAAGTAACGTGTTCACTGCACTGCCTTTTTTCTTTCTTTTAAAACTTCCCTGTCAAAAACGCAGAAGCCAACGAGGGACTAAAGTTCTGTTTTCCAGGCGCTCATTGCGCAGTAACAACTGCGCCGCAAAAGCCGTCACTCGCTTCCAGAGCTGCTATTGGCTTTTCAGGCAGAGAGAGAGAGAGGGAGGGTGTAACACAACAACAACAAAGTATTATAAATAATGGGGCGGGAAAAGGTGGGGGGGAGCAAGGATAAGACTGACTAGGCTCTGCACGGTCACTCAAACGGCGATAGTCAGTTCGCGGTCAGCGTAGTAGGACACAAAATGTTTTTTTTTCTTCTGCCACATTTAGAGAGACAATGCCCTCCAGGCGGCATGCCAACAACAAAAGTACTGGCGGAGCATGAAAAACAACACGTCTAGGAGCAGCATTGACGGTGTCCATCGAACTGGAGACGCATTGTTGGATACACGCCGTCAGAGACGCTTCGTCAGGCGAAGAACAGTTCTTCGGGTGAATCCTGGCGGTGGAGCGAGAAGTTCACAGACGAAGCCGTGGCCTCGGATATCCACGTGCGCTCGAGCGCGCCCACCGATCTCGGAGGCCAGTACGTGACTTTGGTGAGGAGCAGCCGAATTTCCGGCAGACGAAGCCTTGCAGAGGCTAGGACGTGTCCAAAAGGAAGGCTGTACGTAGCCCTGGCGTCGTCAGCTCGTCTCGTCAGACTGCGCACACGCGCTGCTGAGGTGTTTCCGGTTCCGGCGGTACCTCGCGCTGCTGTTTTTTTTTTCGATACCGTGGAGATATCTGCGGACGCCGCTACCGCCGGTTGTTGACTATGGTGGTAGTGGTTGCAGCAGCCCGTAGCCCTTTCTGGGCGAGCAAGTTTCGAAGCTTCTGCAGGTTGTTCTGTGTGATGGGGTCGTCAGGCTTCAACCGGAGCGCCTCCAGGTAGCTCGCCTCTGCCTCGAGCAGCTTCCCGTTGACGTGCAACATGGCGCCGAGGTTCATGTGACTCGTGACCTCCTGCAGCAATAAGAGAAAGAGAGAGAGAGAAAAGAATGAACAAAACAGTGAGGACTTGCAGACGGAGGCTGTTGCGCAGAACAACAACAATGTGTTTATTTCCATTGTTGGAAACTACACTATTTCCTGTTTGTTAAGATTTTACACATTGCTGCACATACTTAAACGAGGCAAAGCTATTTGCTAAATCAAATTATATGTTTATAATCTCCATACAGCAATTCCAATGTATTTTTTTGTTACTTCTGCAGACATATACTCTGTATTTGTATTTCTTTGGTGAGGTCGAAGTACTAGATACGATAACTAAATGTTTGCATCTTCAATGCGTGTTGTATTGGTAGTCAAGATAGGGACAAAAGATGAGCTACTAGAAAGCAGCTTTTAGTACTTGTCTTCGCGTTCTTTACACTGTTATCACTGTAATACACAGATAATAAACTGATGCTTGAAATTTTAATTTTATTGATTGATTGATCGAATTGAGCTGCTAATGCGCCCGTATTAGTGTAATAATTATTGGCGCGCAGATAGGAGACGAAACGAGAAAAAAAAGTCACAGCTTTGCCGCAATGGCGAAGCAATCAATGCGACAACAACGAATTGGAATGTCACGCGAAGAATGACAAGCAGATCGAAATGTAGCCCTGTTGCTCACGCGAATAAGTGTCTCATTTGTTACTTAGTTGTGCCTGAAAAGCGCACCCTTTTCACAAACGGAGACCGTGCAGCAAGTGCAGTGACCTTTGTGCGCCTGGTAACTACAACAGAAGGGTTCCGGTGAAAGCCCAAGGGCCTACGATGCTTCCCAGCCCGTGATAAGCGCGCGCAAGCATGAGCGTCCACCCCCCTCCCCTCTCCGCTGGGCAAACTACGCGTGAGAGATGATAGCGCTCACTGCTGCGTTGTAATGATCTGGCGACTCTAGGCGACCCACGCTTATTACGCCATTTTGCTGGTAACACTGGAAACATGATAGTTTCCCCAAGAAGGGCCTCGCAAGCGGTAGCTGGTAGGTAAAATATCTTGCCGTTTTAAGCGTTGAAAGAGGTGGTGCTCCTTGGCTCAGTAGCTAACGCCTCACACTCACGAGCAAGAGGTCGGACGTTCGATTTCGCGCGCTAGAGTTTTTCTGGATTAATTTTCATTCATGCATTTTCATATATATATATATATATATATATATATATATATATATATATATATATATATATATATATATATATATATATATATAGATATAGATATATATATATATATATATGCACGGTCAATGAAGTCGGCGAATCCAGCCGAGGGAGCCCATATAATTGCTATCACAATAATATAACAGTGTTTTATGCTGTGTATGTCAACCGCTCCTGAAACGTTTTCGCATCGGACGGCGCTCTCGTACAGTGTTCGTATTCCAGCTGAGCTAGATTTATACTGCCTCGCACGCCTGACTAGGTCGTGTCACGGTGGCATGACCTAGTCAGGTGATTACTCAGCCTTTAGTCGTGTCCCCCAAGGCAATTTGTGACAAATTTGGTTGGAATAAACCAAGTAAACGAAATACGTGTTGTAGGCTCATGACTGAAATATAGCACAGAAAAGCCTTCAGTAAGAAAACACTTGACAAACCACCAGGCCTGAGCGGAATACGAGACACAGTCACGGCGAAAGCTCGAAGAGCGGTTTCTCAGAGCTCCTTGTAAACTCTTTTGAGGCGACTACTACAAATATGGTGTCAGGGTATCCACTAGGCCATAAAAGGTCGCAATTTCGCCAATGAGAAAAGTAACCGGTATATGATTATTTGTTTCGCGAAGAAGAACCTAGAGTGGCGAGCTTTGAACCACCCATTGGTTACGCAATTCACGTTGTGTGAGGCGCTGTGTTGCTTTACTTTTCTAACTAAATCACATTTATTAACGTGATTCCTTGCTCGATATGGCGCCTGCACCCGTGCTTGAATTTTTTTTTTTTTGCAAAGAAGTTTCAAGCCCTGTTGCAGTCCAGTGGTGGAATATTCGACTGCCGCGCAAAGTGCCTGGATTGGTATCCCACTCGAACTCAGGATTTAAACAAAATTATTTTATTATGAGCGATAGCTTTTACGGACATCGTCAGCGACGGTAGCAACTACGTCACCAAAAACGGCTGTTGTTGTGTTCTCGCAAGAGCTTTCGCGGAAAATTAGGCTCCATTGCTGTGTTACCTTCATCTCAAATAAGTCAACGGGTTTAAAAAAAGAAAAAAATTAAAATGCATAAACTTACTTTTTTATAGTCCACGTAGAACAAAACTCGCGCAAATATTCATTTTCACTAAGGCTATTTAAAGCAACTCGGGTTTCCCGTTAAACTTTGAATCTCCGCGCGTGACTGCATACCGCGTGTTGAAAGTAGGCTTTGCCACAAGCATAGTCTAACTGTAAAAAAGCACGCTTTACAGGCAAAGTGAAGCGCGTGCGTTTGTTTGTGGGGAGCGCGGGGGACTCGGCAAAATGGTAGTTTCGATACTTCGTGGTCGGTATTTGCCATGCGCTACATGCGTTTGCAACGAAATGGCGTCTGTACTTAATGATCCGAGCAACCTCAGAACTACGTCCAAGTGCGACCGTCGCCATAATCTGAGAGCGTGTGATCGATCAACAACAAACTCGGGTGCTGCATGCCACCACCGTGGTAAATAGACCGACCACGCTGCACGCTCGATAATACATTCGTCTTTGATTTATTTTCTTGCACGTGTTTCTATTGCTTATTTTCGTTTGCGAGCACGACGATGAAGCGGACCGACATCAAACGGGTCGAAACAGTAAAGTGAATAACAAAAATAGGTTTAGAAAAAAATTAAAAAAATGCCGTAGCGCCAAAATAAACAAGACACATGAACACATTATTGCAGCGCTAAATATCGTTCTTGCATTGTTATTGTTCCTTTTTTTTTCAAAGTTTTTTTTTCCTATGTTCATGCCTACTCGCTCAACAAAACGTTTAAACAGTATGAGAACGGACGCTGTATTGGCGTAGATGTACTTACACCAGGTCGAAGTTTCACCGCTGTATGGTAGAACGCCTCGGCCTCAGCATTCCGCCCGGCTTGCCTGAAAAATAAGCCGATTGAGTCAGATACAGCCTAGTGCTGGAGCGTTGACGGTAGAGAAGATTTACTACATATGTATGTCATTTTTCTCCACTTGTTCAAGTTTCTGGCACTTTCGCTACCGTACGCCGGGAACGATGCTGTTTTTTTTTTTCTATGAGGAATATAACGCTTCGAAATCAGTAGTGCGGGCTTTGCTTACCTCAGCGTGTTGGCAGCGTTGAAGATGATCTCGTATTCATCCGGCGCGAGTGCTGCCGCCCGCAGGTAAAGTTCGGCAGCCTCCATGTGCCGGTCAGACTCGGACAGGAACTGACCTGCATTGGACGACGACACCATTGAATAAACTGGTGCATCTTAATCTTTATTCAGTAATAATCAACAGATTTTGGTCGAAGGCCGAGTTATCACTCTATATTGTACGGTTTCCTTCTTTTCAATGTATTCGAACATATTGGCCTTGTTTCACAAATGATTTATCTATTCTTTGCGCAGCGACATGCTGGTAAAAGTAACAGGAAGTTGCTGACGAAGCCAACAAGATTATATACTCACCGTAGTGCTGGTACACACTGGAGTCATTCGGAGCTAGGCCTTTAGCACGAAGGAACCACTGCTCCGCTTCCGTGGGCCTGTTCTGGAAACGTTAAGAAAAAACACGCAAAGCGTTGACCACCCTCGCACTTCCCGGCTCGTTATCGCAAATTCTAATCGACATTTAAACCTTTCTTTCACTCCTTGCCCTTAACACTACATCTTCCTCTTTTGTAAAGACTAAAAGACACCACAACATGCAAATAAAAAAGTATGCAATATCAGCGACAAGGACGAATAATTATGTAAATCTCGGTAGGTGACACGACTATTTCGAATTTAGTGATTATGCTGTTCAGAGATGACGTAATTATTCACAAGTCAATATATAAACTTTCGGTGCTTATGGAAACAATATATGCCAGCGTAGAAATAAACAAAGCTCTGATTTCCGTAGTTTGTTATGCCAACCAAGGACAATGGCTTTGGCGACTCTGAAAAAAAAAAGGCCCTGTATCTCCATGTTAAACTGCAAATGTCGTCAAAAGACGATAGTTTTGCGTCTGGAAAGAGTGAACAAAATGTTTATTTGATGTTCTGCGCAAGAAAATTGGTGAATGGTATTCTGGAGGCGCTGCGTTAGAGTACCTCGAGCGTGTAGCGGAGGCGAACAAGCGCATCAAGTCACGTCACACATGAGACATGAGCGCTATCTGGCAGTTATCTTGGAAAACGAAGCGCGCGGTGCACACGCCCGTCACGGAGGTGATAAAGTGTAGAACGCAAGGCGACGGGTAGCTGCCACCAACATGTCATCTTAGCAAAGCGGTGGAAACAGTTGCCTCTTCGTGCAAGCGTTGCATGGTCAGCGCAGCATGATAAACGCTACGGTCCTTAGAATTACCTAAGTATGCCTTTTCTAGTATAATGGCAAACATACAGAATATTGACGTGTTTTTATGATGCCTCAGATATTCGCAATAATTGCTTTTTAATTGACAATCGCACAAGTACGAACGCTGAACCTTGAGCAATATTGGTGGGCGCTGCGGATGGGGTTGGCCGTTTGGGGTATTGTCTAATGCCCTTTAGGGTACCGTTAAGGGCGGGCAAAGAGACAAATGACAGCCAGACAGACAGACAGACAGACACACAAACAGACAGACCGAAATTTTTGCGTCGAAGGTCCCGAAGAAAGACTATCGACTTTAAAGACTGACGTGGCGACGTCTTACCAATTTCGATAGGAGCTTCGCGTACGTCAGATGCGCCGGTATGTGGTCGTGCTTGGCCTTGAGCGCTTCCTTGTACCATCGCTCAGCCTCGAAAAAGTCCCCGAGCTTAAAGTATGCTTCACCTGCAACCACAAGAGAAGAAATGTTGGTGCGTCTTTTCTTAATTTTTTTAAACATCGCTTATAACATTTCGCACACGTTACTCTCACGTAATGCAAGCAAAAAAAAACTGAATCTATTATTTTACTTCATGAAATTACAACCGCTTATTCTGCAATATCTTTAGTTATTAGGTAACTATATCCTTTCCCACTATGCATCCCTTTAACTGGGAAGCTTGGAAAGTAATAGAAATTATGCGAATTTTTCGCAAGGCGACAAATTAGCTTTCCTAATTCGTAAGTGTGCCCACCAGTTCGATCGAACTCACACACTTCTTTCCATATTGTAGCAAGTTACGACATCCGTGTAAATGAACTTACGCGAGCATTTCTCAGTTTGCCACTTTCAGGGGCTTGATGTTCAATAACAACGGGTGCACATTGCAAGAATGCTCGTGTACCGTAGATTGGGTGCACATTAAAAACTTTCTTGTAAGAAAATAAATTTGAAGCTTTCTATTACGTCGTTGGTCATTATCAAATACTGGAACGTAAAACCAGGTATTATATTATGATATTTAAAATGCAGATTCGTGATTTTTTTTTTTCGTTCGTGAGAAAAAGGTCATAACGTTTGATTGAAGCATACACACAAGCGCAGATGAACAGGGCTGAATAAACAGCTCCGTGCATGACTCGGACTGTTAATTGCCAGTAAACTGAGACAGAAGCTCACCCATCATATTGTAGAGGGACTGCGGCTGATAATGATCCGGCATCTTAGCAACCGCTTCTTGGTAAACTCTGATCGCCTCCTGGAAGTGAACAAGTCGACAAGGTGTTTCTCTCCGCGCCACGTGATCAAGTATAGCCGGAACATGCACACCGATGAAGGCAGGCTCAGATCGCGTGTCACGAAATGAACACGCAGAATCCGTACCCACGTCAAACATATGCCAAAGTAAAGGGGCTGACACGAGTTAGCTACATTTGCTACGAATATTTTTCAAATAACTAAACTTGAGTTGTCTGGCCGAGAGCTTTCCCCAAATCTCACTCGCCAATGGCTGTAATAGCCAGATAAATTGAACGTATAACACCCAAACGCGATTTGTTACGAAACGAATGGCGATAAACGAATCGCAATGCGATGTAATCAAAAACAAATCAAAATCAAATCATTTTATTTTCCCACAAAGAAACAGGTTCTGGAGAGGTTCACTGACTAAAAGCTGTTTATGGACAACGTGACGAGGCCAGTGAACCCTATATAAGGCAGGTGGGACAATGACAAAGATGTGTATAACATAAAGACCATAAGTTAACATTACAATACAAAATACAGTGTAAGAGAAACATATATATACATTACTACGAAACATCCTGATAACAGCATAGCACAGAAGATTACATGGACGCGAGCAAAAAAAAGAACAAAGCAAAAACTCAACAAAAAATCTAGAAACTATAACACCATTATTGCCAAAAATAAAAAAATAAAAATAAAAAACAATGATGAAATATCAGGGAAGATATATACAAATTTGCTGCTTGTGTATGTCCTGCATCATACAATGTATATGCACCTTGTATTTCCCTTCGTCGGCGTAGAGCCTACCAAGGTTGAAGAGGGCCGAGATCTTGGTGCTCTCGATAGTCTTGGGGTCCTTAAGACCTGCGCTGTCCAACTGGGCGCAGTGCCTGTAAACCTGCCCAACAGGACACACGGAAGGAGACTCAGCGCGAGCACCGATCGACAAAATGTGCATGCTTAAAAAAATAAATTCCGTACGCAACTCAATAGGCTGACTTCTATAGAATGAACACAATGTGCCTGCTAAGCAGCGTCTTGCCAACATTAGTTGAAAGCGGCAGGATTTACGATATATTAGCCATAAATTAGCTATTATATGATGTACGCCAGTGTTACGACCATTTAGCAAACAGCAGTTAAGATATAACCATCGTCTGAGAACATTGGCCAATGTTCAAGACATCAGCTGGCATTAGCATTCATTTAGTCGTCTTTGTCAAACAGTAGCCCGCGTTACACAGAATTAACCATCATTTAGCTGTGATTAGTACATTAGTCAGGGCTAAGCAGCGCTGACAATACGCGTGCAAATGCGGGAGTCGCATATATTCATATTATTGGTAAGATAATCCAGACGGTACCGACCTACAACGCTTAGAAAAAAAACTGAAATGCATCAAATTGTTTTTCTCGCTGTTAATGCATGTTGTGCCAATAACAGGGAAACATCATCATATTATTTACAATTTAGATTAACTCCACTGAATAGCCAGGCTGTAGGTAGACTCAATCAGTGTCAAAAAGAGCTCCAGAGCAGCTTATCAAAGACAAACTTTTTTGATAGAACAATACAAAGATAGTTGCAAGACTGAATAATTCTTTAAATTTGACGCAGAAACTAATGTAGTTCGGAGGGGGGGGGGGGGTGGAAGCACCCCCTGTAAAGTCATTTGCACCTCGTGGCGCACACGCGTCTGGCGGATGCGCCGGGCCGCATTTAGGTTGAACAGCCACCGAGCGGGTGGTGACGCTGGGATCGCGCGAGTTAGGGTTAGGCGCCGGCAGCACTGCTGGAGGCGGAGAGGCTAAGCCAGCGCAGGCAAAGAAGTAGCAGAGGATCCGCGGGAAACGGCAGCAACCGCAGGTTGTTTCTCATGAATCTCTTGTGGTGAGTTGGCAACGTTGCGTTCATGGTACCCTGAGTTTATGTGGTTTGCTTGACTGTTATATTGGAATATTGTGTATGGTTGTTTAGCGTGTCGCTAGTAATCTTATCATATTTGGCTGGCAATGTCGTCTTAAGTGTTTGGTTTACTCGATAGCGTCTGCTGTCTCTATGTGCTCCAAGAGTGCGCGACATTTCACAGACGTCGCAAGTTCAAAGAGTAAAAAAAAGTGCTCTTTGGCAGGGAAGCGAAAAAAACAGTATTTGCACGCTATATTGACAAGCTTATTGATTGATTGAAAGGTCACTCACCTCAATGGCTTCCTCTTTCCTGCCCATGATGCCAAGGACCAGGCCCATGTTCAGGTGAGCCACTATAAAGAGACAGAAGAAACGTCTTAGAGAAAGTCTGCAGGCCAAAATTTTATGTCTGCAAGCAGTCGTGACATTCCATGACTTTCTTGCAAGTGTGCGATGCAAACGATTTACGTTGGATGGGAAACGTACTTGCAAGCCTCGGCCTGAATTGGATAGCAAGTTTGTAGCTTTGAAGGGCTTCTTCCAGTCGGTTCTGCTCCTGCAGGAGAATTCCCCTAAAGAAAGAAAAAAAAAGAAGAGAGTTCGAAAATTTTTAAGCATTCACAATTCATATGGCCTGAAATAATTCGTGCAAGACATGCAATGGGACAAAGTTGTGTTTAATCACTTATCACAAAACTGCAATTACAGACAGGTCAGACTCAGCGTAGCGCGATTGATACATTGGGTGTCCCATTAAATTGCGCTCTTCAAGGACGTACAAACGTACAAATGAACTGAAAAGTAAACACCTGGTGATGCCTTCAGAAATATCCCCACAAGTCGCTATGACATCACACATATTTACAAGACTCAAGACTCAGAAGTAAAATTCGGTATAATAAAATTTATTAATGGGAAATGAGTGTGTCTCTATTTAAAATGATCAAAGACTCAACAGTGCAAACATTTTAATTACATTATGTATAAACAACAGGGTCATTATTATATGCCAAAATACTTCGAAATATACAGGGCTGGAGATACATAATCTGCGTCCCCCCGCCCTAAATTCAATCGGGAAAAGTCTGGTCTTCACTTTTATGCATGATCTTTCTTTTTCGTCGGGAAAAGATAGAGAGAGATGGAGAGGCCATTTCTGACTGATCAGTCGAATAGTGCAGGCTAAAATAAACTCACAGGTTGTAGTGCACGTCCGCCATGTTGGAGCGATAGGTGAGAGCCTTCTTGTACGCCCATTCAGCCTCGGCCTTCTTGCCGTGCGCGCTGAGGATGTTGGCTAAATTTCCGTACGCTGTAATCAAAGAGGAAAGAAAAATAATAAAAAAATGCCATTGAAAAAGTGTGTCAACAGAAATGAATGACGAAGTCAGCGATAAAAAAAAGAAAGTTGTCAATAGTTATACAAAGAAAGCAAGATTTCCAGCAACGCATGACCAGCCGCAGTATGGGAGACACGCATTGAATTACCTCAGCGTACTCAGTGAAATGCAGTCAGACGGCGTCACCTTATATCTCTCGTCATCTTAGACATATCGTCATCTTATATGCCGTTCCAAATATTGACAATCAAAGACGTCACGACCACAGGTGACGTCAGATGAAGCGTCTAACATTTCGCTTACATTACAATGCAATCGCCACGGTCAATATTGAAGCCGCGGCCTCTGGGACAGCGGCCGGATACTGAACGAAATTTTCATCCCCAACACTTTCAGCGAAATTCAAGATTGGGTGCTGAAATTGATAAACACGGCCTTTTTTCAGTCAGACTCGAGAAAAAATAATTATTTAGTGCGTTTTTCACAAACTGCCGCTCCTAGCAGCCACGTGGCGAACAAGGGAAGGTAACGTTTGGTGACGTTACATACACAGGAAGCTGGCCTGCCAACGCTGCCATCAGTCGCCCGCGCCTGTCGATTCGCTCAGCTCCCAAAACGGTATATCTAGAACTGCTGCGAACGGCATCGGCTGCGAACACTGCTCATGGCTGGGGTAAGGCTCTATAGATTTTTTTCACTGTATACAGGGTAAAGTGCCTGAATGGTGGGGCATACCTGGGTGCCTTTTTAGAAAGAGGAGATAGATGCGAAGGACAGCAGGAGAGAGGAAAGATGGGGACAGGAACACGTGCACGCTGCATGCTACTCGGGGATTGTGACGTCATGGCTCAGACTGATGTGCCACCGCTGTGTGAGGCCGAAGTCTTGCGTTAAGCCCTAACGACTTGTACGTTCTTCAATGCGTTAGTGCGCGGCGTCTGCACTCAGCGCCGCGCCCTCCCTCTCTCCATATATAAAGAGGGCATCATGCAGAGTCCACACGCCACGCATTGACGCGCTGTAATGCGGGCGTGTAGCTTGGGCTTTATAGAATTGAGTGTGATGAAGATAACTAGAGAAACATGTCGTTACGATCGACAATAATGTGATAAATCTATTCACGTTCCAGCAAACGCTTTAATGGCAGTATATAAGGTGGGACGAATGACTTTACAAGTTTATCACGTGCCACATTCTGGCGCATGCGCAATTAATTCCAAGAGGTGGAGCGGAAGGTCCGGACGACCTGCCCTTGTATATCTCTACACGTACTACACATAAAAATCAAAGAAGGAACAGGGTATTATATTTGCATACCACATCCACGCCATAGGACACTATCAAAACAATTCCGCTGCCTTAATTAAAGTGCAGAATAAACTCAGCTAAATGACGTCATTTGTAGTGAAAAACTTGGATATAAAGACTAGGAGACACACGGGAGTATATACGGTATATAAATAGTTCATTCTTCCCCTTCCTGCCTTTCAGTCGTTCTTTTCGTGCTTTTCGCCACAAATATCGTCATTCAGCAAGTACCAACTCGCCCCAAAATATCTTACTGAACAACTCCGCGCCACTTTCGATGTAACTGCACACCTTCTGCGGCACTCACACACAATCACGCACGCACGCAAACACCGCCGCGTCGAAACTCACACTTTGGCGGGTTGATGTGGATGCCCGACCGGTAGAGGTCCTCCTCAGTGAGCCAGTCCCTGTTCCGGCGCACTGTCCTCAGCGAGAGCACCAGAACGAGCGCCACGAGTGCCGCGAGCACCAGCTTACGCAGCGTCTCGCCGTTGTTGCTGCTGTGGCTGCCGGCACCACCGTGTCCATGACGCGCCGCGCGCCGGGCGAATCCACACAGCTGGTCGGCGCCCACGGCGACCAGCAGGCAGTAGCCCATCGAGGGCACGTACAACACGCGCTCGGCCACCACGAACCCCACGTAGAAAAACAAGTTCGTCGCCGGTACGAACGGCAGCACCATCAGGGCCAGCGCGAGCACCGTGGCGTCCAGCTGCTGGTTCGACAGGGCGCTGGCGACCGCGGGACCACCTCCGCCACCATTCGTCGACTCGGAGCACTCGGACGACGAGGATGAGGCCGACGAGCAGCTGCCGCAGCTCCAGGAGGAAACCAGGCCGTTGCTGTAGGTGTTGCAGTTGTTGTTGTTGGAGAAGCGCTTGCCATACGACTTGCCGCCGCCGGATAGGGCGAGCAGCGACGGCGGCTTGGGCTGGAAGGCACTGCAGTGGCAGGGCGGTGCGCCGCGTCGCCAGTTTGCCAGTCGCACGAGGAAGGCGACCAGGTGGAAGAGGCCGCCGTAGAAGGCGGCGCTCAACAGGTTGCGCGCGTCGGCCAGGCTCTGCACGAGCGGGATGGCCTCCATGGACCAGTCGAAGCTGAGCCAGCGCGGACAAAGCAGGAGCCAGAAGTTGAACGCCGGCAAGTACAGGAACGTGAGGGTGCGCGTGAGGAAGCTGTCGCTGTCGGCGGCCGGGTTGTCGGCCGGCGCGAAGTCCGGCGCCCGGGCGCCCATCAGGTGCAACCTCAGGCCGATCAACGTGACGCCCGCGAAGCACAGGTGCAGGAGGCCCTCCCACAGGCCTGGGTGCCGCTTCTGCGTGGAGATTGATTAATCGTCATTAGAGTGTAGTTGTCGTCACCGCCTTGTACCCAGCCTTCAATTTGTGACATAATGGACCATAGTGATAGGAGAAGACAGAGAGAGATTTATATTAAGCACTCACGCTAACGAGCAGTGAGGGCAGGTCTCTCGGGGCCACCTTGTGGTTGACGAACACGTCGTAGACGGCGCACACTCCCAGCACCGTGATGCCGTGCTCCTTGGTGAGCATGGAGCATCCGGCAAGCGCCAGCGACGCGTACAGCGGCGCCCATCGCCGCTCGGCGTGCACCTCCTTGTCGCGGTACTTGCAGTACTGCACGTACGCCAACAGCGAGCCCAGGAAGAACAGGCAGGCGCCCACGTCGGCGCGTCCCACGATGCCGGCCACGGCCTCGGTGTGCACGGGGTGCGAGGCAAAGAGGAAGCCGGCGACCAGCGTGGGCAGCCACTGGTTGAGGAAGAGGCGCGCTGCCAGGGCCGTGAACAGAGCCGAGACGAGGCCGTGGAGCAGCACGTTGAGCAGGTGGTATCCGCGCGGCTCGTAGCCCCCGAGCAGGTAGTTGAGCCGGAAGGAGAGCACGCACAGCGGCCGGTACGACTTGTGGCTGCCGCTGTGCGTCAGCGGCGTGCCCCAGAAGTCGTTGCGGAACAGCGAAGCCAGCGGAGAGCTCGGCAGCAGGTCCTGGTTGCTCCGGATGGCGCGGCTGCGAGCAACGAGGGAACAGGTCAAGCTGGGCAGTCACACAGTTCAACTAAACTTGGTGTTCGGCGACATAGTGCGCAAATTCTGGCAAAGTCAAAGCGTGGAATCAGACATTCACATAGAACGAAGGACGCAACACAGCAAGCAAGGCTGCTATGGGGACAAGTTGGTACGACTTCATGACTGTTCGCGCTGCCATGAACTTGATGAAGGTGTATTTTAACAAAAACACTCGCAAAGTGATGCGCGCACAAACACCGCTTTGTGTGTGTGCGTCTTTTTCTGGCTGTCCTTTCGGAAAGTTCCTAGCAGTCATGAAAAGACACGGGGTGGGAGCTCGTCCTGTGTCGCTCTTTCTCTGTGGACGTCTGGTTTTTGCGCCTTTGGTGTGCACCCCAAAAGCGCAAATCAGATCACATGGGTCTGTTTACAATATACGTGCGGCGCCATCCACTGTCATGATCTCAATTAACTGGCTTTGTTGTGAATAGTACAATCTGAATCACACTTGTCTAGAGAGCTCTGGTGCAAGACTCTGGACGCAGTGGCCGTCCGCATCTGCTACCACGCGTTAACTACAAGCTTCCGCTCAAGGTTTAATCACATGCGCCAGACACGCAGTATGACTATGTTTGTTATCACTGCAGCATTTGTCTTTGCATATTATTGAAAAAAAAAAAACCTGCGGCTGAAGTGACGGACCGGCTCCTCAGGCTGCACACACAAGCACAACCTCCTTTTCTGTTTTCCTTGCGTATCGCTGACCATGAAGAAAAGTCAATATTTACGGGAAATGACGGACAGCATTGATCTCGATTGGTTGGCGCATATTCTCTAAGATTAAAACCAGCCAGGAGACGAGCATGAAGGAGAGAACTCGAGGAGAGCTGCGGATGACCACTGGTTTTTCAATAGGAGACGACCGTTTCCAATGAGGCACAGCCAGCCGGGCCGTGGCGCATGTTTTTCTCTCTACTACGCTTTGTCTTCGGTGTGGTTCCAATCTTCAAGAAAATGACAGTATGAACTAGCAAGAGAACGGGAGGGGGGAACGCACCCCTTCACCCCTTCCATTCCTATGGCAGTAAATGAAGCGGTACATTAGAAATCTTCTGTAATGAAAGCAGCTCCTTAATTACAATGACGACGATGATATTTTTGAGAGCACACGCTAAAGAATAAACTGAGAGCATCCAAAAAACGTGGTTGTGTTATAATTACATAGAACAAGCTGAGAAGTTCCATTACTTCATATACGAAACTTTTCCCATCGTTCTTCTTAGCTCTCAATAAATCAAGACAGGTGCACGATAAACGCAGATGTCTATAATAAAATGCCCTAGCCTGCTTTCTTTTTACTAACCAATCACCGCTAACCAATCACAAATGCACCCGACGGTTAAATGAAGGACTCTCGGCCAATTACATCATAACACACGCCGAGCATGCTATCACGTTCGGTCCGGCAGACGCTTCCCAACCCGCATCGTATACGGGAGGCTGCAACGAAACCCCTCAAAAACAAACGATGAAAAGCGCGCGCCGCCACCTCGAAAGGTCGTATTTATCGCCTCTCAAACACATTGGGCGGTTGCGCCTTTTACCCGGGAGGGAGGAGGAAAGCAAGGTGCAACAAACAGCGAGCATTTGCCACGTTTGGGTAGCGGCGCGGCCGAACCCGCGAGAGGGGGGACCCGCACAAATCACGGCAGGAAGGAATCGCTCCAAATGAAAGCGACGTAAATGACACAAACAACGAGGCGAGCAATTGAGAAAGTCGACCGTGAAAGCCTCGAAGAAGGGAGATATAGTACAGCGTGCGTTGTTGCGCTAAACCCGCTGAAAGCAGGACCGCGGCGGGGCATCTTCTGAAAGCGGGCGATAAATCAGCCCCCCCCCCCCCCCGGCTAAAGCAGCAGCAAAGCAGCAAATACACAACCTCGCAATCTCCTCCACGTGTCGGCAAAAAGACAGAAACAAATCCAGACCGTTAGCCGACGGCAGACAACATCAGCAGCGGCGGCGGCCGATGCGACCGACGGTCGGGTACCGCATCGGTGGCTTAGCTTCATAAATTAGCCGCGAGAGAGCGAACGGAAAGATGGGGAAGGGTGAATTAAGGGGGGGGGGGGGGGCTAGAACTCTACGGCAACGTCGGCGGCTGGGTAGGCCTGACTAACCTCTACGCCGAGCCTACAAGCTCCGGAACTGCGAGCGAAGGAAAGAAGGCCATCCGTCCCGGTACCAAAGAAGAAACGCCGCCGCCACGAGCCACAGCGCGACAAGAGGGCCACATAAACAAGCGGCAAATCTCATTAGAAGGGTAATCACTCGGCTTAAGTTCGTTGTCTGCACTGTACCGCGGGTGGGAAAGCGACGGCTCAATAGTGCGAGCTGGTTAGCACGAGCCACAGCTCCAAAGAAGCTGCGGCCATGGCTGCTACCGGAGGTGAGGAGGGCCGGATAAAAAATGAACGCGCCGACAGACTCGCCCTCCCCCTCCCCCCGCCTTTTCTCGAGTATGCCTGTACCTAGCGATCAGTACAAGTGCCTGTATATACATTCACTGTACGGTACGGCTCTTCACTCGACAAATAGGTTTATTTATCTAACCATGCAGCCCTCCTGCAAGGGACTCGAAGCAGAGCACACGCCTGAGTGGAGAAAGCTGGATCGCAGCTGGCTGCTGCTAAAGAGCAGAGATGAAAAAGGAGAGGTGAAGCGTAAGCGCGGCACGTCGCGCACTTCTCCGTTCTTTTTTGACCTCCTTCCTTACACCGACCGTATTCCTTATACACCGCCATGCTTGCTCGATCGTTACTCCTTTCTTTCCCGGAACCGCTGTTATCCTTCAACGTCCCACACAGTTCGGCTTCTAGCTGCTCGCCTTGTTTCGCTCTTGTTGCTTTTGTGAGGCCGCTCTTCTTTCAGTGTTTGCCTCGTATCCCTCTCTCCATCTATATATAAGAAAAAAAGAGGGAGGAGCTAGCCGCCGCCACCTTTGAAGTTCTCGGGTTTCGGTAGCCGCTGTGTGTTGGCCGACCGCCCGCTGTATAGTGTGGCCGGTCAGGAGCGTGATGGATGCGTTTCGCTGAGGAGCCGCAACGAATTAGGAGTCCGCTGAGCGGATCCCGCCAGGAGGAAGGAGAGACAATAAAAGAAGAAGAAGAAGGTGACGCGCTGCTTGGATGGATCTCCTTGTGTGAAAGTGCTAGATCTCCTCTCCGCTCCCCCCTCTTTTTTTTTCCGGTGAAACGACGTACGCGATGCTCACATTCTCCGGCCTGTCATTTTTCTTTTCTCGCGCTTCTTTCTTTTATTTCAAACCTTCATTGCTGAATAGAGCTTGCTGTAAGTGAAGTGACTTTCGGCGGTTCGTCTTTCGCGTTTGACCGATTCGCTAGTATCCGGAAAGCTGGGAGCGTAGGGTGTGTGCTTGTGCGTTCAGGGAGGGAAGGGGGGGTTCACTGATGTTTCTGGTTTCACTATAGGTTTTCTTTTGTGGTGATATAATCAATATGTTACTCGTACAGACTTTAAACATTACGTATAAACGCAACAAAACAGAGAACACGTGACAAGTTACACAGGTAAGTTGGGAAGGGCGCCCTGATTCTCTTGATCCCGTGTTTCTGACATGCCTCATTCTTAGTTTATTTCAACCGAGCTAAGTTATTTGCTGCGCCTATACTTCTGAACATCTGTTTCTTTTTCGCTATTCACCAATTGCACGGTCTGTACTCATACGTTACCGGTAGAGGCGTCCCGCGGCAGCACCATCAACACTAGGGGCGTACAAATCATCGATAGATGACGTCATCACACGACACACCATCACTCGGTCAAAGTTAAGCCGATCACGGAAGCTATTCACAACCAGTTAAGACAAAGAATACTTGCACTACCTCTGATATTGGAGGCAATGCCAAACGACCTTACGTGCAGAGAGCTCTCAGAGGAGAGCGGGGAAGTGTCAATTCACCGATTAAGAAGAATACTATAGTAGAAAAAGAAGAAAATGAAGATGACTTGCACCTGTGAGTCGTCTTGGGCGTTGTATAGGAGACGCTGCGAGTTTTGCGCTTAGCAACAGTAAAAAAGTATAACGCGTTTGACCTCAACTCCCAGTTCTACATATGCAGACGGCGCACCTGCATATGCACCTATAAGCATGACAGCCTGAACACCCTTGCTGCAGAAACTATACAATTAGGCCAGCCCGCCTGCCACCGCATCGCGAGCCCAACGCAGCGAAGCGCAGAATATATATATATATATATATATATATATATATATATATATATATATATATATATATATATATATATATATATATATATCAAACCCAGGTGCTGCGGCGCCTCGCGCGAGATGTATACGACTTAATAAACTCTTTGGACGACTACAAAACAGCGTTTTTCAAAGCAAAAATATCAAGCCACCGGTTGTTTTTCTTCGGCATATGTGCGGAAACGACGCTCACGTCAAGTGGAAGTGAGCTGTCTGAGCGTTCCTTGAATCAATAAAGCGCCACTCTCGGCGCGGCCTTATCCGCGCACAACGTGCGCATCCCGCGGGGGTGCTCTATACGCAGTCGCTCTCGAGGGTGCCATGACGGCAGGACGGTAACAAATGGTTCACGCACGCCGCAGACAAAGACGGATAGCTTTCATCCGCTCCTTATCGTCCACCCACTGGGGCCCTTCTTTATATATTGTACGATAAACGCCTCCCTTTTCGGGTTGTATATACGCACAAACGCGGAAATCCCAGTCACGTGCGTCTCAAGCGAGGCGATGCGCTCTTGACATTCATCGCGCAGTTTCACCATACAAGAAGTCTTGAAGACTCCCCCAGCTAAAACGTCCGCAATTTCTGGAGTGCTAGTTCGACAGTTTGATACGGTATTCAGAGGCAATAGCATGGCATAGCGTGCGCTCATCTAGCGCGTCCTGTTCAAGAAGTTCGCGTCAATACGCTCGGTTTGGAACCAGTCAAACACATTAAAAAAAATGACCGCGTGCCTGCATGCTTCGCTGCAAATGCCATCGATAGTCTTCTGCACCATATCGCCGGCAGAGGGCTTTTTCGTGCATAGTGCTGCATTTTCAGCGCAGCTTAAAGGGACACTAAAGTCAACTACTAAGTCGACGTTGATTGTTGATAGAACGCTCCAGAAACATCGGAGTTATACTTCTATGCCAAGGAAGGGCCTATTGTGAAATCAAATCACGTTTTAGTGGTCCGTATCGGGTTAGCGCACTTCAAATTACCCGCCACAAGGAGCGGACCGACCGGACCGACTCACGTCAGTGTTGCCGTGCGCTACGTTGCCCGGCCTTACTGCGCTAGTAGCAGCAGACTGAAAGCAGCGGGAGCCACAGCAGCAACAACAACCATTGATCAATTTCCCACCAGTGGCTTCGAGATCACAGACGCTTTTGTTTCAACTGCGCCCCGCTAGATGGCACCACCTGTCCCGTGTAACTACACGAAAATCGAATTTTTGAATCGCTTGCGCCATTCTCCTTAGTAACGTCCGGCGGTTCTTTTTTACATGAATCAAACAGAGACGAACAAACAGCATTTTATTGTGTCTCTTGATGCACGGAAGGTTCTTTATAAAGTGCAGTTAGATCGATTACTAGTGGTTAATTGTAGGCGGTCCGTCTGATGTCATCAGGATAATTTTGAAAATGTGCTACTGCGGCGCTTGTGTTCTTGTGCATTTACCTTCATTTCTCGGTAAGTAGGGTACTGTTATTGATAATATTGTCATTTTAGATGTTGCCATACATTGAGCTTTCACTTTGACGTGAATTGTTATTGGACTTTAGTGTACTTTTAAGGAAACATCAAGATCTTGGGAATTACGTATCTATGTATTTTCCAGTAAAGAAACTCACCACCTAATACTTACGTAATGATGCTGCACCTCAGATATTCGTAACATTCGCTTTTTAATCCACAATGTTCACAAGCATAAACGCAGCCATCAATTCAAGATGGCTTGGAATTCAGCAAGTGCTTAAACTTTGGCCGGGTGGCTGAATCGTATTACAAATGGGCAGACAGAAATTTTTGCGTACAAGTATCCCAAGAAAGACTACCGTCTTCTAAATAATTATGTGACGAATTAAGGAATGTTCCCTGCGTACTGTGCGCAGTGCTAGTGGTAGCATCTGGGTTGGATATGTGCGTGAGTTCGGTTCCGGCACAGACTCAAAGAGTTTTCTTTGTTTTTTGAATGCGCGCGACTTTTCGCCCACAACCAACTCCGCCGACGCTGTCACCGGAATTCCTTCGACGCAGGCTGTTTCGTGCTATCTATTCCATACTGACAATCCAAACAATAGAAAAAATATTGTCAATATTGCAATAGGTGCAAATATACGCTTGCTTAAAGTGCTTAATGAACGCTGCGATTTACGATATAAGTTTATTCTTTCTCATACTATGGAAGCCCGACCGAAGAGCGGGGTCTGGCGTGCGCTGCTCCCGAAGACTCATACCCCGTTGTAGCGAGCACGCCACGTGACCTGCCAATCACCGGTGGTTCGTCACGTGACAACGAATGACTCACCCAACACTCTGCCGCAAGCACGCGGCCGCCCCGTTACACAATGGCGAGCCGAAAGTACACAAAGACACGCGTTTCCTTCTCATGACCCCCTTCACATAAGCCCGCGGTCCACAGTAACAAGTCCCGCTGGGACCGTGCTGCTCCTATAGCGATGGGACGTCGGCGCTGAAAGCTTGTATAAAGCATTGTGCTCGGCTTAACGGGATCCCCGAACTAGCTTTATGGGCATGCTGCCGTTGCATAACGTGTTTTGCCGCTAGTGTGCCTTTGCTTTCACGTGGGTCCGGCTTTGTCCCACTTTCAGCGTTGGTTTTCTTTTAGTGGTACTGTAGTGCATTTCCACGCGACTGCCAGCATATATACATCAAGTATATACCCCCTCAGGTGGAGTACTCCCCACAGATACCGTTTCCTGTAACAACGGTTGCCTCTCAAAAAAAAAAGTTTTTAATATTACGGCGCATCTCTCGTGTAGCATTACAGCGCTTTTCCGTTCTGTATCTCTGCATTTCATGTAAGGGCGCGTGCTAGATTATTCGGTTTCCGGCACTACATACGCCAGGAATAGCATATTCCATCAGCGGAACGGGTTTAACACGCTATCATGTAACGAGGCTTGCGACAACTTGCGTGAGCTCCTTGAAGTACACAGATGTGTGTTTACGCAACAGAAGAAAGCGGGTACAATGTGACAGCTAGCGAAAACACAGAGACACACACACACACAAAAGCGAACTACAAGGACACGTCTTGTTTCCCTGTGCTTATGCTGTTTTAGCATACCTATACCATGCATAAACCACAAACAACCAGCAGATGACGCAAGGGAAACAATCCGTCGTTATTAGCGACGTCACAGTGTTCGCGGGCAAGTGGCCGCATAGATGCGCAGGCAGAAGCATTCAAGTTAGCGCGTGTATTCTTTAGTTCGAGCGCCGCAGCTATTCAGTGATCACGCGGCACGCAACTTGCGAAAAATAAAGTGAAAAAAAAGGATACAAACGTATATTCTCTCCTTGGGAGCCTCCTCATTAGGTCATTGTCGCTGGGATGTCTGTTCTGCTGTAGAAACATTCTTAATGAAATCAAGGCGGTTTTGATTGCAATTCTCTCAATTAGTAAAACTTGATTTCTTCTAAGCCATTTACAATTATTTAGACTGAAGAGTAATGTGTGATCTTCTATATCTATTTACTCATTTCTTGGTCCATCCCCTAGAAAATGTGTGTGGGCCATGCTTTTAGGCCATCATCACCACCATCCTTACAGGTGAAATGAAAGAAGTTATTTCTCACAAACTGGACAAGCAGGAACACACGGGTAAGCCTAGCTGGGATTGTCAAAGAGAGAGAGAAGAATAGAAGTGTAATAATAAGCCTTCAGAATTAGGATATATAAAATGAAGGTGAAAAAAATTTGAATTTCCGCAATCTAGGGAGCAAGACCACCGGCATATTGAAACTCAAGAGGGAGCAGGGCTATCCATCCACCAAATTTTTGCGATTCCAATTTCGTTACCCTTTCAGCATTCCACCGCGACTGCCTCCACTCCCCTCACCAGCACCACCACCACCACCACCACCACCACCACCACCACCACCACCACTATATACTACTACTACTACTATTACTACTACTACTACTACTACTACTACTACTACTACTACTACTACTACTACTACGAGTAAAATTAATAAAGCACATGCACATAAGAAAGAAAAAAAGATATAGATAGATAGATAGATAGATAGATAGATAGATAGATAGATAGATAGAAAGAAAGAAAGAAAGAAAGGAACAAAGAAAGAAAGAAAGAAAGAAAGAAAGAAAGAAAGAAAGAAAGAAAGAAAGAAAGAAAGAAAGAAAGAAAGAAAGAAATCCATGACAATCTATGTTCCTTTCTCGTCCGCTATAGGGTATCCCAGCCATGGCGAGCAGAATTCCGAGCCCGCTAATGTCGGGCACGCTGTGTCCGGAGAAGAGGCGGCGCAGCGGCAGCGCTGATGCGGTGCCGAGGCTCGGAGCGTGCATGCCATTGCCGCGGAGGTTGGTACCGCGCCGCTATGAACATCCACCGAAGGAGCATCGTTCCCCGCTATCGCTTTTCTTGCGGCACATACCACAATTACGCGATTGTAAGTCGACTAGAATGTACGACGGTCTTCCTAAAATCGCACTCAAATACACACAAACAAAACAAAGCACGAGGACATTTCATTAAAGACATCTTATTTACGATGTCTCCGAAAAAAAAAAAAAGTCCAGTCTGCCAAGGTGTCTTCACGGCAGTGCTTAAAAGTTGTGCAGAAAGGACAGCTTCACGGAAACACGGGGTAAGGATCATTTTCCGAAAAACTTTACAAACGGAACTAGTTCTCCATTCCAGGTCGACCCCCACAATTAGGATTTCATTATACGACAAAATGAGTGGACCTACAATCGTAGAAATACGGTACGTCTCCTAGAATTCAGCCTCGCATGGTCACATGGCGGTTCAATACAGACCGAAATCAAGACAAACAATACTCAAAACCAGAGCGAAATAAACTAACAAGGTATGACATAATATAAACTACAGAAGTACCCAAGAAATAATCGAGAGAATTTATCTAGAATCACGAAACGCATTATGCAAACATGCAGCTGATACGCACGTTGCGCAAGAGAGGGCACCACCGCCTCGGCAGTAGCACGATCACCAAAGGACTTGCTAGGTCGCTCGTGCGTAAGATTTATAACTACACGAATACTTTGATACGTGGGGTTTAACGTCCTAAAATCACCATATGATTATGAGAGACGCCGTAGTGGAGGGCTCCGGAAATTTGCCACCACCTGGGGTTCTTTAACGTGCACCCAAATCTGAGCCCACGAGCCTACAGCATTTCCGCCTCCATCGGAAATGCAGCCGCCACAGCCGGGATTCTATCCGGCGATCTGCGGGTCAGCAGCCGAGTACCTTAGCCACTAGACCACCGCGGCAAGACACACGAATGCATTATTATTTGTTTTTTTTTAATAACTTCTGAACGCATTCGCCTGTCATTTGTTTTTGTTTTTCTTAACAGCCAGCTCTGCCTTCTTCTTCTTCACGTATTCATTTATTTACTTATTTACATTAGAAAGGGCGGGGAGAGGGTAGTTTTTTCTGAATGCATTTTTTACGTCATTTTTCTTTGCATATAGACCCGTCGGTGCCCATCAGCAAGTAGGTTTAACGTAAGCCTCTTCTGCGCCGTTTGTTTCCAAACGCAAATAGTGTTCTTTTTCACAACCTACGGCACTTTACCCGCCACGTTGGTCCACTTATTATGGCGCTGTACGGCCGACCCGAAGGTTGCGTGATGGAATCTCAGTCGTGGCGGTCACATTTCGATGGAAGCAATGTGCCCGTGTACTTCGATTAAGGTAGTGCACGTTAAAGAACTCCTGGTTATCGAAATTGCTGACGTTCGTATAATCATATCACAATTTTTCACGCAAAAGTGCAACAAGTATCGCTATTATTATTATTATTATTATTATTATTATTATTATTATTATTATTATTATTATTATTATTATTATATACTACAGCATATACCGTCTCTCTCCACGCAGCGGCTATTAAAAGCGCCATTATATATTACAACGCGCTTTAAAGGCAAAACCGGCTATAGTAGCAAAAGCCACAGCTACGTCACGTAAACGTCACGAATGCCTGACACCGCATTAACTTGGCGCCACCGTGCAGACGGTCACCACGTGACCAGACTCTCGCTATGAATCACTCGCGCATTCAGCACTCAAGCACGACAGGTAGCACGTCGAAGCAACCGCGACCCCCCCCCCCCCCCTCCACGACGCCACGTCCCACCATAACTGTAAAGCGGCCGTGCTTGGGCATGCGCAGCTGATAAAGACCACCGCGTGTATCAAACCTTCCAGCATTCAATAATTTATGTGTACACACTCTGAGACGATCGATGCATGCAGCGGGTCGAAGAGACGAAACCCAGCATTAACTGCACTTACCAAAACCACTCGTGCCAATTATGTATAATATAGGAGGGACGTGCGTGCGAGGGATGTGTTGGCTAGCTATAAAACTTAACGTCTTGGCTGCGAAAAGAAAGCAAAAAAAAACAAATACCACGGGGCAGAAACGAGTTGACATTCGGTGAGCACACAGCTCCCTTGTTTTGCCCCCGTTCATTTTTTATTTGCAACGCATAATTTTCACACTTGTTTTTTTCGTATATCTTTTGGGTTAACCTTTTATTTTGTTAGCATCATATTCCTCGTACCCCTTTATGGAGAAAAATGATTAAAATAAACATAACCAAGTGCTCGCCATCAACCTCGCTCCCGCGATCGAGCCAATCATGAAACGTACGCCGGCCCAAAAAGAGCTGAGCGGCGTTGTCGAGTTAATATTTCGCACAGAATGAAGCCCCTTGGCGAGACAGAAAAATAGCGAGTGTATAAGAGAAGACAGGCGATAAAGAAAACTTTGTACACGGCTCCACGGTCTCGCACTTTGTTTTTTACCTGATCGGCAAAAGTAATTGAGGCTAATCACGATTGATTACGGTTGATAAATATGCGTACAGACTTGCGGCCGCAGCAAAGAGGGTCAACCGATCGAATAAGAATGCGAATAATCGTTGAAAATTTGAGTATACATAAGAAACGCAGGGAGATCTACGCGTGTTCAGTCTGCAAGCAGAAATACATCTGGTGCTTTTTGAAACATCTTTTATGCGGCACGTATACGTCAAGAACAAATGGAGCCTGACATACGTATGCAGAGGACGCGTTGATGGATATATGTGCGAATTTTTTTTTACGGGCGTTGTTTCAACACAAGTTTATGAACTAATGATGATTGCGGAAGTCACTCAAAAGTAACAAAGAAAAGTAGACAAATAAACATGAAATTCTTTTTCGGTTTTATGTTCTCGCTAGAACGACGAGATGGTGATAAGGCACTATGTAACGGTAGCCTCCGGATTAGTTATGACTGTATACTTGGAGGGTTTGTTACTCTTTCCCTTTTTTAACCTGCAGGTAAATTCATTAGTGCACTAATGTTCCTACTTTCCGTTCCCATCGTGATGTCACCGCCATGCATAATAAGATTTCGAAAAGTCAAAAAAGAAAAAAAATGCCTTTCTTTTTCTCCTTCGCGTATGCCTTACTGTAGCTTCTAAATTGTTTTGTATTATTATATTATTATTATATTATTTATTAATGTCACATCAATCATTCACTTTTGCCCCTGCCCATTTCTACGCATGTCTGGATCGCGATAGTATCATAAGTAAATAGGTAAACAAACAAACCAAGAAACCAACAAACAAACAAACAAATTATTTATGTATTTAGTACGGTATCGGTACGGTGTCGTTGGTATTCCATGCTGAACTTGCATACAGCGCAATGAATGACTAAAATGACGAGGAATCGACAAAAAGGAGCGAAATTGAGAACTGTCATTAGTAAGCGAGCTAGTAATCACTGACAGTTGAACCATTCGTCACTTCTTAGACGAAGGCGCGTGCTTAAGTTGAAAAATAAGAACAGGATGCTTGAGAAGAAATATTAAGCCCGGAAGCAAGAAAGAGTAAGAATTAATATTTTAACACATCGTCGCTCGCCAAGGCCGGAAACGTCGGAACAATAGGCCAACATCAGAAGCCGGCGCTGTCCCGATTCGCCTTGCACGCTTCACGCTATATGAATGGAAACTCCACTGCTGCTACGTACTAAATGAATTAATGGTCCGAACCGAACGGACGTTTGAATGAGGAGGGAGGTGAAACCGCGGGTGAGAACTCTTCGGGTCCCGGCCGCTTATATCCGGTGTGGAGAGGGAAGGGCCCGCTTATATCCGGCAAGGGCGAACAATTGGTGAAGCAGCAGTCGCGGATATGAGAAGGCGCGGAGGAAAAGTGGGCGGGCCCGCTTTAAAATATTTCGAAAGTAAGTACAGTATACCGTGTACGGGCGCGCGCACAATTGTCCGAAGCATTGTCGCTATCGTTCATCATCTCGTGACTCTTTTCGGGGGAGGAACTCGAGTTCTGAACGTTTTATAAGAACGCTATGGTAGCTACAGGAAAGGGAAAAAAAGAAGAAATAGGGAGAGGGTGGTTATATTGTTTTGCGGACAACGAACTGCGTGCTGTGCACTCACTTCACCTAGCCGGGCGTTAAGAAAGAAGAAAGAAAGAAAGAAAGAAAGAAAGAAAGAAAGAACGAAAGAAAGAAAAAACGAAAGAAAAAACGAAAGAAAGAAAGAAAGAAAGAAAGAAATAAAGAAAGAAAGAAAGAAAGAAAGGAAGAAAGAAAGAGAAGCGAGAGCACGGTTCTTGGAGCAAAGACGCCCTATTTGCGGCGTTATTAAACATTAAAGCGAAATCGGCGCGGAAGAATCTTGTTCCTCGCCGTTTGGAAAAAAAGACAAATTTCCGAGAGAGATTTTCAAGACGTCGTACAGGGAGCAAAACGCGAGCGCCAGCGGCTCGATCGTTGGGACAAGTATAGTCGAGCACCACGTTTAAAAATTAATAGAAAGAACAGCGAGAGATAGAGAGAGAGAGAGAGAGAGAGAGAGAGAGGGAGGGAGCTCTGGTATTGACGGCATAACTGGTACGCGAAGCGGGTTCAAATAATTAGCGAAAGAAAATTAAGAGGACAAATTCTACATAGACAGGGGGTACAAAACGGACAAGTTTTCAGAATAACGTTGAATCAACCCCGCATGTCTCTTGCAATCTAGAACACTGCATACAACCAATATTAAGTCATGATTATCATTCTAAAGCATCTCTCGCAGAAAAAAAAAAGAAAAGAAAAGCAGACTGTATGCATCACCGACACTTAAGATACTCAAGATGATATCGTATAGTACACATCAGTGCGCTTAGAACCAGATGTATGTTTTAAATCAGCAACCCATAAAAGTAATTTTATTACGACTTTTCTTTCCCTATTCAAGTGAACAAGCCATGTCGCACGTATACTAGAGCGTGCCGGATTAGTATCGTGGTAACTTCAGCAGAGGAAGCTATGGATGGAACGGAAGTTCTATCCTAATGAATGCGAAGCCTCACGAACTTGCCGATTCCGCGACTGAACAAAGGGACGGTGATAGCCACTCGAAAAGAGGCTGCGATATAGTGCAGAACGAGAAGGACATATGGAGCTATACATTTTACTGGACAGACAAAAACAAAACGCATATACAAATAAAATGATGAATTGAGAAAAAGACACGCGGACGCTTCATTCTGGGAGTGAAGAGCACGCGCAAAAGAAATTGTAGTGCATCGAATCCAGAGCTGTGTTCCCTGGAAAAGAGACAGGGTGAGACGGGTCCCTATTTCACGTTTCCCTTTAGAGAAACGTGAAAGAATGTGGAGACAGAGAGAAGGCCGGTGCAGCGAGAGTTTCAATCAAGAGGCGACACACAGACTCACAATGGGGGCGTATATATATGTGCACGCCCTCGCGCTATCAAAGAAAATACACAGCGACGCGCGGCACATCGCCTCAGCATAATCGGCCTTGGTCACGAAAAACGAACGGGCCGGATACTAAGTAATCGGCCGCAGCGAGCGCTGACGGAAGAAGAAATAACATTACGAAGATGGCAACGTAAGGATGCCGAGTTATATGAGGGGTACATGCGCCTATATATATACACCGACTCTTCCGAACAAGAAGGGGCGCAATCTTCGAAATTACCGATGGCGCGGGACAAGCAGAAATGGGACGTCGCGAAGATATACAGGAGATATACGTGTCAGAAAATGAGAGAGAAAAAACTTCTATAGAGCACACACAGATACGCAGGCACGGCCGGTAACTTTCGAAGACGCTCCGTGGTATGAAAAGCTAACAGCTAGAAGCGGCAGTAACGATAGTTGGTGAAAAAGCACCAGGGATGACGGGGGTGGGGGGTCAGCGAGTGTATATAAGAAGAGTTGCGGCGTGTGTTAAAGCGGAAGCGACGCGGGCAGGAAAGCGGAAGGAATGGTGACCGGAAGAAGGGAAGGAAGTGAAAGCTGTTGGTCAGCGGAAATGCCCCCCGGTCATCGTATATAGAGTGAGTGCAAAGTAGCCACGCGCGCCGCGATCTAGCCCTCCAATGGAGGAGGCAATTCCGAGCGTATACAACAACATCGCTGCCCCCCGTCTCTCTATCGCTCCACCCCCCCCCCCCACCCTCTATGCTTGTATGTATATACTGCGAAGACAGTGGCGGTATCTACTAATCCGTGCCCGAGACACCCTCCAGGGTTCTCCTATAGCAACAGAAGAAACGATCATATATACATCCCTAACAACCTCCAAGATTCTTTCTTTCTTTTCTTCCCCCCCCCCCCCTTTTTTTGTTTCAACCCCAAAATCGACGACCAGCAATGCTAATATTAATACTTTCACAAAGGCCGCTGGCTCACTTTTGTCTAGACGGAAAATCTATCGGAAGTTTCAAGTCCGTATCCATAACGTATGTACCCTGTATGTACCTCGTTTGTATGTCTGCGTGCCTGTGCATTTCGGATAAAATGAACAAAAGTCGTGCTGATAGTTTTGCGGCAAGCCCATCACAATCTAATGTTCTCCTGTGATTGCGCATGACTAACTTACTTCGTCTCTTTTTATATTTTTACAAAGTGTAATACGTGCGGCTTTAATAAGCATAGTTGAATTGAGCGCCCGTCCTACCATGCACTGTCCTGTTCTCGCTAAAAGTACCGCCGGGATACTTTAAGTAAGAACGCACTACCAACTAGCCCAGCAACGTGTTTTGTTAATAGGGGCATTTTGGAACAAGATAAACAATGACGAAATAAAAAATAAATAAAAAAGAGGAACAATGAGACTGGCGCATGCGCGTACGGTGTTACGTACGGGAAATAGATCGCACGAGGGTTCACAAGCGGGTATACACGTGTAACTGCGTGCGACGTGAGCACGGACGTGGACGTTCGCTTATGCGCAGAACATTGCGTACATGCTGAGCAGATTGCGCATGCACTGTCGCTCCTGCCTCGGATGTCTTCACGTTAACGATTATACCGTTATCGTATGCAATAGTCTCGCGTACCACGCGTAGACAGCGGGAGCTTGCGAAATGTATATATGGTAAATGTGCGTCAGAATGCAAGTATAGTTGGTGGACATCTTCGAAGCTGGTGGTCATTATTTGCAATGAGTGATTCGTGTTCCTAACATTGATCGCGTTACCCCAAGCTTGTTTTTATGCGTAGTACGGCACACGCCCGCACCAGGAGAGATCGATTGCACCTGCTTTTGAGAGCACACTTGCATGCACTATGACAATTGATTCTTCTACGTTCATTGTCCTGGTTTTACGTCAGTGGTTATCAAAAGAACAACAACGATCAGGTCATGACGCGAGCAGGTAGTACAGAGCGGGCATTAAATAAAGACCGAAATTCGTGTATCATCATCACTATCTTTTACTAACAGCGCGCGTATACCGTGCCCAGTATATGGCGTCGAAGATTGTGAGCACCAAGACTCCTTGAGCTGACAAAACAGTTCACACATATTTTTCGACGCACACTAAAAATCGGCTTGACTACAAACTTGGAATTTCGAACGAAAAATAAGACTTTTAGAATTCCTTCTTCAAATGACCAGATGTCTTTCGCTGGGGTATACTTCAAATATGAGGACGTCTTCTAGCAATTTTTTTAAAGTACGGCCTTTACTTTTTCTTTTTAAGAGCCATCGTGATGTAAACGGTCATAGAACGATCGAATCGACACCTGGCACTGTCGCTGATATTTCTACATTTCCTACACCCACCGCACCACCTTGCCCTCTCCAAAATCCCCCCCCCCATACTTACAGTGTCGCGTGACGTCACAACGTACGCTACGATACGTTGTTTCCCACCGGCTTAATTATACACCTCGCACCCTTCGTGTTATAGGTCACGAAACAACCTGTGCAGAGAGGCAATGAACAAAACAACAGAGCGATATACACAAAAGCGAATCACGACGGACGACTCGTGAACGATCCCGAGGTACAAAGAAACACAACCACGGCAGTCTTATGCGGAGATAAAGATAACTTCGATATACAGGTATACGAAACGAATCGTACACTCGGAGAATACTGATTCCGAGCAGGGAACGCGTCCATGCAGCCCTGCCACGCTCGCAAGAGAGATGCCGCAGCTGGCATCGAAGAAAAAAAGAAAAGAAAGCAAGAGCGATACGACGATCGCCAATTTATTAGCGTGGCAACGAGGACGCGCCGGCCAGTTCTCTATAATGACAATAATTGCTACTCCGCGGGCCGCCGAAAAACGCACCGTCTCCGCAGCCGGTGCCTCTCTGGGCGCGTAAACACGCCGAGTATTATATACGGTGCACTGTACATACGTGCATTCCCACGTATATACGCACAGGCGGCGGTGCCCCGGCCGCCAACCGCCACCACCAAGGACGCCCTCAATTCATTGCCGAGTCGTGACCGCGCTCGATGCCATGGCTGTGGAGTGCAAGAACGATCGGGCCTCAGAGTTCGCGACCTCTGCCTTCGCAGTGTCGGCAGTGCAAGCTTAGGAAGTGCACGCACTCGCGCCATTTCGAACGGCGGAGTGGGTTGTGCACGATACGTCGATCTACTCGGATGTGTACATCGCCGGACGATGATTACGCCGTCGAGGGATCTTATACTTCTTGAATGCAAGCAACCAGGGGGGGGATCCTGATTCAAGACGTGCTATACGCGTTGTCGCACGACCATGCGCAGAATTTCATTCGTGAAAGGAAGATCTATATTTGCGTGTATAGCGCTCATCAACTGTCCAAAAGGTGTATAGCCTTGAATTCAAAGGTAAGTCCACTTGCCGAAACGTTGCCCCCAACGACAGCCCCCATGTTTTAAGGATGTACGTTGCCTCAAGATAACATCTTCCCCTGAACTATTTCTATTCGGAACTTCGCAAGGGTTGCAATGTGGACTTGTTGGGGGAACATAGGCCGAAACAACACGCACATAAAAGAAGGCACATAAGCTCAAAACACAGGACGAAAAAATTCCGCCATATCCACGAAGTGAATGATGATGAGTGGGCGAAGCTCCGGAGGTAAACCTGGTAAATCATGAATCCTCTGTACATTTTGCCCACTCGATTTTATTAGATCGCTCCCCCTAGCGTACGTCGCCGCACTAAATCGAACGATTGCCTTCAACCAATGACACGCGCCATATGTGACATCATTCCTATTTTATTAAATCTCGCGTCTTTCATCAACTACAAGTACCGCTTTCTAGTTTATAACATCTTGCATCTTTTCATCATCAGCTACGAGTACCACCATCTAGTAAACACTACAAGAACTAAACGAGAGGTGGCTACATACAGGAGACGGTACCGCCATCTAGTGAACACTGCAAGAACTAAACTAGAGGTGGCTACATACAGGGGACGGTACCGCCATCTATTGAACAATGCAAGAACTAAACTAGAGGTGGCTACATACAGGCTACAGGGGACGCACAGCCGACTCCCTAAGGAGCTTCGCCCCTAAAAAGCACATATACGAGAAGGGCCTTATATGCCTTCTCGTGGTGGTGTGCCGTTTTGCGCTACATCAATTCAATGAAACTTCAGTTCTATGCGTGCCTCCGAGATGCGTATATTGAGCGTGTCTTGCATCAAGAGGGAAGTACCCAATATAGTGGATGGGGGGAGTAGCCGCCGTGGTAGTTCAGATAGTTCAGATGATGGTAGCTCATCGAATGCGTTATGCGAAAGTCGCAGGTTCGGTTCCTGCCCTCGCCAAGTAATCTTTTTCATCCACTTTTCTTTCTTCCCATTTACAATACAATTAGGTCTAATAACTTCCCCGATAATATATATATATATATATATATATATATATATATATATATATATATATATATATATATATATATATATATATATATATATATAATGCCACGCGTTTAATCTGAATGTGCCAATATAGCGAAAGAGACCACGCAGCGTATACACTTTCCCGCCGGCATCGTGTGTCTATTCTGCAGAAAGACGTAGTGCAAACTGCCATCGCATCGATTGCGCAAACGCGGGTGAGTACGTGCCTCTTATTGGTCGAGCGGATTAATTGGCGGCGTGCACGGATCTCGTCGTGCGAGTGGCGAATCGATTGCACGCTTCTTTCACCGAGCAGGAAGAAGGGGGCGATTTAATTTTCTGTCATGGGTTTATTGTGTCAGAGTGATCACTCTCGCCCTTTGGAATCGTTATGACCCACCGTCTGGCCAGTGTTTTTCGTCGTCATTGCACGGCATGTGTATTTGAAATACATGGTGCAAGGGTATACGAACGAGATGAAGAAATTGAGTGACAGACAGAGAAGAGTTCCTTCTTTATTCTCGTTACTCGCATTGACATTACGGTATACGTAGTTACGTGTAACAGTAATCATCTTGCGTGCACCCGATAGAACACAGTGGATCGGCGTAGTACTATCGTCAGAGATTTCGGGGCGTATGTGCGAATAGTAGCGTAGCTTTTGAGGGCAAATCGAACAGTTCTAGAAACCGATCGAGCACCGGATAACTTTCCAGTAGTTTTCGTACTGCCGTTTGTGTAATCGATACCAGATGACGCTCGCGTCCTGCGACATTTGCCTGAAAATCACTTATATCGGAGGGGGGGGGGGGGGTATCATGTCAAGAATGAATAAGCTGATTTCTCGCACACACTTAATCGATCGTCCACCTTGCTTCGAGGCGAACGATTCATATAGCAGCAAAAACGTATCTCCCAGAGTGAAACATATACGCTATATACGTTAGTTCCCATATTTGATGCATACACGTGCAATTCCTATGTGGGACTGTGGACGTGAATTTTTATGGAAGCAAGTTTGGCTCTAACATTTGCACGGACGTCAAAGTAGCCTATACGCCAAACTTGAACACCAATGCCTACATTACAGGTGGGATTTTTTTAGAATGCTGTGCCATATCCCACATGATAAGGTCGACGAATTAAACAACGCCGTGAATTTTCAATCTGTGCAACTCGACCCTTTCTCGCAGAAAATGAAGACAAAGAACACGCCAGTTTGTTTGTTTGCTCTACGCCCTGTTAGATGATCGCATCCTGTACCCGAAGCTCAATAAAAGTTAAGTGCTTTTCACGTTGATATTCATGACAAAAAGCTGACAACAAAAAGTGACGCGATGAATGCGAGCTGTAACGTCTTCCTCACATCGCTGGCACGCAGGATTACGCGAACTCAGCCTCGCAGCTTAATTATCGCTCAGCACTAATGCTTTTACATAATCTCGCACTTTGGACGCCTCTCGAATCGCGTCAACGTCGCTATTCCACACACACCATCAATCTGATAATCAGTTCCCGGCGAACGGCAATCTCAATAACCGCAGAGTCGAGCGCGTCAACCCTTGAGTCCCACATCTGCGAAGCGATCGTTCAACCTCTCAGCCTCACGCTCTCGACACTCATCTTGGTATAGCAACAAAAAAAGACTACGATCACCGCATCAACTAGGCGAAAACCAAAGCCATCAATCTGAACGCCATCCTCAGCCTAACGAGCTCATTTATCAGGCTCATCACGTCAGGCTTCCCAACCTAACTGCCCTTGGCGCCCTGTTCGTATACACATTGAAGGCGCACAATCCGCGACATTTTCAGCCCGTTCCTTGAAAACGCAACGCTCAGCTCTTTTCGAGCATAAATGCTGCCATTTTATGATAAGGCTATCCAAGAACGATGAAAAAAAAATACTTGAAGAAAAGAACACGCCTTATTTGCTTGTGTGCTAAGCGTTGTCGTAGTGGGAGAGAGATAAGGATGGGGGAGCCAGCGTGCAAGAGTTTCTCATGCGCTCTTCATAGGGCCGCATGGCCGAGTGTGGCCGTCCATTACTAATACCAAGACGGTCGTTATACCAGTTATTATTTATATTCTCCGAGCATCCCTAGCGCGTGCGCAGACCGTCATTAAAGGAACGTCGTGCGCAGGCCGGGAGAGGTAAAAAAAAATGATGCCGGAGCCAGAAACCATCGTCATCGCCGTCATCATCACGAGGAGCAGCAGCGCCGCCATGGACAACAACGGCAAACAACGAAAATGGCGGCGGGGCGCGGACCTTGTCCAATTAAACGCGACCTTTCCGATCACGACTTCGCCATTATACGAGGCCGTCATGTTTTTCTTTTTCGCTCTCTCGCTTTCGTATCAAGAGCCGCCAACGAGACGAGAGCTTCGGCGTATCGCGTCCGTGATGGTGGCAGATGTTTTCCCGCTCGCCACAAAAACGCCGCACAGCGTATCAGAAACCTCGACGAGAATTCCGCAAGGAGTTCCACGCTGTTGCACCTTCCTGCGTCTATCTACGAGCCTCTTCTTTTTTTGTTCCCCTTTTATCTGCACTTCTTATCTCGCCATAACAGCGACGCCGCGCTCCTGAAGCTGAAATCAGCTAATGAGGGGTCGAGTGAAGTCAGATTTCTCGTTTTCTTTCTCTTAGTTCGTGATAAAACGACCTATACGGCTGGCTGCCTTCTCTAATGATATGCTCGCTATCGCCATTGGCCAGAGCTTTATTCTTATGAATAGCTTCGTTTGTATACAAACACAAGGTACAAAATCGTGTGTCGCTCTGTACCACTGGCTTATACGAAAAGAGCACTAACATTGAATTTGGAAAGGAGAAAGGTAGAGGTGATAAGAACAACTGTTGGTGATTCTTACGTCCCAAAACCACGATATAATTATGAGGAGGTACCACAGTGGAAGGCTCCGCAAACTTCGACCACATGGTGTTTTATAACGCTTACCTAAATCTTAGCACACGGGCCTACGATGGCCAACAATGAAGTGGAAACACAGCGGCCGGGATTCGATCGCGCGATCTTCCGGCCAGCCGGCAAGCTCCATAACTATTCGACCAGTGTGACGGTAGTGAAAGAATGTTAAGCACGTGGAGCATTGAGGCGAAACATCTGGGTAAGCAATACAGATGAATACAAGGGGGGGGGGGGGGTATGAATGTGTCGAGCTATTGCATTCGTTCGCCATACAAGATAGCACCCCATTTTGAAATAGCGCCAGTTATTTAGAAAAGATGGCGGATACTCGGCCTTCATGCGTCGGGATGTCTCGGAATGATAAATGAGCCTAAACTCATTCACCCCCCCCCCCCTTAAAAAAGCTTGAAGTATCGAAAGAAGCATAAAAAGAGACTGAAAGATGTTGGCTCTATAGCGATCGGCAGCTTATGTCGCTGGCACGCTTTACCCAACGTATCAAGAAATGGACCTGCCAACGGAATCGTCCAAACCCTGGGTAGAACTACAAGTATCTCAGCTGGACCTCTGTTACGCACGGGCGTTGAGCGTGTGCTCGGTCCAGCCGGTAATAATAGCAGTCCCTACAAAGTCTCAGTGAACAGGGATGACCATGTCGGCGGCAGCGAAGGCACTGTGATTCATAGAAATTGCAGGATGCCGCTGCAGGTGCCAATCGTGGACGGCCACGCCACACGTGCAGTAGTCTACGCACACGTGATGATTACATGGCGTAGAAAAAAAGGTAAAAAGAAACACAAGATAGCGATAATTGTAAAAAAGGCGCATTGTTTTGATCCGCTCCCGCGGAAAGCCCTGTCTCTTACGAAACGATGCGAGTCCCACTTAGAGGAACAGCAAGGAGAATTTTCAGATCAGTTCAATGCTTTATCAGAATGCCGTTCATATTGGAGGTGGCAGTTCCATTATCGGGAGCTCGCGGTCTTCCATATAAAAGGGGCGCACTAGGGTGTATGAGCGAAGCAACAGTTCGCCTAGCGCCATCTTCTGTCTGAGCGGGGCGCGCCCTCAACTTCGGGGTGTGCTCTTTACGAGCCAGAAAGCTTGTATGTATACGCTTTTGGGGGGACGATGCGCGCGAAAGGTAACGGCTGCATTCCCCCTCCCCCGCCCCTCCAGCTCAACTTCTTGTCCATCAAAGCGCGGCGCACCTCCAAACCAAACTTCGGACCTCGTAAATATTACCGCCAGTTTGAACAAGAGTCCGGTTTGTGGAGCGAAGCGCGAATCCCTGGCGTGGGAGTGGACGAGGAGGGGGGGAGGGGGGCTATATACTGACAAAATTGTTACGACTTGCTTGTTTTGTTGTCGCGCGAAGCACCCAACACACGTAAGCAGGCTACTCATGTGACCGTCGCTAAACGAAAGAAGAGGTTATTCGCGTTGCGTGTTAAAGCTGATGTCGTGCCGGACTTTCACCTAGATCGCTACATCCGGCCTTTGTTTTGCTTGCACGTGGTTCCGGCAACATTAAAAAAAGTGAAACTGTTTCAGTGAAGCAATTAACAACTGTCTATTTAGTATTTAATTACTCGTTTGGTGCTTCACGGGTGGCGAGTTGAATATCGTCCGCGTCGCTGTAACCTCTGCTTTCTAAAAAAACGATAAAAAATATAAGTGAGACTTGGGCTGTGTTCCAATACTCACCGTAGACGGCTAAATAGACAGCTACACGGACGGCCACCATCTTAAGTCCCATTCCAATTTTCACGTAGCCGGCAAAATAGACAGCTCCGAGAAGACCGCATCGTAGACAAATACGATGCAGGCTACTTTGCAGTCTAAACAAGATGCTGGCTCAGCGAATCGCTCAGATAGATCAAATCTCGCCAGAATGGCCTGTCTGTACACAAGCAGACGCTTTCCCAGACGCTCAATGTGAGAGTAAGGTTTATTTGTTTTTGATTTCAACACCAAATAAGCTAGAAGTTACAACTGTTGCGTTTGTTTCTTTTAGATTTTTCTTCTCGACGCAAGGTGGCGCATTGTCGCGTAAAAGCTGTCTAAACGTGTTCCAATTTTCGGACAGCATGGGCTCGGTGCGGTCTTCTAAGCAGTCTGCGTAGACTGTCTACGTGCTGTCTAGGAGTCTGAACACAGCCTTGGTCATACGCTGCCGAAAATTCACCAGTGCCAGCAACACGGGTCAACAGCAGTCAACGTTAGCCAAAAGTAGACAACATTAGCGCACATTATGCAGCAGTTTCCCGTGGCAGGAGTTTGGCAACAGTCGGCGAACACTGGCCACTGGCTGCTGACAGTACGAGTGCAGAGACACATCTAACTCCGCATCGGTTTCATAGGAAGGTTTTAAAATAATTTAATGTTTTAGATTACATTTCGTCTTGATTATAGTTTTACACAACAGTTCTCGCGTCATGCTTCAATCTAATCGGATTAATTCACTTCCACACTTTTTCGTCCTTAAAATGGGAATATTTAGGTGAAAAGCCCGAAAACTGCTCTTGAAACCGCAGGCTACAAAGAGTGCTACACTAGGCATTCGAAAACACAGCGCCCGATAATAACTGACACGAGACTCCCGCAATGACACAGTGGTGACGGCTCTTAGTAACATGCCCCAAGGCCGCGGGTTCGATTCCGGCAACGGCTGTCGCATTTCGATGAAGGCGTAATGCTGATTGCGACGAAAGCGTAATGTGCTGCGCGACGTCATCGCACATTAAAGACCACCATGGGTCGAAATTTTCGGCGTCCTCTTCTGCGACGTGTCTCAATCATATTGTAGATTTGTCACATCCAACCCCCATTACCGGCAATAAGATCGTATATGAATATGTCGACCATACATAGGTGCAATACCGCTGCAGCTGACCCGCCCGCAAGGGGGTACCAACACAAATGCATGCCGCGCATACACGATGGCTGACGCACCTTTCATCTCCATCGTGACCACCATCATGGCGACCACAAACACACCACTCCTTCTGTTATGTATATAGTCACGCGCACCCGCCCGGGCGGCAAAATAAGCCACAGAAGTGCCTCGCCCACATCCGCCACAAAAGCTAGGGAAAAAAAGAAAGAAACAAACACCGGGCGGTCCCCGTTTATGCTAATCCACATTGCGGCCACTTCTAGTCAGGAGGCGCCACAACCGCGGCACCGACGGGCGGTCACGGCCGCCCCCTTGGCACACCTTGAAGAGTTTCCATTTAAATATGTAACGCTAATATTTAGTCTACATATTTCTTCGGGCCAACACACTTAAACGTGTTAGCGAGGCTTCAGAACGCCGGAAAGGTAGGAGGAGGGGACGAGGCAAGAATCCAGGGAAAGAAAGCAAGGCTGCTGAGCGTAGATGACAAGACCGCGTGGTTTAAGATAAAGCGGAACAAGAACGATGGGGCGGGTAGTTTCGCGTGCCATGGCCGCTTCAGTTAAAGGCCTCCTTTCTTCTCCTCCTTGGTGTCTGAGCGCATTAAGATAAAAAGCAGGGCGAGCCCCGTTGAGCATGCGCGTTCGATTAACTTCGTGCGACGCCCGCTCCGCCAGCTGCCGCCTTTGCGAAGACGGCCGGGTCCTAAACATATGGGCAGTCCCTTGTAAGAGAAGCCAAAACATCGGAGCGTAAATGGGAAGAGAAGGCGAGAAAACTGCCGAGTGTGAGAGAGAGAAACCTTAGAGGGCGAAGTTACCGAGATTGAGAGCAGCAGGGGAAACAAAGAAACACGGAAGACGGCCGTGTACAGAAAGACGGAACGGAGCAGCTCACGCTTTATACCCCTTAACACTTTATTACGGATCCCTCTCTCTCCCATTTGCCGGGGGCACGTGTTTGTTTATTTAAAGGCAGGGCGTTATGAAGCGTCGTCAGCACTACCGGCCGGCCGGCGCGCGGGGCCAGCGCTTTTTGATGAGGTCAAAACTTCCCTTCAAGAAGCCGAAAGTCGTTGCCGCTCCGCTCGGTTATTTTTGCGAAGGGGGTTCGTGAAGTAAGCTGCCGCTTGTGTTGTGCGGGCCAGTGCGCCATGCCGGCCGTGCTTTACGGCTGCGCTTCGGCACCACCACGCCCTCTTCTTTATTTTCTTCGGAGGCGATCCCGAGAAAGGCCGTAAAACTAAAAAAAAAAGGGGGGGGGGGCATCTGGCAAGGGCCTGGCGCTTGTCGATATAAAGTGTATACTATAAGATGGTACGAGCGTACCAGCAAGCGTGCGCGTATATCCTGATACGAGTATATATGTCAAGAAAGGCACGCAAACAAGAAGAGACGAGCGGATTTTCGGCTTTGGTATATACGTATAGAATAGCCCGTTCAGAGATGGATGAATGGCCGCTGCTATAGTGGCCACGCGGTGAATGGGCGCGCTGAGGGAAATGCGGCTGCACGCAGTAAACGAGGCAGCTGAGATTGCATGCGTGGGCTGGCCAAGTTGCAGAGTTGAGGGGACGTTTCGTTTTATACATTTAGACTGCATGCAAGCTGCCAGCTACGTGGTGAGGCTATATACTGTAACACGGCCGGAGCCCAGCATTAAGTGACTGCGATCACGATCTGTTCTGGCATATTCACTGTTAATTTGTATACTTTGGGTCTATAAACAAAACGTGCGCACGCAAAGTTCTTGAACTGCACGTTATGCTAGGCGCTAGCCAATCGTCACGACGGGCGTTCTCTTTTATGTACGAGGTTGCGACCGATCGGCAATCACCAGGAAGCTTTAAAGCTTAATGAATTAATTGTGCTACATGACGTGTGCGTAGAATCACCGACTATACGATAGTACAGACGTTTTGCAAAACTTTCAGGTTATCATTTTTTTTTTTTGTATCGGGATAGAAGACAGCAGGAAAACAACGCCATTTCGCGTCGTATATACTCTTCACCTGCAGTCCTCTCTGCACCACAGATGACAAGACTGGACAATAAAAAAAAAGAACACAATAATAAAAACACTTTAAAAGCGCGAAATCTTGGAGTAGTAAATACAATAATCAAACTCTAATAAAATAGCACGCAACCTTTAAATGAGTCGCTTACATGGCACGAGTTGAAAAACCACGATTTCACCCCCCCCCCCCACATAATTTTCTGTCATTCCACACTTCCATTACAAACGCCACACAAAACCGCGCCATCACTTGCTTCGTGTGCAGCCGAACCATGAAACATATACGTGGTTTACGCAGTGTGCACACCAGTTTACTAAAAGTAGGAAAGAGAGAGAGAGAGAGCCCCTGATCATGTCGTTCACCATATGCACTTCATTCCACATCTGTTCATTCAGAGTGCAGATGCTATACCCTTAATACGGCGTCAAGTTTCTAATGAATTCGGCTAGCGAAGCGAGTCGCTAACGTAACAATCGCGTAGTACACATGTGCTGCAGTGTCTCTTGTTTTCGCTTTTGTACACCGCTATAAACTCGAGATCAAGCGCTTTCATCCATCTCCGAATACGAAACTTCACGATGCACCACACGATGAAGGTATAACGTGAGAATCCTCGACACCCGCACATGTTTCGTTTGTATAGCTGCTGAAAAGTACACTATTTGTTCTTCTCTCACTAGGACCGCAGCGTATAATTCTATCAGCGAGACGCGGGTATACGCAGCAATCAAACGCTTGATTTGATATGTGGGGTTTAACGCCCCAAAACCACCGTATGATTATGAGAGACGCCGTAGTGGAGGGCTCCGGAAATTTTGACCACCTGGGGTTCTTTAAACGCAGCAATGAAAGGAACACGACACCTAAACATGGTGAGCAAAGGAAACCGAAAGGAAAGACTACACTACGCGTGCTATGACGTCTATATTTCTGTCAGTGTCTCACTTGGAGAAAATCTCATTTTGCGTATACAAGAGCTGCACGAAAAGGGACATAATTGCCGGACGACAAAAACCAGAAAGAGAACGCGTTCGTCTTGCGCTCGCCAAACAAAACATTTATATACTATCGTCAAACGCTTACGCATGAGCGAATTGCTTGCTTCTAAGCCCTCTTACTTGTCTCTTATTTTTCAAGCTCCATGGGGAGCAGCCGCCATTTGCCTGCCGGCAGCTGTAACCTATTTGTATATACGGTATCTTTTTTTTATAAAGGGCACTGTTTATTTCGATTGTCTATCCTTCCATATATTCATCTATCTCCAGCGGTATCGTTTCAACTTTCATTTGCCATATCTACGTACTTCTGATCCCCGCGCCCATGCACACTGCAGGGCCAGCGAAGGCGAAGTGTACGGATTTCTCGTTTTTTTTTTCGTCTATGAAAGTATTTCTTTCGTTTCTTGCGATTCCACCCTCCACAAAGTTAAGGCGGCACGTATAAAGTACTAAGAACATAAAATGAGACATGAGATACAATATTAAAGAACGAGAATAACGCGCAAGAAAAAGAAAGAAAGAAAGAAGGGGCTTCTTCCTTTGATCCTGGCATGCGCTTGGCGATCATCGATCCGGGAAGGGCCATTATAAGCGAAGGATCTAGCTTCTTCGTTGTGCAGATTAAGCTGACATTATGCCGAGCATTTTCTTTCTGACTTTATTTCTTTCTTTTTCTTTCTTTTTTCCCTGTTTTACCAAACTCCATGGTAGAACACGCTACGACATAGGAAGCACTGGCGGCAAAAAAAAAGAAGCAAAACAGTTTGAAAATAACGAGAAAGAGAGAGAAAGGGGGACATTTCGTTTCACTTTCGCGCCCTTTCTTTACTTCGTGGTCCTGCGTGTTCTATAGCACCGCCGACGCCTCCTCACCCTCGCTATCATTTGTGTGCCCGCCTGTCTGGCCTGATCCCCGGCTTCCTATCACGTTGCCTAACATATGAGGCGCGGACATCGTTATCCGTTTAAAGATTGAAGACGGCCGCCATGCACAAAGGAGGAAAAAAAAACGAGAAAGCAGAGCTGTGCTCTCTCTCACATCCTTGTTCTCTTCGTTTATTCAAAAACTAGCGAGGACACTCTTTTCTCCCTCTCTTCTTCTTTGCTTGTAGTATTTCCTTCTAATCTCTCTCTCTCTTTTCCTCCGGGACATTGAAGCCAGCGCCGCGGAGCGGGACATCTTCGCGGACAACAGCGAGAGCGCAATAATGGCCGCTGCCAGTTTCTTATATGAGGCTGGCCGCGAATGCTGGCTGATTCAAGAAAGGACCATTCGCTGCTGGGTAAAAAAGGATGCCCGATAGTCTGTTTTTGATAAATAGTTCCGTGCAGTGCGACAGGAGACTGAAAACGTCACGCAACTTGTGCGTCCATTCCTATGCTATTAGCGACGCGACTGCATGCGCTTTTATTCCAGACCACCAGCACGACAAAATAAAACAAAACTGCCATAACACGTAATGGCATTGTCACTGACGAAGCAGCTTCATCGACCAATGGTCGACACAAGCATAAGCGCAGAGATATAACGCTATGTGCCATTATCAACTGCTCGTGTATCAGGAGAGGTGGTTTCACTGCACTACCTCATTGTTCAGCCCCGAAGCATAACGCACGGAATTTTATTTTGCGTTTGGCCACGTTCGCCAGCTTTCGCCAGTGTCCAAAATGAAAGCGTGATGACATGCAGAATATTCGGCGCATGACAAATTTAGCTAGTCCTCAAACATGACCTCGATACCTGCGGTTTTAGTGGTGATGATGATGCAAGATACGCAAATACAAACCACAGGCCAATAAAACACCATAACATTCGAGAAGCTAGTTTCAATGTGATTCAATGTATGGGTGGTTGTGAAGTCACAGAAATAATGAAGTCTGTAGGTTAGCAAATATTTAAACACAAATAAAATACTTACTGAAGTTCAAAGTTTCACCTAATTGCACTTCCATACTGAGGCAGAGTACAACAAATGAAGTGCAGGGCGTCGTGTCGCCAGCTCCCATCAGAGCGTACCAAACGACGTGTACTCTTTAAATCAAGTTCAATTTTACTGTTGGCTCCTAACGTTGTCTGTTTGTTGGTGCCCTCTCACCGCTACAAATTATTACTCGTTAATAGCTGGCTATTACGAGAGTGCCGGCAATGCACGGCGACTAAACAGCGGCCTATGCCGTCACCTTAACTATCAAATAGCATACAAAGCTACTATAGCTATAAGCGCTTGTAGTTGAGTACTTCTCGAAGTGGGCCTTATTTATACTAACTTTCACGTGCCTGGGAAGTTTAAGTGAAGGTCCTCACGGAAGAAATGCGTGGTCGTTCGTCATTGTCCGCAGGGCAAGTAAATATAGAAATGAAGTGTTCCAGGAAAACGAAGACGGTTTACCGACTGTGTGTCTGAATGCTTCTATGAATTCTCAATCAATAATCATTGTTAGGGTTTGAAGTCCCAAAACCACCATATGATTATGAGTAACGCCGTAGTCCACGGAGGGCTCCGGAAATTTCGACCACCTGGGTGTTTTTAACGCGCACCTCTAAGCACACAGGCCTGAAGCATTTTCGCTTCCATCGAAAATGCGGCCGCCGCTGCCGAGATTCGATCCCGCAACCTGCGGGTGAGCAGCCGAGTACCTTAGCCACTAGACCACCGTGGAGGGTGAATTCTCACTCAGTGTACATCGCGGGTAAGTGATCCTAGCCGAACGATCGAGGTGTGCTGTCAACCAGTTCACCTGGCTAGTCGGTTAACGCGCCACAGAGCTTTCGCTGAGCAGCGAAATAACGCTTCGACATCCGTGACGGCCCATCGACGTCACGGATACAAGGTCTCGACACTAGCTGTCAACAAAAAGTAGAGACACCAGCTGACCTTCACTTTTTCTGCCAGTCATCGACTGATTACCCCAAGATTAATAGAATAAGAAGAAGGAAACTTCATTGACACGTGGTTCCTGGTGCATATGGGTGAAGCCCCTACTTCAGTGCCCCATTGGCTTCTGCAACTGTCGGGTCCTGTTCGAGAGTTGCTAGCTTGCTTTCTCTGAACAGATCCCCCCCCCCTTTTTTTTTATTTATAGCGATGAAGACTTCTATTATTATAGCGATGAAGACCTAACATCGGGTGCTTAGTATGGTATTCATGCTGCAAGGCCTGTGTTGTGTATGAATTAAAGCAATTATCATCACGATCAGCACAAAATGGGGGGGGGGACACACGAAAACACAAGGAAGTGCACGACACAAGCACTGATGAGTATGTTGCAATTCGCCAAATTTGCTACTTTACTTTAATTGAAACGATCTTCTATCTTATCTGCCATCATCATCGCGGTCGCGAATCATCATCGTCGCGGTCGAGTGGTCAAGCGCTAGCAAAGTCGAAGCAACTGAAGCTCCCAACTCCAAAGTCCACTTACACCTCTTAAAACTTGTGGGACTTCTGCCGGAACTCGAACGCGTTATTCGCCACGTATAGGAAACGTACACCCACACGTTTTGCCGCCGCTGCGGTTGGTCAGCTCATCAGTGGAAACTAGCTCAGTGTTTCTCTAGAGTGGCCCTTCTGATATCTTTATACCTAAAGATGGACGCATTGCGAGGCGCAGACGGGTTCGAGTTGAGCGTCCCGATCGGCTGGAGAGCCCAGTGTGACGACGGCCGACCAGAAGGGGCCTCGTCCCGGAGGCAGGTCGTTCGCTCAAGCGAGGCGCCACGGTCACCGCCGAGCCTAATTGGGCTTCTCCGCCACTGTCTCTGACGGCGCCATTTAAACGCGTCGCGGTCGGCAGCAGACGACGCCGCCACCAGGCGTTCAAGCGGCGCCTTGGTCGCGCCTAATTGCGGCAGTGGTCGCACCGCCTCCGAGAAACCACCTCTCTCACTCCTGCTCTTCCTCTCCCATTTACTCTTCCGCCCGTACGCACACACATACACACACGTCCGGCTTCTGTGCACACAAGAACGAGCCACTGCGTTTCTCAGCTATATAGTTCTCTGCAGCACGCCGGGGGGTCTTACATCATATTTATTTCAGACAAACAGTATAAATAGTTGCCCAGGGAATCGGCGTAAAGGTAAAGAAATTCTGACAAAGCACCCCCGTGTACACACATGATTAACCGGTTATACATATCAAAACAAATATGAATGTATGCAGCAGAATCAAACGTTGGAATTTTATCAGAAATAAAGCAATTAGACGCAAAGATGTGTACATGGTTCTGACTGTATGCATCTGGCTGTCCGTTTTGCTGCGTGATGTCTGCTTAGATCCTCGACTTCGTAAAGCGCGACGATCATACGTCTGTTTATCAAAGAGTAGCGAGCATCGGTTATTTCTCGCCAAGCAGACATAACGCAGCTGAAAAAAAACGGAATCGGTAAAAAGGTGTGCACCAAAAACAAAGAGAAAAGAAAACTACACAACTTTCGTAACGGTCAGAGGATTAAACATCGTGGCAATAGGCACCCTAACAATATTCCTGGTGCTTTACGAGTCAAAACGACCATATGATTATGAGGCATGCATCGCTTCAGAGAGTTCAGTAACGTGTCGTCCTTTCCTGTTTTTAATGTGCTCCTAAACGCTATAGTACACGGATACATACAGCAATTGACCCCTGTCGGAGTGTGACCTCCGCTGGCGGGAGCGAACTCGGGTCTTCGAACAGATGTCCTATACAGCCATATAGTCGGGTAAACGAGTGCAGACGAACGCCTGTCTAGCGGCACGATGCCCACGTCTTAGGGACGCAGAATTTCTGAACTTTAGCCTGACATGTAATCCGTTCTTATAGCAGGGTTGGCGGTGGACTGTGGGTTGTTCCATGCTTGCCGCGGTCAACACATTTGTGTGCAATGTACTCCAGTGCAAGGTAGCCCTCAGACTGCGCTTATCATTGTACAATTTCTTCTTCATTGTTCTCATACCTCCTTGAAGACATAGGTTAGCACTGCAGAAAGTGATCAGATGAACACAGTGCCAACATGCTCTACCAGGGCCGTATTTCCAAATGTGATCAGTTCAACTTGCCGTGGAGCAGCTGCCTTTGCCTAACTACACGTCCAGCGTTACAATTGAACGAATTTTCCTTTTCTTAGAGAGATTGGTATTCTCACTGCTCATGACATCTGAAAACTCCCTCGCTTCATAACATTACTATATTGTATACGTTATGTTAGAGTAAATACACTGTATCATATTGTATACGAACTATTCCAGTGTAAAATGTTTTTGTGAAAACAGGCTGCGAAGAATATGCCATTCCTAAACTGCCTCTTTTTAGTTCACAAGAACACGCGATGTACCCCGTTGTGTAATTTTTTTTCTAGAAAGACGACGAGCAAATACGCTTCATATATAAAAAAAGTAAGCTTCATGACTACCTATGAAGCGCATCTGTTACCATGCGAACAATATCCACAGGAGTTTTTGTCACTCCAACACGCGAAGCTGCAGCGTCGGCACGCGCTTTTTATTGGACTCAAGGTTTGCTCTTCCCTCGCTTCCTGACAGTCATCTGCACAGAAGCATTTGGCATCTCTATAGTGAAAGCGGCGAGGTATAAAGATAGCACCATTTCAATATGACTACTCGCGAAGTCACTCACCCTTGGAGGAGATAATAGAGAGACGCTTGTACAAAGGACCCGAAAAAAAAAGATTATTTAAGCCGTCCCATTCCATTGAAAAAAGGAGACGCCAGCTCAAAGCTGGTCAAAGCGGGCGACGCCTTATACGAGGCAGCACTTGACCGTGACAATCCAGTGTACACTTTTCACTCCGGGCAACTACAGTGTATCAGGCGAGATGTAATACGTCTTTCCAGCAATATAGGCGAGATACGGGGCTCAGGTGTAATACATCTTGCCTCTCGCGTATTTCCAGCCTTTCCTTTTTTTCTCTTTTTGTATGTTCGAGATCGCTTAAAGCGAAATTCGCGAAAAGCAAAGCAGAAAGCAGCCCTTCCGCTTTACGTAGGGTCAATCCTTTTGTTTCAAGCTCAGTATTCCCCCTCTTCCAAATTTTTTTTTTCATTATTTTACAGGCTTAGTGATGGTCTTCTTTTCTTTGAAAGCGTGCGTGCGCGCGGCTGGCATCGATCAAAATTATCTTTAACACCTAGCCACGACGAAACTGTCGCCATCATGCGTATAGCGAAATTCCGGTTGCCAGAAGTCTCCACTGTGGTGTAAAAGAAACAAATTTAAAAAAAGCCAGCTAGTCTCAACTTGAATAGCTGCATGCCGAAGGCATGATCCTATTCTATGTGCCCACCCTCCTCCTTCCACCTCCTTTAGCTATTCAAGGTCGAAAGGTTTTCTTTCCTGCTGGAAAAACATGAGTCACCCTAATAATCGCCCAGGTTAACGCCCCGAGGTAGCAGGTATTTTTTGTTCGAAGCGCGCGGCGTTTCATGCGATTAGTAAAAAAAAAAAAACGTGCCTCGTCCAACGGAGTGAAAAATCGCGCTGGTTTAAAAGGCGCTGATATGCGCGCAGGGTCACTGACATCGCGACCAATCAAGTAGTAACAATCCCTTTCCCGTATGCTCAACACTTGTTTACTACAGTTATAACGTGTCGTATATCGTGTAACAAATCCGTTTAAGTGCAGCCATTTAGGGATGACATGTTAACGTTGCTGCTTTAAGAGCAGAGCAGTTTAGCAGCCTGTGCTGTCGTATGCTGTCGTCGTGGCTTGGCGTAACGTATGCAAAAGTACGCGTAAAAATTAAGAATAGAAAGACGAAGCAAGCAAGAAACAGAAGGCCCCGCCGCGGTGGTCTAGTGGCTAAGGTACTCGGCTGCTGACCCGCAGGTCGCGGGGTCAAATCCCGGCTGCGGCGGCTGCATTTCCGATGGAGGCGGAAATGTTGTAGGCCCGTGTGCTCAGATTTGGGCACACGTTAAAGAACCCCAGGTGGTCGAAATTCCCGGAGCCCTCCACTACGGCGTCTCTCATAATCAAAAGGTGGTTTTGGGACGTTAAACCCCACAAATCAAATCAATCAAGAAACAGAAGGCAAGAGAAAAATTGTGTGGGGGGCGGGACAGAAATAAAGGGAGAAAAGAGACAAGACACGGAGAAAACAGAGTTTCCGCAATACGGCTTGCGATCTAACTTACGTTGTGGCAATGATACGCAATAACGCCTCCAAATCTATGAATATTTTTTGTAACACTTTACTGCTTCTGCGCGTATTTCACACGAAGATGTAAGAGATAGGCGCCCCGAATCCATCCAACTGATAGCCGATGAGCTCGTTGTTATGCGAGGACCTCGCTATTTCGTGTCGTTTGTAGCAAACCGGAAAGATAGCGCGTGACAAGAAGCGATGCACGGCATTTCGGACACAGCTTTCGTATGAGGGCGTCCCGGTGCCGTGTCACCCTTATTAAGGCGCAACGTATCTCCGTAATGAAAACGAGGCGCGAATCTGCGATCATCGGAGGCCTGGATTACGTCATCCTTAGCGAATCACTATGTAGTTACAGCGTGAAAATGCGCGTTGTTGTACAAGCCGCACACAGGCCACGGAGCTGCTGCGTTATATCCATATATACAATGCATAAAATACATCATATTATTAATAGGTACTTTTCACGTGACGTAACCACTGTTCGCAAAAGCTGTCGGGCGTGCGAGGAATGCGTGCTGGGCACGCCACCAGTTATGGAGATTAGCTAAACCGCAGAATCATCAGCCAGTTTTTATGAAGGGGTGAGGAGGCTGGAGGCTATAGAAGAGACGACGGTAACCTTGCGTGTAAAGATATCCGTAGCAAATATATATATATATATATATATATATATATATATATATATATATATATATATATATATATATATATATCATAACAGACAGCGGACGCTGCTGCCGCCATCACCGAAGCGGACTGCGCTACGAGTCGCAAAAATAAAAGAAAAGAAAATAAAAACAACCAAGTAAGAAGCGGGAAAAAAGGGTAGTAAGCGAAAAAGAGGCACACCCGGGCTAGCGCGACATCCACGACACTCGCGACGTTTATTAGTATTATCATCAATTTGTTACTACTATCACCAGGTGGCGCCGGAAGCGAAGAGTGGCAGCGGTGACCGCACGCCGCGGTACACTCGGCTGCCCCCCGCCGCCACATGCAGCAGCGGCCTGCACTGCTTCAGCGAACCCGTTGCAGTCTCCCCTCTCTGGGACAGATTATGCGCCGCATGGCGCAAGCACTGTTAAGCAGGCCTGCCCCTTCCCCTCCTCTCCGCTTGCGCCTGGAGGGACGCAAATTACGGCGGCAGCGCCGTCTCTCGGCGGGATGCGTGCATGCGTGCGCCGAGGGACTGTCGCCCAGCTGTTGCGCTTGCGTCGATGCCGGTTTGCTATAGCGCTAGCCTAGAGCCGGCTCCTTTGGTGGCGAGCTAGGCCTACCCTACTGCGGTGGCGCGCTAGGCCTACCCTAACTCTGACCTTATCCCGACCGTGCCAAGCGCGCCAGGTGGGAAAGACACAGAAAGAGCTCAAAATAGCTCAATGAGTGTTTAAAGAAGAAACTTCTCGGTTTATAGCAGAAAAAAATTCGCGAGCGTCTCGCGTATAGGGCCGCTCAAGTCATTGCTTTGTACGGAGGTTGCGCTTACTGAGATACTAAAATGCGGGCGCCGTTGCTGCGGTGTAATTTGAGGTGTTTCGCGGAGAAACATATATAAACCGATCGGAGACCCAAGAGAAAAGCTTGCGCTATATAGAGGGAAGGCAAAAAAGAAATGCGAATAACACGGAACACCTTGGCAATTAAAAAAAAAAAGATCAGCCGTTAGAAAGGACTCTCGACGGAACTATTGAGCTTTCGCAGTGAATCTAATAGCAAGCAGTAAAGCGAAACGAGTAAGGGCTGACAGAAAAGAGACCTTACACAGATAGCAAGAAATGCAAAAATAATCTCATCAGCCGACCTAACCTAGCCCACCTCTACATAACCTCACCCAGACGAACACAAACCAGATCCAACAATATCCAACATAAACCCACCCAAGTTAACCTAATATAGCAATAATGCGGCCCATTTCAAGTCTTATCTTCTCCATACTCTGCAGTCAGCCTCGTGATTTCGGGAAAGAGCCATGCACGAATGCATCAGACAACCCTGTGTAACGAATAAAAGTAATGAATAAAAGGATGAGAGGGATCGATATTAACCCTCAGAGCTTCGAAGCTGCAGTCAATCCCCGTTTGATCCACTTTAGTGACGGTGACGCCACTGGGGAACTAGGTTAGGGCCCGGCCAGATCACAATGGGAAGAACAAGAGCGAGCGGCCGAATCAGGCTTTCGGCCTGCCGAACCCGAAAGCGTGTACAGCGTGCAGCAGCACCTGCAGTCTCTTCCGTTCATGCGTGCTTCCCGGTAAAGGGATGACAGAGAGAAAGACAGAGCGATGAAATGAGGAGGACGGAACGGGGAAAAGCTATTGGGTCGTTTTCCCGTCTATTGAATCCCTGATTTGGGTGGGGAATTTGAGAGCGCCATGCGGGTCAATGGGAAAGGAGGGAGAGCGACCAAATAAAACCGGAACGAGAAAACTATAGCGCGGGACAAAAAACGACACGAGCGGAGCGCGCAATTGACACGGTTCCGGGATTAGTAGGACTATTCGCCGGTGCGACAAAGCTCCTGCATCGAATGTTCGCAATGACGGAGCACCAGTACGCGGGTTAGGTAAAGTTAAAGTTTGTACGACATTTTCTTTCCCTTGGTTTAGGCGAAAAACAATGCAAGCACTCACGTTCGTTCGTGCAAAATCTGCTAGATGGTGAAGTATATATATGCTAGTGTATTCCTTCTGCGCCAACTTCATTAAAAAGAAATTTCTATCTAGCGGTAAAATGTGATTCTCAAGGCACAACAATAACAAAAGTACGCGGGCATTTCGCAATACGGTCGTCGTTATACTGGTTCCACAATATGGAAGAATGAATTTTGCTATAACCTATATTAAAGCTAAAGCCTCGGATACCTTATTCTATTGTCTCGACTCTGCTTTTGAGCACGCGTGTCAGTTTAACATACTTATATTGTTACAATCACATCATTAATAATTCGAAATAAATACACATATAACACACTAATATCTTCAACGTTCTTCACATAACGCTCTCGCTGAGCCCTATAACGTCTCTAACATTACTCCGGGCAAGCTATATATCGGAATAAGGGCTGCAGCGCGAGCACGAATGTGCTAGAAGAAACAGACAAAGTCGAGGTACGGAAGGCAAAAGAGGACAACACAGCGCTCGTGTTGTCCTCTTTTGCCTTCCGTACCTCGACTTTGTCTGTTTCTTCTAGCACATTCGTGCTCGCGCTGCAGCCCTTATTACTATGAATTCAAACCAACTAGCCCAAATCGCCATTCTTCTTCTATATATCGGACCTTATTACTCGGCCATACACTGCAGGCGTAGTGAAAGGTCCTTCAGGTGCGCTGCGGGGTATACCTGGAAATCTGATATTCAAATGAGAAAAGTTTCATTGCTGTGAAAAATTTTGGTATCGAATAACGAACGAAACTGAGAACGAACGCATGTCGGATGGATACCGCGACCGTGTAAGAGACAGTTGAAAAAGCTTTCAACGCTCGGAGACAGCCGAAATACGAACAGCACAAGCATTCAGTTCACCTTTTCCTGAGAACGTTTGGATACAAAACCTCCTGTCAATATGCGCAGCCATGTTCGACGATTCTGAGAAGTGTAGCGGTGAAACAAATTACACACACGTCTAACGATGCAACTTGATCAATGGTTGTTGGCATACTCTCAGTTCAGTAGTTGCGGCACCAGAATCAATAGTTCGGCTAACGATGTGCTTCATTTCCCCCGTCTTTTCGCACTACACTAAACATGTGGCTAACGATTAGCCAGACAACATCGGAGCTTGTACATCGTCTGCGTTTGCGTCGTCTGCTCTCCTCGCTGCTTCGATCGAAACGTCGAAGAACTAAGTCCAGTTCTGAGCCGTTTCCGCGCATTGATCCAAAACTATAAATGCGGTTACGGCATTACGGGTGCGTAAGCGAAACAGAGACATCCAGAAAATGAAAACAGTGATGATTCGGATGTAAGGCTTGTCATCAGCATCGTCCACTTCCATTAGCCTTTTTCGTAATCGAGTATACTTTGTACAGACCGTTCGACGATGTGGCATGGCTAAAACAGAAGCACCATTACTATCTCTCTCTCTCAGTTGTATATTTTTTTGTTAAAATTATATCGACTCCTCTTTGCATCAATGATGAATAAGCCCTTCTCCTTGCCATTCGCTGCCATAAAGTGGGACCACTTGCCATTCAAACAGTACGAGAGTAGTTGTGTATTTATTAGCGGAAACAAAGAATAATGCCAGAACATATTTGAATGGCTGAGCCATCTGGTTAAAACATGATATACATTTGAATGAATGACGGCGCGTCCCGTGTCTCTTTGCTAGCAGTATACGAAATATGACAAACGGTGGCGTTCTATTTCACTCAAATTTATTCGTTAGCTTCACCATTACAATTTCTTGCAGGGGTCTTTTTTTTTTAATGCGAAGCATTTCTTAGCGAACCTCGGTGACTTTGAGCGTATCTATCTATCTATCTATCTATCTATCTATCTATCTATCTATCTATCTATCTCTAGCCGTTTACGTTTGAGTGCATCACCCTTTTAACTTGGCGTGAACCAAAATTAGCATGGGAGGGTAAGATGGTTTGACAAATATGACGCACTGGTCAAGACATCAATAATGTCACAATCCCGTCGCGTACGTACGTGGTCAAACACTTCTCGCCAGACAGTGGCACATACCCACGGGCGAGTATGTGCCACTGATATGCGTGTATGTAGTACCACAGGTGATTGACACTTGTATATATCTACCGAAGAACGACGAGAACACACATGGGCAATTTTAGCAGCGCGAGCGTTAAGAAATACCTGACATAGGTATAGCGTCAACCCGACAAATGCAAAGAATAAATGTCGGGGTCCCAGCTGGAATCGAACCCAAACATCCTGCGGGGCAATGAAGCATTCTACCACAGAGCTACATATACGACAGGTCCCAGAACTACTTTTCAAATAGACGCTAATCTTCGTGAAGCTTCAATAGTGGTTGCAGCGCTGCCTATCCAATTTTATAAACATCACATATGTACTCATTCGATACAGCCATCACATCGGGTTAACATCAATTGTGGTTAGGCGCCATGCGCTGAAGTTAATTTATGCATAGCAGTGTCCAGGGGCCAGCATCTTCGCGAGCACCAGCGCTTCATATCAGCTTCCGGTGTAGCTAATACGCATGTTCCCGTTGGCATCATTGCGCAAGTGCAAACAACTGGTTATATAAACATCTGCAACTATTCAACATATGTCTGTGCGTGCGACATTTGCACATATATTTAGCGTCATTTCATGACGTGTCGCGCAATAAAAAAAATTGCCACACGTTCACCTCCCCTCCGCATGCTTCGCATAACGTCGATTCCCAAGGCACGTGAGATCTGCCGAATTTTTTTCAGTTACAATCCGATTAGTTTGCATGCATGTTCAGAACTGCTAATGTGCCGTCACGGAGCTTTCAACACTGTTGTCGTGTAGCGCTAATGCCCACGCTGGCTTATTGCATTCTTTTGTTGTTGTTTCGACGTAATGTACACGTTGATTGATTTGTGGGGTTTAACGTCCCAAAACCACCATTTGATTATGAGAGACGCCGTAGTGGAAGGCTCCGGAAATTTTGACCACCTGGGGTTCTTTAACGTGCACCCAAATCTGAGTATACGGGCCTCTAACATTTCCGCCTCCATCGGAAATGCAGCCGCCGCAGCCGGGAATCGAACCCGCGACCTGCGGGTCAGCAGCCGAGTACCTTAGCCACTAGACCACCGCGGCGGGGCGTAATGTACACGTGTTAAAAAAATTAGCCCAATATTATTTAAAAATGACTGAACAGAGGCGTCTGCGTCCTATACCTGCAGCGTTCCCTTTTCTTTGCCAAAAGCCATCTTCAGATGTGCGCAAGCATTAATTACGGTAGTAATTATAGAAATCAAAACTATTTCCTTTTTAAGCAGTGGAATTAGCCAGTCAAATCAAATGGGCGAATTCAAGTCATTCCTACGAATGAGTCCACTGATATTTTAGAAAAGGTGGCCACTGATAATCACCGCGGAGCGATGAAATCTGCCTAATTTAGCTGGCGAAACCGAAGCCGAGGCTCCAAGCAGCGCATCTACCATTCACTATGACAACGTCCTCAATGACAACACTGTTTCCCTCGCACTGGGGGAGAAGAATAAGCGAGCGTCAATAAGCGGCCACGAAGTGCACGTGTGTCTGGATTGACGGCTGATTACGGCGAGGGAAGAGTGTCGCCATGGAGGGTGATCTTGAAGTGAATGGTATATGCGCTGTTTGGTGCGACGGTTTCAATTCTCCCGTCTAAATTGGGCAATTTCATCGCTCCGCGGTGATTACCAGTGGCCACTTTTCTAAACAATTCAAGGTGACTGTGAACTATTCACAGGAAAAAACTTTAACTCACCTATTGGACTCGATCGACTATAACCTCTGGTTAAAAAGTTAATTGTTTCATTTATGTAATTACTGTCATAATTATTGTTTGTAAATATCAGAAGATGCCTTCTATCGAAGTAAATTGGGATACCACAAGGAGCCCGCAGATGCCCTCTTTCTGAAACTTTTAAATAATATTGGACACATTTCTTGAAACCCTGTATTCTATAAACCCTGTATTTATAAAGCTCTCAAAATCGCACGTATATACTGTACTTTGTCTGAGTCTTTGTATTCATGGTTATTCTAAATCAACGTTGACGAAATAAAAAAAATTAGAAGACCCTAGAGCTTCGCCTTTAGGAGTTGAACGCGATGGTGATATCCTGTTCCTGGTGCGTACATCAAACAAAGCATAAAATCTTTTCGAACTTGCAATGCCCTCATGCACTACGGAGTATATATAGGTGGAGTAGCATGTGTGCCTTTTGTAGTGGGTGACTGGCTTTAAAACCACGAAATCATTACGATAATCACATGTTCTGACGCCCGCAGCGGCAATGGGCGCTTGCACCACGCATAATTACTGCAATATTTCATGTTGCATTGCGAAGCGTGTATACAGATGAGACGGGTGTTTTGTATAGCATCAAAGCTACTTCCACTACATTTCCAAGCAGAGGAAGTTCTTTTCGCTGTATTCTCAAGCAGGTGCGTGGCCGTGTGGTATACAGAACATCCGCTTGCAACGCAAGCGACCCGGGTTCGATTCCCACTCGGACTCAAACGACCCTTGCTCGGTCTCCACTCTCGCCCAGGGTTTTTTTATCATTTATTTTATCTGCATTGTTCTCGATTTTTCGGTCACGCAGAAGAGGATTTCTCGCTCACAACCAACGACTCCAACGCTGGAATTTCTGCGAAAGGAGCTCTTCACCTCTATCACGTTAAAAAAAAAAAAATCCAGCAGAGTCCAGACGATACGATGGTAATATACAGGGTTTCACGTGCCCGAAACCACGACATGATTATGAGAGAGGCTGTAAGAAAGAGTAAGTTGGGCCAGTTGGTTAGGCTCCATCGTGAACTTATTTACAGTGCCGTCTTTTCTTTCTCTTTTGCTCCTTCCCTGTCCTGTGTTTTTCTGGTGCTGCGCTGTAAATAAGTTGCCGATGTAAGAGAGGGCCTCAGAAATTTCGACCGTCCGGAGTTTATTAACGCGCACCGACTGTGAGCGGGGCCATATACCATTCTGCCTCCCCCCGAAATTCGCCTGCCATGGCCAGGATCGAGCTCGCGACCTTCGGCCCAGAAGCCGGGCACCGCAGCCACTGATCCATCGTAGCGGACTGAGGAGAGTCCGCTAATTCCATAAAAGAAAATGGGGAGCTTTCCAAAGGCAACTTGTTGTTGTTAGTGGTTCATGAGGAAAAGGAAGAAGGCACCTAATTTCTGTCTGCCTACAGGCGACACGGCGCAGTGCCTAGGCAACTTAGCTGAACGACCGTCTGCGACTATGCAGTGAATGCTGTCACGTGCGTCAGCGTGTCACTTGTTCTCTCTCCTTCTTTTATTTATTCCTTTGCTCCTTATTATTACCCCTTCCCCTCCCGCAGCTTAGGGTAGCAATCTGTACTACCTTTTTGCGTTTTCTTTGCCGATTTACCTCTTTTCTTCCTCTCTCGCCACGTCTCATCTAATACACCGCGACGGGGTATGCTCGTTTCAACTTAATCTGAATGCGCGGAATATATTTTTAAAGAGGAACGGCGGCGGCACGACGGTGGAAAACGCCTCCCCACCGCCGTGTGCGCAGCAAACCTGGCCAACAAACAGGTAGACGGTCTGATCACATGCGCCGCCAAGGCCGAGGCCACTACCCCCCCCACCCTTCCAAGGGGGGCCGGTTTCCGCCCAGGGACGGCCCCCTTAGCCGCAGGGGGGCGCCTCAGGTGCGGCCGCCAGAGAAGAAGAAAAGCAAGGAGGTGCATGCTCCGGGAGGTCTGTGTGCGCGTCGGTCCGCAACATCCTCCTCCACCATCAAAAAAAAGAAAAAAGAAAGAAGAAGACTGCCCCTAACCACACCCCCTTCTCACGTTGCGAAACCACCGAAACCGCGAGGAGGTAGCTGCAGGCGGCATTGAAGATGTTGCACATGCGGGAGGCCATTCACGTACACAGGGGTAGACCGCAACCGGTCAGTCGCCTGGCTTATTAGTAATCGGGGGAGAAAGAGAGCGATGAATTACATTATAAGATATCCGCCCCTTCTCATTCGTCGTTTGTGAAATGCTAAATGGCAAAAAATCAAATGCGTAACTTGAAGCATTTTTTCTCACGCGTATAAGTTTTTTTGTTGTTGCTTTTTTTGTCTTACCAATGCTATAAAGCGAAGCTAACCCCTAAACAGTCATTCACGTGTGAAAGACTGCAAGGGGCACGGCCATAGCGATCACCCTCCACTCCCCTTAACTCCGTTTTCGCCGCGCATGACTGAACATTTTTTTAACCCAATAAAGCCAGCCCAATCTTTGAACGATCAGGTTAGTGCGAAAGACGGGCAAAAGGCATGGCCACAGTGAGCCCCCCTTCCCCCTCGCCTACATCAATGCGTCAGCGTTGTCGCTGGCTATGACGTACAACGTGACCAAACTTTCAGCCTGACGTGCCAAAAGAGGTCTCCCTGATGCGCCGCTACGTTGCAGGGGGGTCGTCTTTATATAGGTTCCCATATTGGCCTACAGATTGGGCCCATTAATAACGAAGCTGCCGGTGGACATAAAAGTCTATACAACGAAAGCGCCAGAGTCTTTTGAACACCATACGCGACGAAACGGGCGCGTCACTATGCAAAGGTATTCATCGCCGAATAGAAAGGAGGCGGCTGTTGCACCCATTTATCGATCTTCGAGACCTCGTTTAGCGAGCTTGAACGACCCGACGCAGTTTACCTCGCACTTAATAAGAGCGGACGACGACCGCGCTCTGCGGTCAATCCAAGTGCAGTAGCGTAGCGCTGTTAGTGTAGCCAAGTCGTAGCCAAGCAATCGCAGATTCATGAAAGACTTTAATTCGCAAGCATGATGCCGCACAATTATCCAGTGTGTTACTTTGCTTAAGAAGCATTTGCTCTAATTCTTTCTTTTTTCCTTTACACTATTTCACTTTCAATTGCTATAACTATTGTATAATGCTTGTAACTATTGCTTATATGCCCTGTTGTTTATAATCTTATATGCACGTTGTTTTTTGTCCTATCATCCCTCTTAGGCCATGAAATACAATCTCGTACATAACGCGTACGGTTTGTTTTGCTGTCTGCCAGGCTCTGCCACTCAAGCCACCAATTGGCTTTGGCAGGCCTAGTCACATGTACTGTTTTATTTGAAGAAATAAAAGGTATTATTATTAAAAAATTAATGTCAAAGTGCATGAAGTATAGGAATAGAATGCCGCGCTGGAAGGATAGCGCGACGCGCAGACGACTTCCACGCAATTGTGTGCAGCGTTTCTGCGCCAAGAGCAAACGGACATGTGCACACCCTTGTCACTGTGACTTTTCAGATGCGCAGTGACACATATAACAAGATGTGTTGAAGGTGGCGGAATTTGCCGGCCTTATATGCCACGCCAAGCACTAACGTTGGGACGCGAAGATCACAACCCGATACTAATCACCGTCGAATCAGCAGTATAGGCTCGAATAACGCGAATGAACACGCTCATGATTTATTGAAACGATTTCAACACATGATGACCAAAGAAAACGGGATGCATACACTTATACGTCGTTTACAACCTAAGCATAAATGTAAGGTCCACCTACAACCCTACCACTCCCACCACGAGCACCAAATTACATCTGTTCATTTGAGTGACACCAAGTACCCTACGCGAATTAAAGTTCGGGCATTTCCTTATGAGGACACGTGCAGGGGTCATGCTCGTTTACATGTAAAAAAATTGAATATTTTCAAGGACTTTCAAAGCTATGCATGCGAATTTTAAAGGACTACATTATCTGTTAGAAACCCAATTAACACATGTTCAGGGGAAGGTAAAGACTGGAAATAACTAGAATTAATCGAAAAAGGGTAAAATCACTGAAGCAGACGTCAAGAACATAGCTCCAATTACGTTTTCTTTCTAGACAACTTTCAATAATATATAGTTTTCTTAAAGCTAGAAACTTTTATTCAAATAGAAAAAAAACTAAGAAACAGCTATTACGAAATGCCTTGTTTCTTTTGTGAATGTTTATATCAACAATATTCACTATCTCCTGCTGCTTGATATTGGCAGTCTTCCCAGGGCATTTTGACTTGATGATGCACATCAGGTCGCCAATTGTCTCTTCCTTTTCTGCACACGAGTCTGCTGTAGCTGTTAATTCCTTAACAGCGGCGTCTATAGTTTCTTTTTCCTTTTTCGCGAGCATTTCGATCTCCTACGCAATACAAAATTTCTTTTTCTGTAGCTGATCCTGACTTCTTGAGTGTCCAAAAATGCGCGACGTTGGTTCTGTGCATAAGCTACTGATGTTCCCAATTGTTTTTTGTGATGTGCGCATTACATATGCCACCTGCAGCTACATTTACGACATCACAAACGATGCACTATGAACTGTGCGACAATGTTTATAAAAAAGGGGGGTAGGGGTGGGGTGGAATTCAAAGATTTTCTGTGTTTAGAAATGATTTAGAGTACTTCTAATATGAGAGAGCAAAAAGCCGTCCCGAGCTCCAACAGATTCAATTAACTAAGGTTTGCGAAAATGTGTTATGAAAAAAAACTGTAACAATTTCGAGTACTTTGTACTCAACTATGAGAGAGCACTGAACCGTCCCGCTAATTGTGACGTTCGGCGCCGATGCTGCGAAAATTATGGCACTTTCAATGCCTTCGAACTACACTCGTCGAATTGAACACTTTTCAAGGTGGTCAAGCACCCGCACAAACCGTGTTGGTGCTGCTGGTTTTCGGTCACAAAAACGCTGATTTCCTGCGCAATTTTCGCACAAATATCGATACTAATTTATGTCACACACAATGTTTGAAGTAGGGACGTCGAACTTTTAATTACCGTTCCACTTAGTATTTGTGTCAGCAACCATAAAGTACTCATAATTGCCACGAAAATCGCGCACCATGACTCTCTCGCACAGACGAATGGCTGGTGAGTAACAGTTTTGGAGCCGGCGCTTGTACTTTTATCTTTTTTGATTTTTACTCTGAGGTTGTAACAGACTGTAGTATATGTATACATACAATCGCCTGGTACCAAGTAATGTTGGCCACTCAGAAGAACAGCTGTGTTGGCTTGTGGAGGGTTGGTTTGCGTTACGTTATAGGCTGCATGTTGAGGTCGGTGCAGGCGGGTTTGAGGTTAATATATTCTAAGAATAATAAACGTATACGATTGTCACACAATATTTCTATTCTCACCACGACAATCGTATAGCATTTAAATACTTGCAATTATTTTTGTTCGCGCACAGCAAAAGATGCCGTGAGATATGGGTTTCAAGGATTTTCTGAGTGCGCCTAAAGACACACCCCCCTCCCCCACCATCCCAGAGATGAAGCGATGGAACGCCTCAAACACATGTCGACGTGTTGGGTAATTTTAGAGAAAAAAAAACGAACTATACCCACACACCTTTTCGGGACGCTCATGATAGGCACTAAAACAATCCACAAGCGAACCAGTATGATCCGGTCACTGCAGTGTCCATCACACCTCATGGCGTTGCGTCATGAACGCCAAACACAGGACGAACTGAGACCCAGGCTTACCTGCGAGAAAAAGAATGGGACAGTTAACGATCTGGTAATTTTTCAGTTGGTTAAAAAACTTAGCAAAGACAATAGACAAATGAGTTAACATTAATATTTCATTTTAAATGTATATTAGTGATAAATTTTGTAAACATCAGCACCTTAACAATGCAAGCTCATAAGCAATCGATTCTGAGCGAATGTTTAACGAATTGATTATTGTTTATTTATTTTAGCATACTGGAGCCTACTTTTTCGGCCATTCAACATTCAAAGAAAAAGAAACGAAACAAATGCGGCGTGTTATGTATTTGTTTCAGTTGCAAGTCCAACTTCAATAGCTGGAGATCGTTTGCCTGAAGTGAAACACAAGCAGCTACTATTAATGTATACTCCTTGGCATAGGTCGGCAAAATATATTTTGCCTCACTCGGACTTTTGGACTCACTCGGACTCACAAAATTTTTCCTTCGACGGACTCGCTCAGAATCTCACTCACCGAAATTTTCTTCCACTGGACTCGCTCAGACTCACAAAGCATTGCTCAGCCGGACTCAACTCAAACTCACGGCACAATCTGAGTGTGAGTGAAAGTGAGTGAGTTCACTCACTAGTCTGTTATCATTGAGTTACCTTTCCATAACATAGTGTCAATGCTCTCAAACACCAATATGTCACGTAACCGGTGCTATGTTTGGTATATATACTTATAGTACCTTCGAATACGAGTTACGACGGTTCAAAAACCAAGGTCATTTTTGGGGCGGAAGAGATGACATTATGAGGTAGATTCATAAAAACTTCCCTTGAAAACTGGCGAGGAGGAGGGCAATGCGCCCACCTACTTAATTAGAGTCTCTCATCAATAAATATTTAAATTGTGTATGAACGTCACTGCTTTTGCCCCGCTGCGGTGGCTTAGTGGCTAAGGTACTCGGCTGCTGACCCGCAGGTCGCGGGATCGAATCCCAGCTGCGGCGGCTGCATTTCCGTTGGAGGCGGAAATGTTGTAGGCCCGTGTGCTCAGATTTGGGCGCGCGTTAAAGAACCCCAGGTGGTCGAAATTTCCGGAGCCCTCCACTACGGCGTCTCTCATAATCATATGGTGGTTTTGGGATGTTAAACCCCACATATCAATCAACCAAACGACACTGCTTTGGAGCATGTCAGAGTAGACGTGACTCCGGGTAAAGCCGATATAGTAATGCTGAAGAGTAGTACATAGGTCGGCACAAGAAAGTGGAACCAATCCAGACTAGCAATATATCTCACTCGCACTCAAACTCATCAAAGTATTCCTCGCCCTGACTACCTCAGACTCACGGCTTGATCAGAGTCCCAGTGAGTCGGCTTAAGACTCAGTTCACCAGCCTATGCTCGCTGGGCGTCAACGATTAATTATTCACAAAAAAACTACACGATAAAGTGACGCAGTTATTTTCTGTTAGTGACAGGTATTAAGGTGGGGGTATTCGCAACATAAAATGCGCGTTCGAACGAATCACGACGGTTAGTCGGGCGAGTTTATTTTTATTTCGTTCAAGCTGAAAGTTCAAACGAAATCGGATGATCATTCAACACCACGCTTTCGTTCTGAAAAACCAGAAGTGAAGCCGCTATTGAAGGAAAGCACATCGATTCACGCGGTGGCCGGGGAGCCCACGTTTCAAGCACGTATTTTTTGCAAAGCATCCAAAGGCGTATCTCTACCTTGGGCCGTGTTCTCAACACACGCGTTACAAGGTATGGCGTCTGGAGCATATGTGAACGAAGGAGGAGATGGTAGATAAGACGCTACTGACGCAGCCGACAAAAGTATGGGCTGCGGTGGGGAACACTTTCCGTCGGCGTAGAACATCCTCGCCGGACGGACCACCGTTTCACAAAAAAGCGATGAGACGGGACAGGCGTGCGTAGGCATTGAACGAGAGTAGGAACACGCGAAGCTGCACCAAACTCGGTACCGCAACAAGACGTCAGCCGTTTTGTGGACGCGTACACGAAACTAGGTTCGGCCACACCAAGGCGACAGCAAGTGAACCCGTCCCGAGTCCTCACACAGACAGACAGATCCGCGCATACAAGCGGCCAAAGCATACAAGCGGCATACAAGCGGCCCGAGTCCTCACACAGACAGACAGATCCGCGCATACAAGCGGCCAAAGTGGCCGTATACGTAGACAAGGTGACAAAGACGTCTACGGGACAACAGGCCAAGCGTACCGCTGGGCCTCACTGCGCGCTGATCCCTTCAGTCGGGCTGACGCCCAAGAAACGGGCATGCAAAAGCACCGCGGACACGTGCCCACTGCCGTCCCGTCCGTTTACACAGCGAGCGCATCACTAAAGACGCGAGGAAAGAGGTGTGTAAATCCTTTCAACTACTCCGCGTAAGGGGACACCGACACAAGCGGGGCGCTAGCGACCTCCTTGGGCGCTAGAAGCGGCCCCCGGATAACACTACACTGGAGCGAGAGTGCGGGGACGGTGAAGAAGGGGTTGTGTTTCTTTGCATCCGAAACTCAGTTCTTCTTCTTTGCCCCTTTCGTCGCGCCACTGTTTGCTTTTCTCGACTGAGTATATGTGCCACCTACAAGTGGCCCAGCTTCAAACAGTCTCGCGTGGCTTCCTCTCTCCTTCTCTCGTTTGTCGCTGGCAGCAATGACAAATGGGGGCACTCGGGATTTTATGGTAGTTTAGTCAGCTCTGCAGTGAAGAGGGTGAAGAGGGAGAGAGAAAAGCGATTGTGGAGGTGTGGGGTGATTGTAGTGCTATTTTTCAGCAGCCTTTTAGGAAGCGCGCCTGAACACAAAGCGTAGTGGAGAATAGCGGCTAAACCGGCTCGAATGACGGTTGAGAAAGGGAAAACGGGACCAACCTAACTACACAGAAAAAGAGGCACCTCGCCGAGAGCGTAGAAAAAAGACCGCATGTACCATTGAGAAATAAAGAAAATTTCAAGATGGGATGGGTGTGAGATCTTTCAGTACACAAGAGGAAAACGTGAGTAAGACGCTCTGGTGAAAGAAGGGAGGCTTGCATTACGGCTTTACAACGAGAGGCGAGAAATCAGATTCGGGAGAGAGGAAAGGGGGATGGGAAAGATAAGAAACAGGAAGGAGAGGTGGCGAGACGACCGAGGTCGACATTAGCCGCGATAAGGGATTGAACGAAAGACGGACATTACAGAAGGGACGCGACAATGACGGCAAAGCAAAGACCGATACAGGGGAAAAAGAGGGAGAGATGCGGGGGAAAAGGGAAATATCGCTGGTTAGAAAAGGTGCCACGAAGGCATGGAAAGAGTGAGTGCACCGCGGGACAGAGTGTGGGGAGAGATAAGGGGTGTCAATAAAACTGCCAAGGCTCTCCCGAGCCGACCACTGCGCATGCAGGCAAGGAGGGCTAGAGGCGACACGAGTGTGCGAGAGGCGATGGAATGCACTCGAGGGAGACGCTACGACGGCGGGACGAAACCCAGACACGAAATAAAAGGGGGAGCAAGCTGAGACGCCGTGAGGGAAAAGAGAAGGGAAGATAAAGAGAGAGAACGGGATGAATCGTTTCGGGGAAAGAAGGCAATCGGGATTCGTGTCGCCTTGCACGCTCGACCGCGAAAAGAAGGCGAAGACGCTGTCGCGTCGCTTCTCCCCACGTGTAAAATCGTAAAAAGAGAGAAACGCGCCTTCAAGCCATCGGTCGGTCGGGCGTGGAAAGGCTGACGCGCCTGTGGCGCCGATGGCGGTGGGGTTAAAGGGCGAGTGAGTGGCGTGCCAGAGCCTTGCTTTTCGCCCTGCTCGCCGCTTCAGGAGCGGCTTGGCGTCGGGTGTTTGTCTTTCCCGGCAGCGACGCCGCATCCTTTAGAATGTCTTTTTTTCTTACGCGCTTTCCTGCTTGTATTTTCCTTCCCGAAGTCCCCAATCGGACGATCCCGTGAGAACCGAGGATGTTTTACACTTTCTACAGAACCCCGCTTGGTCCCCTTCCCGCGTTTCCCGTATTCCGCGTTGCCTCTATAACTGTTACAACATTTCTCTTTATACTTGGTGCGCGTTGCGCAAGATTCAAGCCGTGCTCGAACGGTTTCGCCTGTGTGTGCCAGTGTGAGTGTGTGTTTTGCCTTTTCCCAACAGCGTTTCCAGCCCAACGCCGCTACGTTGTTTCGATCCTCTCACTATACCCGCATGTGTGTTTTTTTTCCTACTTGTCATCGCTATGGTGTCAAAGACCCAGGGGACGCATTAGGTGAGAAAACATTTCAAGCGGTGAAAAGCGTAAGGGGGGTCGACAGTAGGGTGCCGCGTCTCGTAGAATCTTTGACGTAAGTACACCTAAAATTCAGAACTGTGTCACACATTACTTTTGCCTGTTCACGCGTAATGCACATGTTGCTTGTTTCATCATTCTTATGCACATGGCCCATGTAAAGTGCCTAGTTGTAAAAGAAGGATTCTGCTTGGCGCGCGTTTAATCTCTTAAAGCAATTGATCGATATCATACAACTTATTAGACATTCGTTTACAGTACGCAGTACTACACCCCCCGCCCCCTACATTTTTCCTTTATTGCTATTTTTTGTTCCCACACAATGAAAGTGCACTGGCCTATTAATTCCCAGAAAAGACATCACGAGTTTAAAATAGTACGATAAAAAAATTCAGCCCGTTTGCGTCTACGTGGAAAAATGAGGACAGGCACATCTTAGTTATCAGTTGTCTAACCTTATCGTTGTCAGTTATCGAACCTTAACAGTTGTCAGATAATGGCGCATACAGATACGCGTGTGACCGGAGCACCTCTGAGGGCCGCATTTCTGTGCACTCGGGTTTTTCGCGCCCAACGCCGCCGCCCCCGAAATCCGCAACTCCGCTTGAATAAGAAGTGGAATACACGCGTGGCGCATTCGTTTGGCGCGACTCGCTTAACCCCAGCCGACTCGTGTGAGAAAACTAGGCGCCGCCGCCGCCGCAGGACACGAAACCAACAACGTTAAAAAAAAAAAAAGACGTGTGTCGTCGTTTGTGCGGAATATATGTGGCGCTCCAACCTCTCAGAGCAAAAGGCGCTACGCCGCGCTCTCGCGGCGGGGTAGCCGGAACGAAAAAGCCTCGGCTGTGGCGAGCAAAAGCAAATGTGTGCTCAGTCCGTCGAGTACCGCGTGTCAACACGTCCACGACGCCGCCGCCTTTGAGGAAGCCGTGCCGAGAGAGTGCTGTTCCCTCCTCCTCTTTTGCACGCTTTGTGTACTGGCCTCGTGTCCATATATATACTACACATTGTATTTTTCTTGCCACCTTACCCCTCCCCCTCTTCCCTCTCTCTAGAGGCCAGAGGGGTACAAGCACATGCCCCTGTCCCTTGCTACACAGACAGCTTTCTTTTTTTTTCACCGTTTTTTTTTCTTCAGCGCGCTTCGCGCTCCACAGCCAAGCCATCGCCTCGAGGAGAGATTTTCGTCTTGTATCCTTTCTCCGCGTCTGAAGCGAGTTGGAAGATGTTTGAGGAACATTCGCTTCCTTTAGTTTTGATTCCCAAAGCTTTGCGCATACATACGCAGTTGCCCCTATGCGGCTCAGACGAAGGAGCGGTTGACTCGTCCGTAATGCAGGTCTACGTATGTACGTACGTGACTCGCTTCGCGGGCTTGGCTCGAACAGCCTTTTTCTAAGCGTTGAACTGTGTCGCTACTAAGTAACAAGCGAGACAGTTGAGAAGGTTTTCGTATACGCTCCGCGGCCTCTCGGTCCGGACGTGTATAGTTCCGGAACCAGGAATGGTAGAGTTAAGCCGTACAGCCCCACGCTAGCAAGAGACGCAAACTACTATGTAGAAGATATAATGATGATGAAACATGTAATGCAGCAATAATTACGAGTAGAAAAAAAAACCGGTGCTACAAATACTACGGTGCCGTGGTCTGTGTCCTTTCTTCGTTCAATTTGTTTAGCCCTGTTTTGCCGTTCGTAATCAATCATGAAACAAGCAGCCGAACTGCGTGCGCTCATGTAACGTTAATTGATTGATTTTAACAATTGCGCAATCTTACCATGCTTCCGTCTCATTTTACTTATTGCATCGCACAGAGCGCCAGCTCCCCTCAGCATCATTTATTTATTTCATCCCCCCCTCTCTCTCCTTTTTTTTGCATTTCTCCAGGCGTCTGAAGCCTACTGTAATGGTATACGTGTGGATTCTTCCTCAGTATCGTAGAAGCTGGGATATTCCCCCTCTCCTCCGTGTTGTCGAGGAAGTCATCACCCAATGACCAATCACGTCATTGGAGACCTTTCTGCTCAGGTCATGCGACTACAGCATGTGACGTCGATGGAAGTGGCGATGTTTGGGATATGGAAACTCACATGCGAACACACACTCACTCACTCACTCATTCATTCATTCATTCATTCATTCATTCATTCATTCACTCACTCACTGTTCTGTTGTTGAAGCGACGAACTGAAGAAGTTTTGCTTTAATTTAATAGCCCTGACACCACATGGCTATACTATTCTACGGAGTCTGAATGGTAAGGAAGATCGATTGTATGTCTTGAGGCGCATGCGGCGTGCGCAGGCACCTATACCTTTTTTCGGGTCGCCGTGTGTGCATGTGCCAGAAACAATTTGCTCGTTCATCAAACAAACTCTCGCTGGCTGTCTGGGAACACCTGTTCTGTCTCACCTATTGTATATGCCCGGGTGAAAAATGTAGGTGGCCCGAAGTATACTATACAGGCCTGGCTCAGCGATCACGATAGGTGAAGTTAAAGATGCATGGTGGATGAAAAACTTTATTGGGGTCCTGAAGGATTCCACCCCCGTTTTGTAGGGGTAGGATCGCGGGCCGCTCTCACGTAGGGACGGGGTATAGAGCTATAGATCGACTGAAATCGACGGCTATAGATCGACTAGGGTATAGAGCAAAGGGTATAGAGCTATAGATCGACTGAAAGGTTGCATCAAGGATGGTTGAAGTTGGGAATGAATCCCTTCCCCAAAACCAAATGGTACGCAACACACATACACAAGTGTGCATACATAACGCACCCGCACATACACATAAAGGGGCAATTACATCCGGAATAAAACCCTGGCTACGCACCCGACACACACGGCTAACCCCTGGGCTATCATGCGTCCGAGTAGCTAGCCGAGTGTCGACTACACGCGTGCGCATATCGCCTATGCTCCCGCTATTGTTTCCGCCACTCTGTTTAGCGCGCCGGTAAAGTTACTCAGCGCACGAAACCGATGCCGTGAGAACGTGCCATTAGCAAAACTAAAAACTAGCCGTCTTCTTAAGACGCGCTTAGTTAACGCCCTCGTCCCTCACTGACGGCCATGCCTGATGGCGTGATGAAGTTCAATTTGCTCCCACGCACTGGCATCGTCACAGACTGGGCATGTATACGACTTAATACTGGCGTACACTAGCTCGTTTGAACCGTCTACACCCTACTACCGGTGGACTCTCATCCATCCATAAAACAAAAAAGTGATGAAAGAAAATGAATCAATCTATAAGCGCCAACCTGAGAGGGCACTTGCACTTGTTACTTGTTCCTGAGCCGTCGTCTGAGAATTTATTGAGAGAATTTTTCTTTCTTTTTTTCTTTTTCGTTTCCAGCGAAAGTCCACGTGGCTAGGTAGTGGCAAAATGTGGTGGTGCGCAAGTTCGCAGAAACTGTTATGAAGAGGCAGCGCCAGCATGCGGTTCCTCAGAGCGTCTTCGCACTTGCAATAACTTCTCTACGGGTTTGGCAGAATCTATAGCCAGGGGGGATAACCACGGGATCCTTTAGGTGTTATCAATATCCTATAAATTATCGTCACCAAACGCGCAGATTCCTCTATCACCACAGTCTCTCATATCTGGTGACAGAGAACTCAAAATCTACGACAAAAGGGACTTCAATAAATCCCATGTTCGTGTGACGTCGCACTCAACAGCTGAAGGGGAAGTACGAAGGTCACTTCGTGCGCCTGTGTCGCGAGACGCCAATCTCGATGACGATGATGAACAGACGCACACTAAAGCATCTCACAACAAGCCCATGACAAGCTTACTCGAAACGGTTATGGCACTAGTCATTTTTTTTCTATGTCGGAACAGCTAGCCGTACGAGATGTGTATCATGGCTACAATTTAGCGCGACATTTAACGAGGTCTCCGACGTTCTCAAGACAACCATTTAGTGGTACATGTTTCCTCGTAAACGTACAACACACATTTCAGTGTTATCGTGCCTTGTTCATCTTGTGAGCGCCTGTTTAACCCCTCATGTTTGTTATCTTGTAGTAAGATGTCACGTATTACCACACACGCAGTATAGTTAGACCCGGTTACAAGCATTACGCATAATCTTCGGAAGCGTCCACGTTTGGGCCGAGCGATATATCCCTGCAACATTCATTAGAAATTTCTCCTATCCAATTCGTCACGCTGCACCAGTGGCGTAGCCAGGTGGTGGCTCACCGAGTCCTTGCCCCCTCCCCCACCTCCCGAATTGTCTTATGAGATTTTTTGTCATGTCATACGGAGAGAAAATTGACCATTTGCCTGTCCGGCACCCGCTTCAGATCAAGAAGGTGCCAACGCTTCCTTCCCCCCCCCCCCCCCGAAAAAAAAAATCTGCCTTACGCTCCTGGCCCGCACTCAAGCCTCCACTGAAACAGCCGTTGAATGTATAACGACATTTTGCAATTAGAAGTTCGATAGTTTCAGCCAGCAGAGTCACGAAAATTCTGACCTGTAGATGGTTCACTGCACCAAGGGCAATGGACAAATGTCTTCTAAGGCCTTGCCGCAAAGCTTGCAGACGTGGCGCCATCGGATATGTGCCTCCAAGGAGAGCCAAGCGCACAGATGCTCGAAGGCTCGCTTGCCAGCGAGTGCCACATGCCTGCAGCGCCAGACATTTACAGTATACTGCACGCAGCCAAGAGGCCGAGTCGCTTATCCGACTCCGGCATCGGTACTCTTCGTTCGCGCCAGCAGCAGATACGCTCGTAAAAAATTGTCTCCTCGTTGGAACGCCGCACCAAGGGCCAAGGACGAACACGGTCCTTTCTCTTTCCTCTTTTCTTTTTATTTCGTCTTCCCAGAGCACGGCTCAGTAAAACGTTTGGTCGTTGGGTTCGACCACACAGGGCATCAGAGCCAGTGCGCAGTGGCCACGGCCAAAAGGCAAGGCTGTATACGGTACGTCAAGGGAGGACGGTGGATACGCCTGAACGAGCTCCTACATGTATATAGTTCGCGGATCGCGTGGACATAGCATCTCTTTTATTTCTGGAGTGACCCCGTAGCCCACGTGGCTCACTAAAGTAAAGAAACGCTGTAAGCAACAGCAGTCACGAAACGAGACTGCGAGGCACACGAAACAGCATGGATCCTCGTGTGTCTAAGCTACGTATAATGTAAGTGTCTCCCCGACAGGCTGGTGATGATGCATACATCGAGCTGCTGCAGTCCCAGAGCTAAAACTCTGAAAGAGCGATTGCTCATTCACCATAGAATTGCTCATCTACTACGGGAATGATTAAAAAAAAAAAGCTGTATGTTTGCAAACCTCTTCTCCCTCCATACACAAACACCGCAGGAGGATCCAGACGCCCCCCTGAAAATTATACTCCATACACAAACCATACACAAATCACAATAAACCCACGCACACCTAACACGCGACCCCTGCATTCCTGTTACACCTCTTCTAAGTCGAAATGTTGGTTAAATCGCGGACGGCAAGTATATAAATGCACTTCTGTCTAACCACTGTTCTCGTGATGCTTCAGCGCTTTTACTGCCTGTATCAACTCGATTATTCAAGCAACAACAATTTTGTAGATACCTTGTGTAGGAACATTCATTGTCATCGAAAATGGCTGCGTTAATAATTTCTTCTCTCTCTCTCTCCCTTTTTTTCTTTTTCGGTGACATCTGGAAGTACGTTGAGCCGCCATATTCGAGGAACTGGTTACTTGGAACTGAATACACAAGACCAACGTCTTCTTCTAAAATCTTTAATATAAGATGCAACTGTGCAACGGTTAATGGGTTAAGGGGCCCACGTCTTTTCAAAGGAAAAAAAAAAACGAAACGAAACCTCTAGACGAGCAGACTCTTAAGAACTTGTTGTCAATTGGATCATTTGCGGGACGAATGCAGCAATTAATGCACGCTATAGGGTATCGGGTGAAAACGTATACCGCATGCACAAGTGCGGGCCACAAACAAAGTTCGCTGCGCGCTAAAAGCTATACGGCGGACCAATCGTGGTACCTTTTAGCGAACCAATCAAACCAGCCTTGTTTGAAAACCACCATCTACACAAGGGGGCTTTCAAGACTATCTAGTGTGCACGTACGTCGAAGGAAAATGCAGCCCACGCTATCTAAGTCGTGCTTTTACGGAGCTCCGTGTACATGTGAAGATAGGCAATCCCGCAAATACACATAACGAAGAACATCTGCAGGGCAGAATACAGCGACGAGTCGGCGTGTAATTTAGGAATTTAGATGCCCATCGGCGAGTCGTAAAGCTGAAGACCTCACAACGACCGGCAGCCGCAAGACCGTTTCGAGTGCAATTAAAAGAAGTATGAGAAAGAAAACAAGCGACGCAACGTGCATAGCGTTTGGGAGGATGATAAAGTACGGGAATTCGCTAAAGACATTGATGAGCGGAAGAGCAGCGGTGAAATCAAGAGCACGCAGATCGGAGCACTTACGGGAAGGACAGATAAAAAGGTCCAGCTTCTCCATCGGAGGGGACCCACGAAACGCACCACTTCGAGGGGACAGGGAAGCAGAACAACCGCGACGCAAACAAATACGGGCAAGCTGAAAGCGGTGTACATACCCCAGACGTTGCACGTCAGGGGATCACAAAAAAAAAAAAAGCTGTGTGCCTGGACGAGAGCGGAGGCTGTGCGAGAGCCGAAGGAAATGCTCGTCTTGAGTCGAGACAACTAGCCGTTGCTAGCCAGCCACTCGTACGTGTGTGTAGGAGGAGGAAAAAAAGGAGGCGCCTAGGGAAGGCAAGAGACGGTTTGTGCCACATACACACGATGCCGCGCGAAAAAGATGGAAGGGATCAATTTGGCGCCGCGCGGAAGGCGATAGGGAGATGAGAGAAGAGAGGCCCTCCATAGGAGAAGCCACGCCGCCGGTATGACAGGCAGAAAAAGAATGGCGTACACGTATGGCACGGCGAAGACAGCGCCCGGGACACGAGCTGGCCAACTGCGCTGCTTGCCCTCCTCATCTACCTCATCTTCGCGTGGCTGTATACATAAGGCCCGAGGCAACCTGATGGATTCCCGCGCAGAGCCCTCCCCCGTATCTCGTCGTCGTTTTTTTTTTTTTTCTCCACTGTCGCCTTCCTTTTGTGCCACTGGAAGATGTCACTCGGTCTAGACCGAACAGGACACGAGCTTCGCCGAACGGCCCCGAGTTTGTGTCGTCGGCCGTGCTAGTCGATATCGACGCGCGCTTTTCCCAGCATCTCGGTAGGAGAGGCCGAGAGCTGGGCGCTTTCGTGCACCGCAAAGCAATGCTGTAGATGCTGAGGTCAACTAGTACAGTCATGCTGACTGCGTTTCATTGTCAATCTGCGTTTGCGTTTATCTATCTATCTATCTATCTATCTATCTATCTATCTATCTATCTATCTATCTATCTATCTATCTATCTATCTATCTATCTATCTATCTATCTATCTGTATATCTACTTGTCTATCTACTTGTCTATCTATCTATCTATCTATCTATCTATCTATCTATCTATCTATCTATCTATCTATCTATCTATCTATCTATCTATCTATCTATCTATCTATAAATCATTTGCTCAGACATCACAGCCCAGAACTTCCTCCCATCCTGTGATAACCGGGAGGGCGGCTTTAGCGTAATGTTCCCCAAAAAGCGACAGATCTGGCAGCTAGGAGCTCGGTTCACGGTCACCGTGAATGAAGTAAGGGAGCAATAGAATAGAGGAGGTAAGAGTTTTGAACCAACGCGCGGAGCGGACGTACGAGACCGGCGTCCTCATCGACCACGCGAAGAAAGCAGCAACGTCCGCTCGCGACGGCATCCAAGGAGCGAAATACATCGGAGAGAGGTAGTTTCTCTTTAATTGAGCATATAATGGACGAGATATGAATGTTGAGAATGCGGAGCGGACGTCCACAAGTCTTCGACTTCCTTAAGGGAGAAAAGAGCGAAAGCTTCGGCTGGCGACGGCTGCCGGGGAGCGAGAGGGATACTGGATAGAGGTGGTTTGGTTTCCCTCGCTCGCCCATCGAATTCTGTCGACGCAGCACGTGTTCGACGAGAAAGTGTCGCATCAAGTGGGAACCACAGCAGCATCCCGAACCGGCGAAGTCATAAAAGCCGAGTGGTTGTTTACTGCCTCCCGCTGCCCACTCTAAAGCAAACACTGACAGCGCCACGTGCAGATGCGTGCAGACAGTGCACGATGCAAAGAAAGAAAGAAAGAAAGAAAGAAGAAAGAAAGAAAGAAAGAAAGAAAGAAAGAAAGAAAGAAAGAAAGAAAGAAAGAAAGAAAGAAAGAAAGGCTTTGGCGCTCCCACATTTCCTCGCTTCTTTGCAACAGGCGGAAAAAGCACTAGAAATATTCAGCACTGCAAGACCTCTAATAGAGGTTTTTTTTTTTTTTATTATGCGACGCCTACACAGAAAAACTGCCGCTACAGTGGCAAGAAGAAAAAGAACAAGAACAAAAAAAGAGGGAAAAGAAACACGTGAGTTTCGCTTCACTTGCTAGAGCATAGTATAATTGTGAGACGCATACTCAGTCACTGCTAATCCCTACGGTCGAAAAACACGTTAGTCGTGGATATAACCATATCACAAAACGTAACGCACATATAAAAAAAAGAAAAGACGCTGCAGGTTTGTTCACCCGTCACAGACAACGGCCCGATTCAAGTTCCCAAGGATTAAGCAATCATACGGGTACGTGACCGCGTCAATAACCTCGCGTCTATAATTGTGAAGCACTATAGAGTGTCGAACGACCCGGTGCACAACGTAGTAAGGGAACTGCAATACAAGAAGAAAAAAAAATGCCACGCACGGAAGGTTGTGAGGAGCGAAACAATGGCTGCGAAAAGGGGGCGTGGTTTTGAGTACCCTCCTCTCCCGTCCTCAAAGTACGCTATCAAGTTCAGGTAGCACCTCGAAACGAGACCCAGCTGGCTGGTCGGCGATGTTAACGCCGCGAGCGCACGCGACACACGTCGAACGCGCACGCGCGTTGTGGCAGAGGAAGTCGCAGATGGTCGCGTCTCACGCAAATGAGACTCCGAGCTGGGTTCGTTGCGTTGAAGAACTCCCCGCACGCTCCCTTTGTGATAAAGGAGCTATCATTCGCAAGGGTGGATGATGCGAACCGAGACGGTCTTTATACAATTTCGAGCCCACGTGTTTGCCCTCTCTCTGGACATGCCCGTCTTTTATTTCCCGAGAAGACCCCGGCGAAGGAGTCGACGGGCTGCTGCTGCGTGCTAACTGGGTTGCGATTCAAAACGACGTGCGTTGAGAGGCGCAGAAACGGAAGACGAACGCAACTTTGGGAAACCGCTTATCGTAGTTGCGGTGGAGACTTACTTTTTTATTATTATTAACGTTGCTTCTTTTTTCTCTGGTGGAGAGACATAGAGAAAGGAGCTTTCGGGGCAAAAAAAAAAAAAATACAACGAGAAAGCCATTGCAGTGCGAAGGCAATTGTGAGGAATTCCGGTCGTGATGAAGGCACAAGAAACTGTCACGAGTCAGAGCGCAATCGGAAAGAACTGCGGCGGCGAGTCCGGTTTAGTGGCAGTGAAAGAGACTGCAGGTGGAGCGATTGTTTCACCGCGATTTCTAACTACCTTCCTAGGCTGGAAATATGTACTATATACCCAAATACACCAGGATCACTACTTCAGGAACACAAACACACACACACACTATATATATATATATATATATATATATATATATATATATATATATATATATATATATATATATATATATATATATATATGTAAACTTTTATTACACATACGTATTGCTGTGCTATGAACGACAGAGCAAGTTTACTCGTAAGGAAAGCCTATGTCTTCTACAAACAATATTACCTGAGAGCATTGAACAACAATAGCAAACCAACACATCTCAGCTAAGAAATATTTCCTAGTCCAACCAAGCCGGAAAACATAAAACTAGAATATAGCACAAGAAACCCACTGCTTTATCTGAAAGAACCGTTTTGAAAGGTCAACACGACAACAGCCTTTCTGACATTGCAGTTTCTTTCTTTCTTTCTCTGCCTATGAGGTGCCCGCTGCATTGCACACAACTGACGGGAAGAGCAAGACAAAATGAGCTTCCACGTAAAATACTCCAACTCCGGTTCAACGGGTTGGCTATAGGGTGGAGTAAGCAGCGGGTGCTTTCGTGCACCGTGAGAATACTCGGTATTGCTTCACTATGTGGTAGACCTGGTTCATTGCTGCATCCGTACTTTCGCTATAATTTTCAAGAGCCCTTCCCAAGTTTCCTTTTTATTCTCTCTCTCGTGAGAGACAGTCGGTATCTGGGCGACACAAAGGCACGCATGCGCGGTATATACGATACCCTTTAACGAGCAAAAGACCCCCACGGTGTCGATTTGTATGCCACGTGATGATCGCACAGCGCCGTTTGCTTTCACGGCCTATACCGCGGCGTTTAGGTATATAGGACGCGGAGCACCAACAGGACTGAGACGGGCACAGTCTGACAGAACAGGAAAAGAAAGCGGGAACGAACAAAATGAAAGCGGAGAGAACGGGCGTAAAAATAAAAAAAAAGCTACAGGAGAGATCGTCAACCACGGGGCCAGCGGTATAGAAGTGGCCCCTGAAAAGAGGATGGATTCCGACGGGGTCGTAAAAAGACAAGTTGGGACGACGACGCTCGTTTGCCGGCAGGGGCCACTGTCGTCGCCCCACGGCGCCGACGGCCCAGCGAGCGTCTAGGAATTCGAAAAGCGACGACAGCTGAAGCGTCGTTTCCAGTGCGCGGCCGCCGGCAACAGACACAGCCACCGCAGCAGATGTTCTATCACTTTTCAAACTTTTCAAAATTATTTGCTATCCGTTACCGCGAAAGGTCGACGAACAGAGACAACTTATTTAAAAAAGAAACTTGTTAAAAAAAGAATAACAAAAGGATGCGGAAGATGTTCGGTAATGCGTCATACCCTAAATGCAGGAGGGACCAGTTTCGTGTACTTGCTCGTCAGTCGATCAGCTTAGAAGGACAAAGATGAGCTGTTTGTGATTCGGATACGGCAACTAATGTGTTACACATGTTAGTGGCTACGGTATTGCGCTGCTTGGGTAGCCGGAGAATACAGGTTCGCATCCCTCCATCAACCAAGCGACGAAAAGGCCGATCGTGACAACTGCCAAGGAAAGAAAACCGCGGGAAAGCACCCCTACTTCTTCTTATTTCTTTTTCTCCCCGTATACTTATCATGCTTCCCCTTGTTGCTCATCGTCATCATCATCCTCACAACCACCCCTGTTTTATGACCACTTCAGGGCGGCACACTTTAGTGTGCCGCCTGTGGTTAGGAGTAGCTTTTACAAAGGCGTACTCCTTTCGCATAGGAATGGCAGATAGCTCCCGATGTGAATCGTGCGACACTGACGAGACAATAGAACATCTACTGTGTTCATGTGAACGTTTTGCGGGCGAACGCAACTTGCTACGCGAAACGTTAGAGACACTAGACAGTTAGACCTTTTTCCGAAGAGAAGATACTTGGCCCATGGCTCTACGCGTCGCTGGCCAGCAAAGCGACGCGGGCATTGCTAAGTTTTCTAAAGACGACCGGACTACGCGACCGCTTATAAGCGTGCAATGAACAAGGTCACATCTACACACACGTTGCCCTTCACTTCTCTCTCTCTTCTCCTTTAATCCCCTCACCCCTTCCCCCAGTGCAGGGTAGCAAACCGGACATGCGTCTGGTTGACCTCCCTGCCTTTCATTTCTTCCCTTCCTCCTCCTCCTCAGGGCGAGTACCTCTCGCAATGATCTCCAATTCGCGCCCCCGTCGACCGAGCGATGACTAAGCTTCCTACACCTACACGTGTACAACGTCAGCTCTTCAATATTTGGATGTTATGGCAAGAAAGCCAAACAACGCCAGCAACATGGACAACAAAGGCCCCCTTTTGCGAAACCCAGTCGGTGTGTAAAACGCTCCGACGAAAGCAGTCTATTCTGGAAGCTGCAGGACTGTTAGCCAGTCACCGAAGTTCCGAAGAACGAGCTTCTTCTTAATGGTGCGAGACGCTTGAAAAAAAACGGGCGATGTCGGCTGACTCTCGAGTGAGTGAAAGCAAGCCGGCCGAAACAGGGACGCCGCTTCCGCCTATATACATACTGCAACGACAAATACGAAACGTGCGTACAAATGCACATGAAGAAAAAAAAAGCAAAGTAAAGTAAAGCAAAAGCGAAAACAAAGAAAGGCTATGCAAAGTAAAGCGAAGCGAAGTAAAAGCAAGGGAAAACAAGGCAAATCGAGCAAGACAAATGTTACTAGTCAGTGCTGTTCACTTTTTGGGACCGGAAGAATCTCCCTCACGTCGTCCAACGTTTTTCAACCACCGTATACACGGACGTGAACATAGCATCCCAAGCAAGGCGAGCTGACCCGGAAAGGAGTCACGGGCAATTTGAGAGGAAAAGATAAGAATCAGCTGCTGCTGCTGCTGAAGCAGATTGGGTCGAAAACAAGATGGCTGCCACGTTCCCGAGAAAAGAAGACTGCGCCATTTTATGTGTGCACGTGTGCATTCGAGGCTCCTCCCAATAACCTTCTCTCGTAGGGCGACTGAAAGACTAGTATTTGTTCTGTAGATAACGGTCTAATTTGCAAAGTTATCTGTAATTTCGAGAAAATAGATATCACACAATTTCCTTTGGTGAACTTGGGCTTGCCTTTTAGCTTCAGTTTTGATACCAATCTGACTTTGCTGCGTGCCTTGTAGACAGAGCTCCAGCTTTCACTGCTGCAGACCGGACTTTCTTAGAAGCCCCTTGCCCCGCGGAACAAGGAAATGCGACACAGAGGACACGGCCAAGAGACAAAACAAGAGGACGGAACTGATGCGCACGCGAAGGCACAGTCCGCGTCATAAGTTTAGGGACCATGAGACGCAACAAGAAGCCGAATATTGCCGCTGCTTCATCAGGTAACCTAGTATTCAAGTTTCCATGCAGTCTGTTCCAAAAACGCGCTAACACGCATCGCACAGCTAAATCGATCGCGTGCAGTCACAAATTCCTGGTAAATTCAAAGTTCTCAGACTCGTCTCGGAAACCTTTGACTACGACCGTACATTGCCTAAGGGGGGGGGGGGGATGAGAGGCCCTGAAAAGAAACGAGAGAGAAAGAGAATACAATAAATGAATCCAAATGACAAATGGAGAGCTGGCCAAAGATACTTTCCCACGCTCATGTATTCGCGTTCTCTCGAAATGTTCTCAACGAAGAAAAAAAAAAAACAAAAGCACGAGAAGACCACACGTGTTGCACAAAGCAAACAAAGTACGTCCTGAGGAAGGTTCCGGAAACACATGCGATCATTAGACTCGAATGCTTCCGCCGTATAGTGACGGTGTGCTCGCAGGAGGCACACATTAATCACTGATATCTGTCCCACACTCAACGGCTGTCCTCAACAACGGCTCTGTTAATCTGCGGTCTAAATTATGCGTATACAGAGGTGGGAACCAACACAGCGATGAAAGTGCATGCATTGGCAAATTAAGGGAGGAGGAGTCACATACAAGGAAGAACAGAAAAAAGAAGATGAAAGGTGAACCAAGTGAAGAGACAAATGTGACGTTGCAGGGATCGAGTAGACCAAATTCTTTTTGCTCGTTCTGAAAATAGAGGTACACCTGTAATCATTATAAACAGCGCAGTCAGCCTAATAACGACTGACGGATCGAGTAATGACAATGACAGAAAGGGAACTGTAGAAGTGGAACCGCATTACGTGGATATATGATCACTGTGTTTACTTACGGCTAGAATTTCGCCTTACAGCCGATGAGAACGCCTTAACGGGCCGGAATCGCTTTTCCAGACGCTACACACAGACGGCCCCCATTTCGCCTAATCCGCCCCTCGTGCGAGGAGAGAAAAACTGCCGCGTTATTACGAAGTCATCATAAAGACTCGCGCTATGACATACATTCAGCGGGGCCGCCCGTCGTAACATGCGTATAATTCGCTTTCAACCCTCCCTCCTTTCTCCCTCGAAGATTCACTCCCCATGCGCTCCTGAAACGATGGCATCGCCATGCAGTCGTCGTATTGTGAAGAAGCTACACATCACGAAAGCTGGTACGCATAGGCGCACGCACACACACACACACACACACACACACACACACACACACACACACACACACACACACACACACACACACACACACACACACACCCCTCCTTTCGCCACCTGAAGATTCGCTGCTCCTCCTCACTTGATGATCACGTGATGCAGTTGGCGTATTATGAAGAATCTGCACATCGCAGAATCATACGCACAAACACGCACACGTGCACACACGCAACCAAACAAACGCAATGCAGTCACGCTAAAACCCGCTGTTTGAGTCACACAAATGCCCGAAGAAATCAAGTCCTTCCACAGAGCATACGCCCTTGTAAGACGCCACATACGTATAGAGCCCAAGCGAACTCGCAAAAGCAAAATGAAGAAACAAATAAACAAATGACAGCCAGGACAAGAGGCTTGCCGAACGCTTTCTTCACCGCAAAGAAGAATGCCATTCGTGTGGAAATTGCTGGGACGCCATTTTTCCACCCTCAGCGGTCTCCTATTTCCACGGTGACTCGTCCACGGGGGCCTCCGAAAGAACTGCTGCTCCATGCACTCAAGGGCAGTTGTCGTTATTGTTATGTCCGTCGCCAATGGTCACTTCGCGAGCAGCGTCCGCTAGCTCCGCAACCGACGCAGAAGATATGCGCCAAATGGGGAGGCGGTGCCCCGAGATGCATGCGCACACAGTCGGCATATACAAGCCTCGCGGCGACAATTGGCGGCTCGAAACGAGTAGGCTTTTCTGCTTCTTCTTACTTGCTCCCTTTCGCCCGTCACGGCGAAGGCTCGCAAATTACAATCGTTATACGGGGCCGAAACTCGCCGCCGTGACCACGCGAGGCTTCGCTTACAACGCCGAGAAAGTTTAGGCGTGTGCAGGTAGTGGTTGTGGTGATGGTCTAGTGGTGGTTACGCGGCTAGCTTACTGGCTCAGACAATGACCCCATTGTTAAACGATGATAGTGATGAAACCCCGGTGTCTGCGGCACACCAAACGACGACGATTCCCGCGGGACGGCGCTCATGTCGCTATATAGAGCCCCTGATTAGAAGGAATTCGAAAGCGTCGCCCGGGCAAAACGATTGCTCCCTGCTAACTGCGCGAAGATAATAATTTCGAACGAAGCTTAATATAGAGGATCTCAAAATAACTCACGAAAGAAAGCGAATGCTGAGCCGAATGACCACTTAGGTGCCCACTGGATGCAGAGAACGTGCGGCGGGACTTTCCTGCAAGAACTTTAGGATGTGGATTTAATAGGGAGCGTTAGTCACGCTTTGTAATGGCGCGGCTGTTCTATCATTGAGCCAGAACGGAGCCGACATGAGGCAGGTGAATATACGGCACCATTGCCTACGGCATATACGAAATGCCACAAGCCTGACACTTTGTATATTTGGCACGCAGTGAAACATTAGTAAAAGAAACAGAGAGAAAAAAAAAGGGTACAGACACTACCCATCGGCGACGTGAAAGACAGAAAGATAATCTGTTTACTTCCGAACTCTAATCTGTCACAGCATCGAAGCTAGTGAGCAACGACGAGCTGGCACAATAGGTGATTTCGTGGCATTGATGCGAGAATATTGAACGCAATATTAGTCCGCCCTGCGATGATTGCATCCTCAAAAAAGAACCGGGCTGGCCGCCTGGATCGCTGTTCAATATTGTCCACAGCACGCAAGTCCCATTCAACAACGCACATAAAAATCGATCATGCAAAGTGACGCGTCACTACATGTGATAATATTTTTTTTTACTGGTTTACAGCACTTCCCGTTCAATAAGTCGACCTGACTTGGAGCACGACCCGTAAGTTTCTGCTACCAGGATTATGACTAAAAAGCGAATCCATGCGGAAAAGCCGGCGTAAGGGGACTCGCGGGAGCTCGCGATAGTTTACAGGGTATATAAAGCTGTAATAAGCATTCGCAAAGTGCAATACAGTTTGAACGCTGCGCGAAAGGTTGTTACAACGTAAACAGAACATGGTAAGGACACGCCTGCCAAAACGTTGACGAAAGAGAAATTTTCCGGATGAAGTATGGCTACGGCCCGTCCGACTTCACTCTCGACTGCGTATAACGTCGTTTCTGGGAATTATGAGCGCCTCCGGAAAAGACAGCACTCGCTTTTAAGGGAACGCCATCTGCGACCTGCCTGAGGGTTATGTAACGGTATAAGCTCTTCTTCGCGAGAGAGAAAAAAAGCAACTTAAAGAAGGGAGGACACGCTGCCACGTTACACAACTACGTCGTTTTAAGACCAACGCAGGAGGACGGAAAAGGAACCACGTCCCTGTCCCACCTCCTTTCATGCCGTTCTTCAGAGGAAGAATTCTAAGCTCGCACAACGATGTCAGTCGAAGCAGCGAGAAGAGAGAGAGACAGAGTACGCGCCAGAAGTGTTAAAAAGAGCCACGCAAAGAAAGAAATAATAGATAAACACAAACTAGAGTTCAGCCGAGCGGCGGACAACGGCAGAAAGATTCGAACAAAGAGGATTACGTGGGGACTGGAGTTGGTTGTATAGCGCTGGATATCGGAATGAACGCCGACAGCGCCTGAAAACGGCTCACATGCTTCTGAGCGTCGCGGTCGCCTATACGCTACGCAGCCGGCGAATGATAATAATAATAATAATAATAAAGTTGAAGAAAAGAACTCAAGGCGCTGCGCGCCTGAGGATCGATAGGGAGAGTTTAACCCTGCCTGCTGGCGCCGATGTCTATCAAGCCGGCGTCGTGGCTATGGCGGCTCTACCCAGCTGCTGAGCAGTTTCTTATAGGAAAATTACACTATGTTTCACGTATTACCAAAATTGCCAGTGCCTGACGCTCCAAAACCACGATATATGATCGTGAGGGACTCCGTCGTGGAGGGCTCCGGAAAATTTCGACCACCTGGGCTTCTTCAACGTGCACGGGCCTTTAGCATTTCGCCTCACCCGACATGCCGGCGCTGCAGCTGGGATTCCATCCCGCGACCAGCCGTCGAGCGCCATAAACGCTGGCCAACCAAGCCGGGTTGACAACTCCGACTCCGAGGGCGTTCAACTACGGAGGAACTTAGCGATTGCTAGGACACATGCATTGTCTACATTACTTGTATAGGCAACTACAGACGTTTCTTGAGTCGTTCGCTTATCATGGGAGCAATGTATTCACAAACGCTCCTCGACTCGACTTTCTACCTTCACTTGGCAGAGTTGAGCACTGCGCCGCCGCTCGGCTGAAATTGGCGCTGCGCTCCGCAGAATTGCAGCAGATTATCGCTGATGTGCAGTGACTTGTCGTGACTAGAGACGGCGCTCCCATCGGCTTTTTCAAGTGAAGGTGGAGCGTTGAGTGACGGGACGTGCTAGAATACGGGGGATAGACCCTGTTCCTTAGTAGGCGAGCGCTGTTTGTCGGCCTGCTTTGGTTGCGTCTGTTGGGAGCGCCCAATCCTACTCAAGAGGCACAGCGGGAGGGACGGCGTCAGTGGAAGTTGGTTTGGCGTGCCAAGCTGATGCACGTGAAGCTTCCTCCTAGTACCCTCCCCCCGCCCTGCTTCCTTTCATGCCTCTGTGCGCGTACTCATCCTCTCCCTTTCTCTAGTCCATTTTTTCTTGCCCACACACTAGTGTAGCAAACTATTGCTGTAACTTTTATCTCCTCCATGATCCCCGGATAACCAGTCATACACCGCGTGCGGAGAGAACTCGCACTCTAGAGGAAGAACAAACACCATACGTTGATCGGAAGACCACTCGGTTGTTATTAGGGGACGGCCCGCGCCTGCCTCGCAAGGCGCAATTTGCGACCTGCGACGGCTGGAACGTCTCTTCCCTCGCCTCCTCCCACTGCGGTCTTCCTTGGTGTCGCAATAGACTGCTCCTGCTCGTGCATTTATCGCGGACCCAATAGTTTACGAAGCGGCTGGCTTCTCTTCCCGCTCTTGCACTAACGAGGTACACCGAGCTTACATGACCACTGCAAGATGTTGAAACAGAAGCTGTGCGTGCGTTGCTGTGTGCAGCCACGTCAGGCACTGCGCCGTGTCGCCTGTAGGTAGACAGAAATTAGGTGCCTTCTCCCTTTTCCTCATGAACCACTAACAACAACAACAGCCACGAAGAGAGGAGGAATTGGCGCCTACGTTGCTAACTGATTTACGAGCGGCTGCAGCATTATTACAACCTCATGCAGTGAATGGCCGTCGCTGCATTCTGCCTTCTCCCGGTTTATTGCTGTACCCCAAATGGCAACTATTATGACGACGTATAGCCCGAGTGCGTTGTCTATGAAGTCGTCACGCACGTCAACGGCGAATGTTGGTTACACTTGCCGCGGCTTACGACTCATACAACAGTGCACGTCGAAGTTAAGATAAATGCACATATCTACTCGTCGCGTGCGGGATGGCTGTTAAGTGGAGCATAAGAACACTTATTCATCAAACCCTCTAGCTTCGATCTTGCCTATTTGGCGATGCCTTCCTTGCGCATATCTTCCTGGCTGTGACCAAGCTGCACCGCAATTTCGAGTCACTCTCGCCTTCTCTCCCAACGTTCGTCTTCACCAAGCATTAAGCTAAAAAAAACTTCAACTTTCATGCCTTTCTTCTCCCACCCTTTATTTCTCTTCCCCAGGTACATGGTATGGTATCAAACAATAAGCTGAAAATGTCCTTACGCTCAAGTTATCGGTAAAGTAATGGACTACAGTTATTAGTGAACTTACCTTAACTTGCGAAGGCGGCTTTGAAAAGGTATACATGATGCTACGCAAACGAAAAAAAAACACCTTTCGAGTTTGGTCAGAGTTTACTTCCAGTTCCCTGTATCTCACAGAAAAATCTAAAGCGAGCTCCGGTTAAACCATTTGCACTGCTCCTCACCTCCCAACAGCCGGAACCAACCCCAGTGTGCCATACACGCTCACGACACGTTGTTAGGACCGGCGCCAGGTCTGACAATGGATCGGCGTTCCTTTTGATGTTCCTTTTGAGTCGCCAAACGGGTGGGCGGCCGGTGTCCGCCATGTATTGTTCCCACCTGGCCGGAGGGTGCGGCGTCCTGCCGCCGCGGCGCCGTGAGCAGTTCGGGAGACCACCGGTGCAGCTTCTTCTTTGGAAGATGACGGCGGCGGCGGCGGCCGGGAATCGTCCCGCTAATTGAACGAGTCGTTCGGCACCCTTTGAAGCTTGTTTACGGCGGCCCTTTCGATGGATGCAGTCATCAACTCCAGACCCCTCGCCCAGCGACACACCTTGACGGGGGGGGGGAGCCGCGTTCGTGCCACATGGCCGTGCGGTGACCACGCTTCAGTTTTGAACGTTCGCGTGGACCGTGCGTGCTCGTCACCCTCGCGGGTAATGTGTGGTCCGTGATTGGACGGTGCCATCTGTACGCGGTCCCCGATCTAGGGATCTGGGGAGGACAGACCCTTTATAATGAGCCCCCACGGCTCATTCGGTGCTTTTTCGAGTGGAGAGCTCGCCATGTACGAAGAACGCCACTATATATCTAAACTTTCTTATTGACCTCTCTCTAATGTAAATAAACGTCTGTTCTCTGTTTTCCCATATAAGCATTGCTTCTCGCTATAAGGGACGAGTCCGATGGGAGCCAGCTACCAACGACGAGACCCACAGGACCCAGACCACAACAACTGGATGGCAGCGGTGGGATCGAGCTCGTCGACCAGGAGGCAATGCTGAGACCTGCTGTCTGGAGGACCTAGAGTCGGACAAAACTGCTTCGTGGCATCTCTGACAACACGGGAAGGAACGCGTCCGAATTCATGACTGCATAGGGTGAGTGCACTGCTTTTTTTTGCTGAGATATCACCAGGCTTTGCGTAGGATTGTAAACAAAGCAGTGATTTGGTAACGGTTGACGGAAGTATTGATAGTACGTCAAAGTTGTTTAGTTAAAAGAGTTAGCAGCACCAAGGACCGCCATGAATTTGAAGGGACTAAAAAAGCCAGAGTTGTTAGAGTTGGCCCGAGAGCTGGGCCAGGTAATTGCCGAGACGAAAAGAAAGCAGGAGATCATTGACGCCATCGAGAAGATCGGGGCAGATGACGATGAGCTGAGCGAATGCTTGGAGGCTATTACGCAAAGGAAAGAGGAGCAGAGGCTCCGTGAGGAAAAAGAGGAGCAGAGGCTCCGGGAGGAAAAAGAGGAACAGAGACGTCGTGAGGAGAAAGAGGAAAGAGAACGTATCGATCGTATGGAAATGAAACGCCTAGAAATTGAACTAGCAAAGGCTCAATCAATGAACGGAGCTAGCGCAGTGGCACGAGAAAGAGAGAGCCGAATGACAGATTTGATGCCATCCTACGCGGTAGGAGGGGACATGGGTCTTTTTCTGGTGCACTTTGAGCGCACGTGCGAGAGGGAAAATTTTGCTAAAAACACGTGGCCCCAGCGCTTGCTTACGCTGCTGCCGTGTGAAGTAGCTGACATTATAGCCCGTATGGGTAAAGAAGACGCAGACGACTATGACAGAGTCAAAGCGAGTCTGCTCAAAAAGTACAGACTGTCAGCGGAGGCGTTCAGGCGAAAATTTCGTGAGATCGAGAAAGCCAAAGACGAGTCATACCCAGAGTTTGCGTACACCTTAAAGGTAAATCTGGAGGAATGGCTTAGAGAGGAGGGTGCGCTTGGCGACGCGGAAAAGACTCTGCAGTGTTTTGCGTTGGAACAATTCTTTCGGCGTCTACCTGAAAACATTAGGTACTGGGTTCAGGATAGACAAGGAGTAGATACTATCACGAGAGCGGCAGAGCTCGCAGAGGAGTACGTAAATCGCCGTGCCCTCGAAGGCAAGGATGTCCCTAGGAGGGAGATTAGTAAATATCGGGCCGACAAGCCTCCGCGATGGACAAAGTCGGGTCGGTATATGCCGAAGGAGGGTTTAGACTCCAAAGGAAGCGGTAATGAGAAAAACAAGAGAAAGGAAGAAGCACCCGAGAAAAGGGCGGAAGGGCAACAGAAAAAGGCGTTCGAGGCCAAGAAGCCGATAGTTTGCTATAACTGCCAACAGACGGGGCATATTTCTTTGGGTTGTAAGAACCCGAAAGTTGTGTTAATGTCACTCTGTAGTAATGACGAAAACATGAAATTGCTAGAACCATACATCCGAGACCTAGTCGTGAATGGCCAACCGTGCCGCGTGCTCCGCGATTCGGCCGCCACTATGGATGTAGTGCACCCGTCCTATGTCGAGGAGAGTCAGTTTACAGGAGAATGCGCGTGGATAAGACAAGCAGTAGAGACAAACAGTGCCTGTCTCCCAGTAGCAAGAGTCCGCATCGAAGGCCCTTTCGGTGTTCTAGACACTGAAGCTGCCGTTTCGGCACATCTCCCAGTGCAATACCCGTATTTGTTCTCAAATAAATCAGAGTACTTGCTGCGACAAAAAGGAATTGGGTTCAGTGAGGGTATCGTACAGGCCTTAACTCGATCCAAAGCAAGGGAGCTCGCCGCTCAGACAGTTTGTAAAGATCCGGTGGCAGACGAAACAGCTTCAGCGGCAGAGCCTTCTTTACCTGGCACGAAACTGGACCGCCCTATAATGGAGCCTCAAAACACAATATCTAAAGAAAGATGTAAGAAACCGGATGAATCCGAGGCATCTCGAGAAGTAGAATGCACTATAAAGCTGTTAAATGTAAGTCCTACAGAACTGATAGTGGAACAGGAAAATGACTCCACTCTCCGTAACTTAACGCCAGACGCGAAGGAAGGGGTGGCTAAGCAAAACATTCAGTTCACCAAGAGGGGGGGCGTCTTGTACAGAAAGTACACAAGTCGAAAAGGAGTTCGGTTTAATCAGCTAGTCGTACCGTATCCTTTCCGCAAGGAGCTGCTGCACCTGGTCCACGGAGGTTTGTGGTCAGGGCATCTCGGCATCAAAAAAACAAAAGAATGTTTGTTACGGGAGTTTTACTGGCCCGGCTGCTTTCGGGAGGTGGAGGCATTTGTAAGAAGCTGCGACACGTGCCAACGCGTTGGCAAGCCAGGGGATAAGGCTAAAGCACCTATGAAGCTGGTCCCCATTATCACAGAACCGTTTCGCAGGCTAGTTATAGACACAGTGGGTCCACTTCCTGTAACGCAGTCCGGGTACCGGCACATACTCACAGTGCTCTGCCCGGCCACGAAATTCCCGGAAGCAGTACCGTTAAAGGAGCTCAGCTCGGAGGAGGTAGTTAAAGCGCTTTTATCTATCTTTGCACGTGTAGGCTTCCCCGCAGAAATTCAGTCCGACCAGGGATCTGTTTTTACAAGTGCACTAACCTCGACATTTCTAGAAAAGTGTGGCGTTAAAATCATCCACAGTTCAGTGTACCACCCTCAGTCAAATGCTGTAGAAAAGGTACATTCAGTCATGAAACGGCTGCTACGCGCCCTTTGTTATGAGCAAAAAGAGGATTGGGAGGCTTGCTTGCCCGCAGCTATGTTCGCGCTTCGGATCGCTCCTCACGAATCAACAGGGTTTTCGCCTGCGGAGCTTGTTTACGGACGTGCTCTTCGCTCCCCACTTCGCATTGTTCGAGAATCTTGGGAGGGCCGGGCGGACGACCCTTCGGTAGTAGCATACGTGCTTGAGCTGTTAGACCGACTTCACGCAGCTCAAGAACTAGCGGAGCAGGAAATGCGCAGAGCTCAAAACAACGCTAAGCGCTATTATGACAAGACAGCCCGGACGCGAAGCTTTCGAGTAGGGGAAAAAGTGATGATACTGAAACCCTCACTGAAGAATAAACTTCAGGTCCAGTGGGAGGGACCTGTTGAGGTAGTTCAGAAATTGTCAGACACAAATTACTTGGTTACTGGACTGGGAAGGCGTAAAACGCAACAGGTGTACCACACTAATCTGCTCAAACCGTACCAGCAGAGGCATGCCGTTGTAAACATGTCGCTCAATCAACCGGAAGAAATGCCTATTGATTTCCCGGAGTTAACAACAGAAAACAAAGACATTGGCGAGACTATTAGTAACCTGGTAGAGCAAGCGGAGTTGGAGCCAGATCAGAAAGCGGAACTGAAGGAACTATTGTTTGACTTTAAAGAAACATTTTCAGACACACCTGGCAGAACCAAAGCCCTAGTTCATGATATTGAGCTGACATCTTCGGAACCAATTCGTTCTAAAGCTTACCGCGTTTCCCCGAGGCAACGGGAAATAATGGCCGCGGAGATAAACCGAATGCTCGAGCTAGGAGTGATCGAGCCAGGAGAGAGTGATTACACCTCGCCTCTGATCTTGGTTGAGGTCCCAGGGAAAGAGCCGCGACCGTGTATTGACTATCGGAGGCTCAACTCGATTACAAAGGACCAAACTTATCCAATTCCGCATATTGAGGAAAGGCTTGAGCAAGTCAGCAGTGCCAATTTCATCTCGACTTTGGATTTAGTCAGGGGATACTGGCAGGTGCCTCTAACTGAAAGGGCTAGTAGGCTTGCGGCGTTTATTTCCCCGATGGGAACATTTCGGCCGAAGGTCCTTAGTTTTGGATTAAAGAATGCCCCTTATTGCTTTTCTGGCCTAATGGACAAAGTGTTACAGGGTATGGAGGACTTTGCCCTCCCGTACCTAGATGATATTGCTATTTTTTCTTCTTCCTGGATAGACCACATGAAACACTTGCGAGCTGTGCTATGTCGTCTGCGTGAGGCCGGCTTAACAGTGAAGGTTGCGAAATGCCAATTGGGGCGCGCTGAGGTAGCTTATCTAGGGCATGTAATAGGCCAAGGCTACCGCCGGCCGTCAGAAGTAAAGCTGGCCGCAATAGACAACTTTCCCCAACCACGAACCAAGAAAGACATTCGGTCGTTTCTTGGATTGGCCGGTTATTATCAAAGGTATATCCCGCGTTACTCTGACATTGCAAGTTCCTTGACAGACGCTCTTAGAAAGACTGAACCCCAGACCGTAAAATGGGATGGGGCCAAGGAACATGCATTTTCTACGCTAAAGAAGGCACTAAAAAGTCAGCCAGTGTTGAGCGCGCCTGACTACTCTAAGCCGTTCATTCTTCAGTGTGACGCCAGCGACCGGGGTATGGGTGTCGTGCTTTGTCAGAGGGGAGAGAACGACCAGGAACACCCTGTACTGTATGCCAGTAGAAAGCTTTCTGTTCGTGAGGAAGCATACAGTGCCTCAGAAAAGGAATGTGCCTGCGTTGTTTGGGCTGTGCAGAAGCTAGCTTGCTACATCGCCGGTTCTAGGTTCACAATAGAGACTGACCACTGTCCCCTCACATGGCTACAGTCCATGTCATCGAAAAACGGCCGTCTTTTGCGCTGGAGCTTAGCTCTTCAACAATACACCTTTGATATCCATTACAAGAAGGGTAAACTCAACAGCAACGCAGATGGTCTGAGTCGTTGTCCCTAGTACCCCGAGGGCTTCAAAACGATTTTCTGCTTTCTATCCTCGATTTGAGGCCCACTAGTTTTCTGTATTTATCCAAACATGTGTCAAGTGTTTTGTTTAATGTCTTCAAAAGTGGCTGATGTGGTGTTGCGACTCGGCGGGGGCCACAGGAATAAAGTTGAGGTAGAAGGAAATGCCTTCCACAGGTGAATCTAAGTCTGGTGATTCTGAGTAGGGAATTGCCGTGTGCTTGCTCGTGTGTGGGTGTGCTTTCGGCGCAGTTTCCGCAGTTCCTCATTGGTGGTGGGCGGAAAATATGGTGGAGAGGGGTCACCTCATCCCTGCGAGCAACGCCCTCTTGGTCAATGATCATCGGATCCAGTGTTCGGGACAAAAATAATAGAGGAAGAGCCGACAAGCTGCAATACAGATCCCGCTGCACAGTACCTGCTGGCCACTGCACCTCGGGATCTTCTTTCCCCGGCGGAGAGGCTGTTAGGACCGGCGCCAGGTCTGACAATGGATCGGCGTTCCTTTTGATGTTCCTTTTGAGTCGCCAAACGGGTGGGCGGCCGGTGTCCGCCATGTATTGTTCCCACCTGGCCGGAGGGTGCGGCGTCCTGCCGCCGCGGCGCCGTGAGCAGTTCGGGAGACCACCGGTGCAGCTTCTTCTTTGGAAGATGACGGCGGCGGCGGCGGCCGGGAATCGTCCCGCTAATTGAACGAGTCGTTCGGCACCCTTTGAAGCTTGTTTACGGCGGCCCTTTCGATGGATGCAGTCATCAACTCCAGACCCCTCGCCCAGCGACACACCTTGACGGGGGGGGGGAGCCGCGTTCGTGCCACATGGCCGTGCGGTGACCACGCTTCAGTTTTGAACGTTCGCGTGGACCGTGCGTGCTCGTCACCCTCGCGGGTAATGTGTGGTCCGTGATTGGACGGTGCCATCTGTACGCGGTCCCCGATCTAGGGATCTGGGGAGGACAGACCCTTTATAATGAGCCCCCACGGCTCATTCGGTGCTTTTTCGAGTGGAGAGCTCGCCATGTACGAAGAACGCCACTATATCTAAACTTTCTTATTGACCTCTCTCTAATGTAAATAAACGTCTGTTCTCTGTTTTCCCATATAAGCATTGCTTCTCGCTATAAGGGACGAGTCCGATGGGAGCCAGCTACCAACGACGAGACCCACAGGACCCAGACCACAACAACGTGCTGTGCACCTCATATCGACCGTTCTCTGCAGCCCTCCAAGGCTGAATACGTTGTCAAGCCGTACTCCTATCGGCAGTCACGACCATTATACCTACACAGCGTACTTTCTATAACGGGCCCTCTCCGTTCCACGCCTTGGTGGCGGTTCTGTCGTACACCCTGCAGAAAGAGCGCGATCGTTGAGGTCCGAAAGCAAACACGCGCGCCCGAAACGATAAAATCTGCGAAAAACAATTCGCGCTGACGACGGCGATAGAAGGAGGGCCAGAGCGAGAGCCTCCACCTGAATGTGAATAAAAGAAGACGCACCGCGAAAGGTTTCGCTTGCGTGGTTGTGTTCGAGGGAGCAAAACGAGGTGGCTCGGGCAGCGAGTGATTGCCGCCCGCCGATCGTTATTGGCGCGCGCTCAGTCTTGCACCTGCTCGACAACGATAGCCCACCGAAGATCAACTGCGGTTAATTGAAGCGGCTCTATCCGCGAAAGCGCAACACGAGAACAAACAAAAGAGCGTACAAGGGAAGCGACATAATGGGAAGTTTACTAAGCTGCGTGTATATTTATGGGACGCCTGAGGCCGAGCGTGGATCGAATAGTGCACGTCCCATCCGGCAAGAACTTCGAGGGACGTTAAAGGTGAATATCATTTTTTTTTGTCAGAGTGAAAGGTCAGGGCTTCAGAACGTCTAAAGCTTCCAATAATATACAAAACAGAGATTTAGTAATCTAGAAACCTTACGCTAAATGTAGAACACGCTTTGTGCCACGTATAGTGGGACATTTCGGAACGCGGACAGGCGGCTTTGTAGGGCCTCAGTACAAATAATCGAAAATATTCAAGCCACTTAAAATGAGAAAGAACACTTCAGTGCATTGCAGTCTCATTAATGTAACAGAGAACTCGTTTCAGTTCAGTTACACTGTAAATGATTTGACGACTTTTCTTAGCTTTCTCACTTTGTCTCCTTATCCTTTCCCCTTTTTCAGGGTAACAAACTAAACTTGCGTCTGGTTGGCCTCCCTGCATTGCCTAGCTTTTCTCTCTCACCATCACCCCTCCTCATCCCTCTCCATATCAAACACGCACCACACATGCACGGTAGCACGGGCGCCTTCTTTTTCACGTCTCCCGGCGCAATTTTCAGTTAGCGCGAACGAGGACTCCGGAGAAAACGCCGACCGCGTCCACGAAGAGGAAGCACGGACGATCGTTAAAGACCTCGAGTAACGAACGCGATCTACCACCGTTGTACGGCGCGCCACGCGGGAGGAGAACGCACACGAGATAGGGAGAAGAATCTCGGAGAATCGCGATTACCGCGTGAACGTCCGCGAGACTCGAGGGAAGTGCCGTGGAAAGAGCGGGGAAGGAGACCCTGGCAGGAGTCGAGTGTAGTGAGAGTGTGAGGAGGTCGGGAGAAATGAAAAAAAAAAGGGGGGGGGGGAGTGGGGGCTTGTGCGCTTTAATTACGACACAGATCGAAATCACCCTCCAGGGAGTGCTGAGGAGCGTTTCCAGCTCCGCGCCACGCAAAACACGTGCTATGTATGGCGCGCGCCCCGCGTGCTTCGCGCCACGAACGCGGCTTACTTCGCGGATACGGCGCCGGCTGCGACCGCTCTCTACGATGCCGAGACTGCTGCGCCCACTCCGAGCAGTACGGAACGCTGGGCAGCAAAACTGCGAAGCTTGGGCTTGAGCGTCACCCCCGGAAAATCTTTTCAGGCCTGCGCCCAGCAATTTGACGTCATTTCCGGCCGGCCGACTCTCGGGGAAGCCGCAGCGGCAGCGAGCGCAGCGCGGGCGGCGGTGGTGACGGTTCGGCGGCGTGGTGTTGACGGTGTTTCACGTTTGTTGCTTTCCGTTGTTGTTTTGCGGCAATTTCGTTTCCGTGCGTGATGCTGGAGTGATGCGACAATGCCGAATAAGTGTTGTGTACCCGGATGCACCGGCAACTACAAAACAGGAAAGAAGATACAAGTGTTTTCCTTCCCTAAAGACGCCGACGCTCTCAAACAATGGCTACGCGCCATTCCTAGGAAGGACTTCGTGCCGACTTCGTGCACTAAGGTAAGAATTTGAGATGCTCCTGTTCTTAGCTTGTCGTTGCTTGTTCGGGTAGAAATCACCTATGATGGGAAATACTTGAGCGTGTGGCCGCCGGGCCTCGCGAAGCGCTGACGCCAGCAGCGTTCGCAGCAAGGATGGTCAGCTGCGCTTTGTTCACTAACAGTGCCGTGGTGTCGTCCATTCTTGCAAGCTCTCGGTGGAAGCGCTTCGTGGAGTGCGGTGACATCACGCTCCCGTGTTTCCTTTCATGTTGCTTGTACCGCTTAGCGCAGCGCTTTTATTTAGATGCTTGCGAAACGTAGGTAGACTTTGTTTTAGCTACACGGACTGTAAACGCGGTCATGCAAACGGGAGCGCATTTTTTTCTTTTGAGAAGTGGCGTCTCAGACGTTCTTGAAACGTTTTTGCAGGTGTGCGCGGATCATTTCGACGCTTCATGCATTGAGAAGACGACATCGTAGACGGATCCAAGGACAGGGAGAGTTATTGAAGTTGCACTCCCAGTACCACGGTTGCGTCCTGGATCTGTCCCAACGGTATTTTCCGGCTGTCCGTCCTACCTATCAGTACGAGACCAGAGCACGAGAGAAACCCCTGACGCCAAGAGGAGCCGACAAGAAGCCTCCCAACTCGCCCGTGCTGTAGAAAAGTCGCTGGCGTCATATGAAGCGGAGCAAAAACGAGACCGGTTTTCGTCCCTCGAAGAACTAAGGGCTCGCCTGCAAGGGGTGTCAGTGTCTCCAAAGTGGACTGTGATTCATAAAGAAGAGTGCTCCATGTTTTTGAACATTATCGACTATCGTGAACCTTGTTTGAATGCGTCATTGACCGTGTTTGCAAACCTTGAAGTCTTTGCCTGCTATCAAGGTTCACCAATCAAGAACCTTGGTAGCGCTGTTGTACCAGACTCAGTTCAAAAAGTAAGTTCCTTGTTGGAAATTTGAACAACCTGTCGATGCTGTCTGAGGAGCGCTGCACTTATTGCCACCTGGCTCAAGCAATACATTCTTTTGTTTGAGCCTTGTTTCCAGTTTTGTATCTCTTTACAAGTTGTTAGCTTTTAAAGGTGCTGTACTTTTTTCTTTTTTTTTAACTCGAACTGCCTCGGTGCCCACTGTAGCAGTTGTACAGTCCGTTTTGGTACCTAAGCTGTGTACACTTTCCTTGTGCACTCTGTGTACAGACATGTTGTGCACTGTGATTTGTTTTTTTCTTAGATTTTTGTTTGATTTTTCCCCTAGGACATGCACCTACCTGTGGCAGTACAATTACTTTTCTTTCTGTCATTTATCATGCTGTGGACCACAATTTAGTCACCAGTGTTCTTTTGTATTGTATTTTTTGGCAAGTGTTTGAACCTGATACCTTGTGTTGCTACTGCTACTATGATAAACGAATGGTATGTTTTCCTCTAACCTACAATTTAAATGAAAGTGTGCTTTTTCTGTTCCAAAGCTCGGGGATGTTTTTGCTGTTACAATCTGTTTTGTTTTCTGAGTTTTATGTGGCAAGATATTGTGTTTTGTACTTTTGGCATATTTTCAGCATTAAGGGCAACATCTTGTGTTGCCTGTCGTCTGCCTGGACCGAGAACAATGTGCACTGTGATATTTGTACAGACGGCGTCTGGCAGTGATAAATAAATACGCATTATTCCATTCACGATATTCATTATTTCTTGATACCTTGATAAGTTCCCCCGCAACGGTGGCTCAGTGGCTAAGGCGTAGCGCTGCTGAGCACTAGGGCGCAGTTTCGATACCCGGCTGCGGCGGCCGCATTTCTGATGGAGGCGAAAAGCAAAAACGCCCGTGTGTACGAGATTTCGGCACACAATAAAGATTCCCAGGTAGTAAAACTTGATCCTGAGCTCTCCCCTACGGCGCGCTTCATCGCCTGCGTTGCGTCGGCGCGTTAAACCATACAATCAATGGATACCTTGATAAATCGTGCGGACATGGTGTCAAGGAACCTCGCCCGAGTCGGTAGGCGTGAAGGGCGCTCGCGGCTGGCGCAGCCACCCAGCGAAGGGCGGCCGGCCGGCCGGCGCGATGTGACGTCGTCGACGTCACGTCACGTGACGCGCAGGCCTGAAAAGCTTCCGGGGGTGACGGCTTGAGGCACAGAGTTTATAGCTTCAGGTGTCTTCAAGCGTGATGCGCGCGGCATCATTTCCATACACACGGATACTCCGGCACTTGGTATCGTACGCGCTACTGTCAACAACCATGGATGGAGTCACCAGATGCTGAAGCTAACGAAGGCGTCAGAGGTAATTATGAGATAAGGGAAGCTAAATGAAAGCAGACGAAAAACGCAACTAGAGGCACTGCCATAACTTTTTTTCGAAGAAGGGGGGGGGGTCATCAACCTTTATGTTACGTTCTTGAGTGGGTTTGTAAAAATGGTGCGTATACTTGCAAATACTTCAGACCACAAAGTGCTTACTATCCACTTGTATAGTCATTGCTTTACTTAAGGGAAGAGGTATGACAGAGGGAAGCAGCAAAAATAGGGAAAAACTGACGGTCAAAAAAAAACAGACGGTAATCTATCCCTTACTCCCTGCTTTCATCTGTAACAATAGCGAGCAACACATGGACCTGGAAGGTGCAGATGTTGGTTTGCCCCTTCCAGAACTGTCGGCGCTGAGACACCACCAACTTACTGCACGCACGTGCACCCAAGCGCACACAACTGACTCGACGACAAAGAACCAGACCAAAAACTTCATCCACGAAGCTGAAAGAAAGAAGGATTAAAGCCGAACCACAGCACCGAGCAACGACAAATAAACGACACCTAAGGATGCTAGAGAACGTAAAATCTCCATCACCGTAACCATTTTTCTAAAACAGGCGGCTGCACCGCGGTGCACAGAAGCCACGGAAGAAAGGCGACAGCGGGGAGACGATGGCAGAATAGGGAGCGCCTCAGATCAATACGGCAGCGGCAAGCGGCGTTATCATCCCAGAGCCACGCCACCCTCGTCACCTACGCGTGTTGCAGCGTTCAACCAGCGATCTCCCGAGATGCGGCCAAAATACACGGGCTGCTTTCTAACTCATCCGTTGTGAGCGCTGTCAGCTCGTGCTAAGAAAAACGAGATTTTGTGGCGAAAGTTACAGACCGGGGTTTTTCCAAACCCCGCACTTTACAGCAAGTGGCACCCCGCAGTTTTCCAGTCCCAGTGTAAATTTTGTGATGACGTAGCGAATTTGGTCCACATGGTGTGGACATGTCCAAGTCAAAACGATGGTTCTCGCACTGTAGAATCCTGGGAGGCCCTGCTCTGCAGCCCAGATCCCAACGTCCAGCGCGACATCATCAGTCAAGCCCTTGCTGCTGCCGCGTCCCAAGGGATTCCGGCCGACAGCTAGGGGCAACGGGCCATGCCTGAGCAATTGACTGACCTTTTAATAAAGTTTTTTCTCTCTCTCTCAGCTCGTGCAGCCGGTCGCGAACAGATCGCCCTGCTCACCCCTCTTCTCACTCTCTTTAGCACATCTTTCCCAGAGATATAAACGCCTTTAACGTGACGAAACAACTGGGCGAATGCGCACATTACGCCCTGGTATTTTACGCACAATTAACTTTCTGTACTCCGAGTTACTGATACGAACGAAAGTACGTACTAACACGCATATGATTCAAACCTCTTGCCGGTCGAGTTGGCTTATAGTTGAGTGCAATGTAACAGAGTAAATAAACTGCGACGGAAAAGAGAGAGATTGCGAGTGTCGTTTCTCTTCCGTGGATGTTTTACTTACGCTGTTCTGTGTGGATAATTATTGGCCTGTATTTTCCTAAGCAGGAAAAGAGTGCGAGCGAACTCAGGGGAGATGTAGCGATTAACAGTGGCTAAACGAGAATGAGCCTGATAAACCTGATAAAAAAAAAGACTCATCTACCAGCGTACTGACGAAGACGAACGCAGGAAAACAGTTGTGAAGCACCCCGGAGTAACTGACGTCCATCATTCACTTCAGAATCATCGCGTACGCCTAAAATAACTAGCGGTAAATACAGGTTGTAGACTTCAGTACCTGTTTTTTAGCTTAAGACCGTCAAATATGTGTTCAGTAATACTCCAGAATCTGCAACAAACGCGAGACACCATAGTATGACCCCTTTTGCTTCAGTTACACAACACGGTGCAGCATGATTTGTTTCAACCCTAGTAATCATAATAGTAACTTCCGGGATTTCACGCTCAGAAAGTACGCTATGATTGGGAGGCACGCCGCGCAATGGTGGGGTCTGAAAATTTCCACCTCTAGGAGCCCTTTAACGTACGTTTCAATTCAAGTACGAGCCTATAGATTTCACCTTCACCGACTGCGAACATCATCGCGTGGCCGAGATCGATCTCCCACGACCTTTGGGTTTACAGATGAGCACCGTAACAGCTCTACCACCGAAGCGGCGCGTCTAAACGCTGAACTTCCAAAACACACACACACACACACACACACACACACACACACACACACACCACACACACGCACACACACACACACACACACACACACACACACACACACACACACACACACACACACACACACACACACACGTACCTAGGCAGAGGGAAATAGGGACAAAAAGACATATAATGACAGAGGAAATACAATAGTGTGCGGACGCTGACCTTAAGCCAGCCCTGGTTCGGCCTACGGGCACGTTGTCTTCGCTGCACAGGAACACACAAAAGCGTGCGAGTACGCACCGATGTATGGAGCGTCCATTAGCGCGATTGGCTGCAGGCGCCGCTACGTACAGCGTCAGTGGCACGGACATGCCTTGCGAGGGTTAGGCTGTGGCGCCCCCTCGCGGCTGTGCTTGCGTGGACTCGAATGCGGATGCGGTCCGAAGTGTATGTGCTAGAAAAGCAAGCCTCTGTAGTATAGACGGACGAGCGAAAACAAACAAAGAAAAACGTTGTGGGAAAGCGAACCACGAATGCTCACATGTCCCAAGGCGACGGGGAAGCGCTAGTGTCAACACGGTCGGCAAGGCTTCGTCGGTGACGAACGGTGGCATCGATGCAGGATGCGCGAGAGGAACAAAACAGACAGCGGGAGAAGCGGAAAGAAATAAGCAAACAGGAAAAAGGAAAAAAAAGGAAGGAAGCCTTTGGTGAGAGCAAAGTGAATACGAAGGAAACAAATGAAGTACGCGGTTACGCAGCGGCGATACTGAGAAGACGTATGCTTTGCAAGATGTCATCGCATTTAACTTCTTTCTTTTCTTAATCCTCCCCTGTTTTCTTCTCTCCACTTCCTATTAACCCCATTCACCCCTTCCCCTGTGCACTACTACTGAGGTGTCCTTCCCTGTGAGAGACAGTTGTGGGATGCACTTTTCTCGCCAATTCCGCAAAAATAACCACTCCTCCCCCCCGCCCCCCCCCCCGCCGAGCTCTAAGGCATGTCGTATATTTGGCGTGCGCGGGGTGGCACGTAAGCATGCACAATTATCAGCTGTTCAAAAGTCATATCGCTAATTAGGTTTCAATCTATTAGAGACGTCCTGGGGAGTTACACGACAGCACATCACGGTGGCATTTACGAGTAAAACGGGTATAAGTTCACTTAGTCCAACGGAAGTGTGTGTGTGTGCGTGTGTGTGTGTGTGTGTGTGTGTGTGTGTGTGTGTGTGCGTGTGTGCGCGCACTCGTGCACATGACGGCTGCACAAGGGTGGTGTGGACGGCGGTAATATCTACATGTCGAGAAAGAGGGAGGAAAAAAGGTGCAACAACACGCACAATCGACACGCTGCCGCGCAGAAGCGATCCATCGATTGCGTACGCACATTGTACTTCAGTACAGCCACTCCGAGAATACTATACTCTATAACCGTCGCAACGAACCACCGTTTTGAAAAAGTGAGCGTGGATGATGATTTCGAGGTACGGCTGTTATTACGGGGACTCGAAGCGAGTGGAGCTGTAGATGTACACGGTGTAGTGCGGCAGCGACACAGAATACGTGACTAATTGAAGAGGAGCGGCGGAAGTGAACGATTGACTGCCTGGAGCTTGCGCGGGTAGCGATGCACGCGGGCGCAGAGGATACTCGGAGAAACTTACCCGCCGACCGATTGCCCAACACTCGCCGCTAGGCGCGTGCGCCGCGTTCCCGCTTGCGGCGTGTCGTCTCTGGGTGGCGCCAGTGGCAGCGCACTGGCGCCACCCAGTGTCGAGAAAACCAGCTTGCAGCAAAGTGCGGACTGCCACAGCGAGTGCATCGTATTCGTAGAGCTGGGTGTCGGTACCCGCTGTTGACGACTGGCCAGTAAAATTGGCTCGCATGTGAGATTCTTTAGTTGCGAAAATTGGTGCCACGACTCGGAATATGACACTTTCAGGCACACTAAAGTGTTTCTTGCTAGGCATCTTGTGTAGAACAAGGTTTGAGAATGGATTAGCTGGTAATACATCCTTAACAATCCATCTTTGCGTCTTACTTGGTCCGCTGTCCGCTTCGGCGCTGGTGGAGAAAAGCTTGGTGTACCTGTCATGAAGCATTTGTGTGCTAACAAAACTTAACGTAATTTCTGCCGTTCACTCACAGTGACAGTTTACACGCCCCAATAACTCCTAAGGATCACGTATTGCATGGACGGCTCTTATGACAGCCACGGCTGAAGAAAGTGCTTGAGGCATAACATTTATTCTCCGTTTCTAAAAGTGCGTCAATCAGTTGGTAAAAAACAGATTCTTACTGCTTGTAATGACGCTCTGCCGGTTCGTGGGAGAACCGTAAAAGCAGTGCACTATGTAGACCCTGAAAAAAAAAAGCTGTTGTGGAGCCTCCAAAACGTAATCTTGGAATGTAACGTATTCATGAGTGTATAGTTCTTGAACACGAACGACATTAGAGCTTGACAGGCGTGAAGCATGTGGTCTTAGTAGAATGTGAGCTTCATTCACGTGCCTTAAAGCGTCATATGCAGAGCCGTGGCACCATAGTACGAGTTTATGAGTAAGAATGTCCGCACATGTTGCGTGGTGCGAACAAACAACAGCCGGAAATGAAACTGTCGATTATGGAATGAATGAACGACGAGAAAACGTCGAGACAGCTGGGAAAGCAAAGGTGAAAGCGACGAAAATTGTTTCTTCTTCTGGACCAGCTTTCGTAATATCTGAGTGAGCGTACTCTCTTTCTCTTCTCTCTCTCTCTCTCTTTCTTTCTCTCTTTCTCTCTCTCACACACACACGTGCAACGTCACGCACGAATAAGAACAAGCGTAATACACACGATTAAACCACGAGTCGTTTCTGCGTCTAATGACGTTCGGCTCCGTGTCCGACGCGGCTCACAATAATGATATCGACGACAGAAGTTCAGCGAGAACGGATGCGAGGCAGGAGGCGCTATGCGAACGTACCGAGGCGAAGGCCGAAGCGCTGGGTGGCAAAGGGCAGAGGAGGAACAGGCGCTTCCCGCTTCTCATCAGAGGCGTCGCCGACAGTGATATGTACCATTAATATCAAGCGTGGCGCTGTCGGTCGGTAGGCCCCGCGAAAGCGTCAAGCCGGCGTTCCTACTAATGACCCACCTTCGTGGAGGCGGCTTCTTTCCGACTACCACAGTACGCGCGGGAGAATTTCGCCAGAGTGTGCGTGTTTGAGTCTGTATATAGGCGCGTAGTAATGAGCGCACTGCCGTATTTCTCCCATTCGGCTGGCACAGAAGTTGCCCGCACCGCCACCCTGTGGGCACGTATGTGGCTTACGTACACACGCACAAGGGCTCGGTATACTTACAGCTGTATACTTATAAAAGAGTATTCTTTTTCGACTGCGATTTGTTATTTCCGCTCAACGTTCTTCTCACGCCCACTCACCTATTTGTTTATTTGTTGACATAATATACAAGCAGATGTTAGCGCACAAGTAAGGCGCCGGCTACTCCTTAGCCCTTGAGTGAATGTTGAACACACATCTTCAATGCTCACAGAGCATGGAGTAGGCGTCGTATATCCTCCGATAATCGCGAATGATGAGAAGGCGTCCCTTGTTTGCTGATATACCGTGGAGTTGTTTTCGCCGTGTTCGTATACAGGTTGGTAGTGCAGCGATGTCTTACTACATCAACTAGGTGGGCGCCTTTGCAACGATTGCATTTTGAACCGGAAAGTCCTTTGCATTAACGTACGGACACAATACAGCGCCGGTGTGGTTTTGCATCCCGGAGCGCGGTATGATTGTGAGGGACTCCAGGGCTCCAGCGATTTCGCCCACCTGGGTTAATTGCACCTAAATTTTAGTACGCCGGCCTGTAGTACTATACTTCGCCTCTATCGAAATGCAACCACCACGGCCGAGATTCGATCCTGAGATCGTCGAACACACTGACACAAAAAGCCACGGCCACCTGATGGCATAAATGTACGTTTATAGGATGTGAGCGTACCAAACGGTGCCAGAGGGTTAATAGACACTATTTAAATATACGACCACCGCCACGCGGAAAAAGAGCACAAGGTTTGTCATTACGAAGCGGCGAGTGTCGACAGAAAGTGTTTTTAGAACATTTCTTCTCAACCTTGGTCCGGTATTCAACGGTATGACAGCCTCCGATGAAGATCGATTGCTATAGTCAGCGCCCAGGGCCATAGAACGCGACGTTTGCGACGTTCGATTCATTTGATCACAATAACGCACTCACAGAAAAGATAAAAAAAGAGAAAGAAATGTGTTGATTAGGCGTGTACGAGAACCCGTATGTCGTGTCCTCAACTTGCCCGACATAGAGAGAGAGAGAATATCAGAAAGCTAGGGAGGTTAACTATACTAAGTCCGGTTTGCTACCCTACACGGGGAGAGGGGAATGAGGGAAGAGATAGAGAGAGGGAGAGAGATAATTTTACGCTACTATTGCAAGGTTCGCTCTGAACACGTGGGATAGTGACACTCTCAGGTTTGTCTCTTCTTCTTGTTGTTGTTGTTGTTTTTTCCTTCGTTTCGGTGTTTTGTAGCGGGAGCAGCAGAGGACGGCGCATCTATATCTGTCACGCAGGCAGCAGAAAACTCGTCCACAAAGAGTAGGCGCAGAGGACGGGTAGCGAAGAGGGAAGAGAAGAGAGTGGGGAGGAGGGTCGCCACCTATCATTACGATGGCGGCCTGTTACCATATAATTTCTGTCTATTACGTGCACGTAAAAACCGTCAAAACAAGGGCGAAAGAAGGACGTGCGTGAAGAGAAAAAAAAAGAGAAAAGGACGGAGCTAACAAGTAACGCTGGAAAATGTCAAAACAAAGTGTATGTAGATGATGCAGTGAGGGATAGGTAAAAAATAAAAAACTTGGAGAGAGACTTGAAGCAAGCATTGGGTATGTCTAAAGAAGTGAGAAAATGTGAGCGATGCTCCTGCCGTCGCTATCCGATGCGAACTAAAAAAAGGAAAGAAGCCCGTGGAACGCCGTAAACAAAAGCGACGAAATAAAGCACGACCGTAAAGGGGAGGATGTTTATGTCAGGAACCGTATTAGACTCGGGAGCCGCAGTCAAGCGTATAAACGGGGCCGGGCACGTGCACCAGGTGACGTGAACTTCGACGCGAAACAATAAAAATAAAAAAAGCAAAAGCAGGTAAGAAGCAAAACACGAAATGGAGGAAGGATATTTAGGAAGCTCGTCAATGGGTGGCCGCATGATAGCGGAAGACAAAAAAAAAACGAAAAGAAAAAAAGTATGAGAGGGGAGGGCGCGAAAATGCTCTCGGTGTGGAGCAGTCACCACCGTCTTCCTTCTCGCCCTCTTTTCCTAGCGCGGCGGCCGCCCATATTTTTTGTGCCATAGAGCAATTGGATCGCCGCCGCCGCACGATGGATTGGCCTCTCGCCTCGAGCTGAACGGTGCGTGTGGGGCCAGCCGGGTGAAACCTGCCTGCAAGGAGCTGGCGCGTATCCTTCACTCGCGGGGCAACCACGCCGAGGGCAACAACTCGCGAGAACTCGTGCCAGCGCTCGATACGATAGCTCGAAACTGCCGCGTTGCGCTTGTAGTTTTGTGCTGCTGCAACGAAATGGCAGACAGTGTATTAAAAGGGTGGAAGGTGACAGGGAAGTTTAAAAGTGTAGAAGGTGGACTTATACTCCTTCCTAGGGTAAAGGATATTTAAACACAATAGAAGTGTAGCGGCCGAAACTAAATGGTTTGATTGATTGATATACGAGGTTTAACGTCACAAAACCACCATATGATTATGGGAGACGCCGTAGTGTAGGGCTCCGGAAATTTCGACCAGCTGGGGTTCTTTAACGTGCACCCAAATCTGAGCATACGGACCTGCAACATTTCCGCCTCCATCAGAAATGAAGCCGCCGCAGCCGGGATTCGATCCCGTGACCTGCGGGTCGGCAGCCGAGTACCTTAGCCACTAGACCACCACGGCGGGGGTAACTACTTAATGGTTCCCGTTTCGCCGAATTGTAGACGTGGACATGAACACTCTATGCCGTTAGAACCCCGAATTCATCAAGCAGCGTCAAAATGGCAGGAGTGGAATCTAACTAATGATTATCCACTACATTAAGACTAAAAAAAAGTGAATCCGTTACCCCCTCGTAATGATTACAAGACTCGTAAAAAAACACACAAACCACCTCTACAGATAAAAACACTGGAGGAGCAGGCACTGAGAGCCGAAGTAAGCTACGAGGGCTCGTCTGCCGCGGTACAGGCAGCTAACGAAGTCCCCGGTCGCGAAATGCAAGATGAAAGAAAGAAACAGCAAACATAACAAAAACATTAACGTTGGTGTGTGGCAGCAGAGCTACCGCGCCTTAAGCGTTGTTACGAGACGCGCTTTGTCACACGGCCGCAAGGAAATCGGGACACCAAACGCACAATTCATACCGCGTGGATACGTAGACAATCGCGGCCGCAGCCGCGCAACCTCCTTACGCTGTCCCGATCAAGCAGCAGGCTATAAGAGAACACCCCGCGCGTAACGCACGCACATACGCAAACCCACGTGTTCCGACGCAAACGCGGATACGTGCAGGAGCATCGACGCATGCGCCGATTTTTTTTTTTTCGGAAGAAGCAGTTTCTCGACGGCAAGGAGGAAGAAAGGGGGAGGAGGAATCGCCAGGACGAAGGAAGGCACGGGCATCGCGGAGAGGGATGCGAGGAGAGGACGAGAGATGAGGAGGGAGGAAAAGGAGGTGGGGGGAGTGCACTTTCGCCCCGGTTGCGGCTCGCCCCGTTATTAATAGCGACGGCGCTAATTACAATAATCAGCGCGACCGGCTGCCGAGAAAACAGGAGTGGCGTTCGCGGCCCACTCGGTCGCCATCCAGGAGCAACAGCAGCCCGGGCACAAAGACGACAGCTCGTCCAGCACAGCGAGCGACCGCGAACACTGGCCGACGATGATTTCGCCCGAGGCGGCGGGAGCTAGGCTGGAGCGAGATGGAAGGTGGGTGGCGTGGAAGAAAAAGAAAGAAAAAGAAACGACGAAGATATAGGAGGGATAAAGCGACAACTCCATCTGCAGTTTTCCTGTAATGCAGCAGCACCAACAGCGGAGAGTCATACGCGGAAAGCACGGGGTATGTTTATGCAGAGGCGCGCTCGTATACCGGCTTGGAAGCCGACAAGTTTGGAGGAGTACAGCTGCGCATAGAGCTGCGTTTGTTAGTATGATGGCGACATATATTGAAGCCAAAGAAGTGACACAGAATGTCACTACTAGTATCTAAATGAAAAGCTGTCACTAGTGCTCTCATGTTTACCCAAGAATTTAATTAGTATACTATATAGAAGTAACCTCCCTCAGTCTGCGCTGTGGCAACGGCACGACTATCACTTACGAAAGCAGAAAAAAAAGGTTTATTGTATGACTTTCGTCAGTTTGAATCGCACTGTAGCCAAAACAAAGATTTATAATTTCACCCACTGGTTTATTTTACCAATCCTTACGCTTTACGTGGCTTCATTAAGTACGTCTAAGCAGAATGCCACACTCAATCAGTTCGCCTTCCTTCTAAAGGGATATGAAACTTTAGGCGCATAAGACGAGGACAGAGAAGAGGCTTGGTATACAGACGACCTCCATGTGTTCCAGGCCAGTTCTCTGAATTCGTCTTGTGCAATTCTAGTTTTTATCGTGTCTCGTACCAGCACGTCTAAACAGTGGTCCTACATAGACGTACCACGAAAGTTCCGTGTTCTTTCCTCGTACCATTGAAGAGTGGAACGATTTGCCTGCAAGCAGTTTACACTCTCCCGATCTTATTTACGCTGAAATTTGAAGTTGTTTTTCTAACTATTCCAACTATTTTCCTCTTTTCCCTCCCCACTCTTTCCTTTTGTTGCTTTTGTATAAATATGTCACGCTTTCCACTTTTTACTCTCTTTATTGTTGATGTTGTTTTGAAATGTGTATGACAACTGTATTATCTTGCCCTTCCTGCTTTGGCCTCTGGCCAGCAGTATTTGTAAAAAAAAAAAAAAAGGCATACGCAGCAATTGTAAAGCTTGGCGTTCGGTGCGCCGTGAAGTCCCGATGACAGGCTGCAGACGAAAACATGGCGCGTTTTTAATACCGGCGTAAGGCTGCCGCGCACAGTAATGCGATCGGGGCGGCACGCGAACAAAACCCGCGGTGGTCTCCTTAGCACGTGTATATAGGCGATCAGATCAGCGCGCGTCTAATTAGCGGCGCCGTCCACACGAGCCGATCAACGGGGAGGCCCGGCCTGGAACCAACGTGCTTCCCCTTTCGGTCTAGCGGAGCGTCCAGACCTGTTCGGCCACTTCGCGATCGCGGAACATGTAGTTGCGTGCAGAACGCGGGACAGACTCAAACCCGGTAACTATGGGGATCAATATGTTCATGCGTTGTACCCCGTGTGGGAATTCTAGACATGCTTTTGGGAAATACATTGCGGCAGGATGAAATAAGGTGTCAGTCGAATCGGCGCTCCGAATCATGTGCTTTCTTTTTTTCTTCTGTTTCTGAATATGGGTGTTGAAGATTCGGCGAGTTGGTTTGTAGAAATTGAACTTGTACAGAGCATCATGGGAAAGAAGGAATCGCCGAGCCGGCCAACACATAAGGGAGAGTACTCTTTTGTGTGGGCCGGCTCGGCCATTTATTCCCCCAATGCGTTCTAACATGCTTCAATAACTTTTTTTTTTTCCAAAGCCACACTTATAGGTAATCTTAGATGCTTAGTATTGTGCTTAGAAAGTGACTCCCCAACGAGACATTTGTGTCACCATATTGAATCCACAACAACCAAACGAACGGTGCTCAAGCAGACATCGCAGCACCCCTAGAGGATCAGTGAACAGGCTCCGTTTTTTTTTGTTTTCTTTTTTTTTACACCCGCAAAGAAGCTCGCGCATCTTCCTTACGCCTAGCAAACCTCCTTCCACGCGCAGTGACGTCAACTTGGCGATCGTCCAAAACTGAGAAGAAGCAATCATTCCTGTAGCAGACCAAGATGGCAGCGCCCGCGAATTCGTGTCCTCACGCACACATATGACGTCGGCTCTCCCACAAGGCATTAACGGGAGACAACAAAGGCAGCCTCTGTTTCATAAGACATTGCGACGAGGCAGCAGTGAGCTCTAAACGTTCCCATCTTCCTTTCGTTTTTGCTTTGTTTTCTTTTTTGGACAAACGTATCACGGTTCTAAGCAAGGAACGTGCGCGGCACGGAATTTCCAGGCACTGAGATTGTGCCCTGAGGGCGTACGGTCCTATACGAAACAAAAAATAACACACACTGACGGGCAAGGGTCACGGCAGTAGCTCCACGTTCCTGGCATATGCGCAGTTAGACTGGAAAAGAGGCAGGCAGGAACGATGCGAATAGTTAAAAAAAAGAAAGCCAAAAGCGGGCAGACAGTCGGCCCGCGGCACGTATAAGGAAGGACACATGCAAATTGCGTTTGTGTGAGACGCCCGCTGGCGACGCGGTTCCAGGGCGAGCGAGCAAGAGGAGTAAGAGAAAAGGTGACCCGCAAAAGGAGTTTCCGCTGGCCACGTTCCGGCACGACGGCTGTTACGACCTTTTCCCCGAGGCGCCGGATCCTCCACGGCGTGAATATAGATGGCCTGAATCCACGTCACTGAAACCTCCGTGTTGGAGCTGTTGCGAACGTTATGAAAACATCACCTGCAAGGTGTTTCGTTATTGCACGCGCACAGAGGCGTTCATGCCGCGTCGTTTTCAGATTGAACTAGGTTAGCCGCAACTTGTCTGTCATCAAAGCCACCGTCATGCGGTGACAGTATACACGTTCACAAGCTGCGTCCACGAGGTACCTGCAACCCGCGACCAGACACTTCCACTACACGGCTGGGCTCCTTTGTTCGCGCCCCGTCGACGCAGACTTGAACGCGTCGCTCGAATCGCCATCTGGACTCGCGTTTCATTATCCCAAATTTTACTTTCTTCGTAAAGCTGATGTACCGACGGGAGCATATGTACATTAAGTCACCCGCATGAGTGAAACAGACGCTTGACAGAACGTGACGCGCCTGACGTCTATTGCTTAAAATTGTCGATGGTTGGGCAAAAGAAATCTGGACGTCCCGTTGGGTATTCTGTCTCTTCTGTGCGGTATACCTAACACACTTCGTATGTATGTATGTATGTATGTATGTTTGCATGTATGTATGTATGTATGTATGTATGTATGTATGTATGTATGTATGTATGTATGTATGTATGTTTGCATGTATGTATGTATGTATGTATGTATGCATGTATGTATGTATGTATGTATGTATGTATGTATGTATGTATGTATGTTTGCATGTATGTATGTATGTATGTATGTATGTATGTATTGTTGCGACCGGGGTTTCCAGACACCGGAGGTCCGGGATGAAGTTGTCGAGGCAGGAGGAAGAGAGACTTGAAGAGGGTTTATTTACAATATATACATTGCGGACTCCCTACACGGTGAGCCCTCAAACGTGGCAGGCCTCTACATGACTCCTAACATAGCGCTCCATGGTGCTTGGTTCTACATGGTTCTGCTCGGTTCTGCTCTGTTCTGCCTGGTTCTCTTCTCGAAAAAAAGCACACCGAATGAGCCGTGGGGGCTCATTATAAAGGGTCTGTCCTCCCCAGATCCCTAGATCGGGGACCGCGTACAGAGGGCACCGTCCAATCACGGATCACACATTACCCGCGAGGGTGACGAGCACGCACGGTCCACGTGAACGTTCAAAATTGAAGCGTGATCACTGCACTCAAAGGTGGTGCCAGCAGGGCTCTTCCTCGTCGTGTGTGTCGCTGGTCGAGAGGTCCCACGCTCAGGACGGCATCCATCAAAGGGTCCGCCGAACTGTTTGCTCAATGAGCGGGGTGATTTGCGGGGGCCGCCGCGACCTCTTGTTCCCAGGAAGATGTCGCATTTGCTGTCGTCCCCCGAACGGCCCACTCCGTCGTGGCGACAGGACGTCTCACCCTCCTGCTAGGACGGACAATACAGGGCCGGCGTAGGCAGCCGGTCGTTCGGTTATTTGTTTGAAGACCAAAGGAGCGCCGCTCCCCCGCCAGCCCTGGCGCCGGCCATGACTGCATCCATTGAAAAGGCCGCCGTAAACAAGCTTCAAATGGTCGCCGAACGACTCGTTTAATTAGCGGGACGATTCCCGGCCGCCGCCGCCGCCGTCATCTTCCAAAGAAGAAGCTGCACTTGTGATCTCCCGAACTGCTCACGGTGCCGTGGCGGCAAGACGCCGCACCCCCCCGGCCAGGTGGGAACAATACATGGCGGACACAGGCCGCCAACCCGTTTGGCGACCAAAAGGAACATCAAAAGGAACGCCGCTCCCTCGTCAGCTCTGGCGCCGGGCACAACAGCTCGTCCGCCAGCGGGAGAAGCGACCTGAGGGTGACCAGCTGCACAGGTTGCCCGAAGTGTCGCTGTGTAGTGCTGTCTTCCAGGCCACTGCTGATGACGCTCAGCCAAGGACTCTTTCCCTCTCGTTCCCTGTGGCTCCCCTCTGGGAAAAGCATTCATACACACCACCACAGGCACGGGAGAGCACCCTGCCCGCACTGAGACACGTCGAGTCCGACAAATTATCCAAAAGCAACCTTACTTAAGCAGTATTACCAAACACAAAGCAGCAATCGGGACGTTTCTCTGAGGTTTCACCAAAACTCCTAATCCCGATCCGATAATAATCTTTCCATCAAACGGCTTTCAAGAAAACTAACTGTCAAGTGATGCGCTCACCGTGGCATACCCGAGTGCTTGCGTGAGTAATCCGCCGTAACCCACCAGGTATCATACTCATAAAATAAAGCATTTTACTTCACGCTATCTTTTAGTTCCCGAAATTTAGTGCCGCCAAAGCCAGTCGTCAATTCCTTTTGAGAAGACGAAAGCATAACTGTCGTGCTGTACCTACATCAGGACATCCTCATTACACGTCTGCCATCACACGCTATAGTGCTCCTGCATGGATGAACCACTCATTAACTCTCGTGAGGTTACCACTCTACACTTAAGCTCATGAACTAAAACGTACACGTAAACCCACGAATACCTTTCCTTACTTCAACACCGGAGACATGCGAACAAAACGAAAAATAACAACAAAAAAACTTTCGCATGAATCCTGAAAACCTCGCAAGAATATCCTTGCGTCCGTGCGCTCACTCAAAATTCGTCTCTAACGTCGGTCCTACTTGACAAACGCCCCTAACGTGTCGTTATACGGCCGCAAAACGGTTACCTTTAAAACTAATACATACAAAGCTTAAAAAATAAACAGCATGGTACCTGCTACGTAAACGCTATCTAGTAGCAGAAGTACAAAACACATTCCAAAAGGAAAACTGACCTAAACAGTCAAAACAGATATTCAAAACTAAAAAATACAAATCCGCGGGAGAGCCTTCCGAAACGCTTACCGCTGTCACTTAATTTTGAGACGAACGCGCGGCGTCGCGTCCTGTGGGTCTTTCTAGGCGAACGGGAATTGGAACAATGGCAAAACCCATTCGCTTCGCCTCCGACCCCCGCAAAGCTCTGCGCTGACAACCTGCGTTCTTACTCTCGCTGAGTACCTCGCACTCCCGCAGTCCATCAAACATGCCGTCGACAGAGCGACGAAAGGGTCTGCCTTTCTACCCAACGTGCTTTTTTTTTTTTTCGTTTTGTCCGGCGGCTCGGACGCATACAAACCAACTCCGGTGCCGATGACAAACGCCTAATTCTGTACGCTCTAATGCGTGTCACTATCCTTCCAATAGATCTATACAACGCATATAGGCTACCAAAATGATAGAGCGCTAACGAAAACAAAGTACAAACGAGTTATTTACAAAATCACAAAAACAAACAAAATGTTCCTTTCAACAGTCCCGAGTCGACGTTTTCTGAGAGGCTAACAGCTGTTCGCAACAACTCTGAGTCGAACTCGCGGTGGTCGCGCCCGGAACGATTTTCTCGAGAAGCGGGGTCTACAACACGCGTCAATCGCCCTGCTACCGAACCCCGCGACGTTCCTCGAAGCCGACTTGCTGTCGCTTCCTGCCCCTCGAAAACCACCGACTCTTTTGCCCCGCACCCCGTCCAATGCACCGCGAGAACAACGGAAGGGTCTCTTGCCCTTCGGCCACTTACGCACACAATGCGCTTCTCTTTTCTTTGTTCTCTGGCCGCTCGGACGCTTGCGATACGGCAACTTTCTTGAAATTTCGCTCCGCCATTTGAATACATTCCTCAAACGCGTCGCGATTTTTGCCTCGTCTTTACGGCGCTTTCTCCGTTTGTCACGCTTCTTCGTGCCGTCTACGGAGCCTTTCGCCAACCTCTGATGCTCGTCAGCACCCACTTGCTTGTTAGCTTTCCCGCGCGCACTGTCTGAATGATTGCCTAGCAATTCATCCTTCCAACACTGCCGCGTACGATGCGCTTTTCTTTTCCGGCGGTTCGGACGCATACGATACAGACCCGTCAGAGAAGACAACGGCACTTTTCTCGCGATGTCACTCCGCCGTTTGAAAACCTTACTCGAACGCGTTGTGCTCATCGCGAGCTTTGCCTTACTGTTGCCCTTCGGACGCTTTCTCCCCTGTGCACGCTTCTTTGCGCGGACCTGGGAGCCTTTCGTCCTACTCTGACGTTCTTCATCACCGATATGCTCCTCCGCCGTCTCGCGCGCCCAGTCCTGATGATCACTTATCAGTTCATCGCTAGACCGCGGCCGCGTAGATTGCGCTTTTCTTTTCCTCACTCTCCGGCCGCTTAGACGCATGCGATTCGAGCCAGTCAGAGAAGACAACGGGCCTTTTCTCGCGAATCCGCCACGCCGTTTGAAGGTCCTCGTCAAACGCGCCGCGCTGATCGCGAGCCTTGCCGCGCTTCTGTTTTTCGGACGCTTTCTCCGTTTGGCACATTCCTTGGTGCCAAACCTGGAGCCTTTCGTCCGCCTCTGATGCTCATCAACATGGTCTACAGGGCTGCAAGGTTCGATGGAACACTCTGTTAATCTTAACTCCGTTTCCACCACCACGGAACCCTCACACCCTGCTGCGACCGCGAGCTCTTTTCCCTCAGAATGGGTTAAAACCTGTTCCATTCCCTTACAGGCACTAGCCTTTTCTTCGGCCTCAAACGGCACCGCCGCTATATCTACAGATATCAGACATGTAGCCTCCGCTTCAGTTGTAAACGGCACCGCCGTTACATCGCACCGTTCGTGCGCTACATCTACAACTTTCTGACCTGTAGCCTTCTCTTCAACCTTAAACGGCACCGCCGCTACCTTGCACCGCTCGTGCGCTACATCTACGGATTGACCACTCTGCTGCAATGCCACCCCTCTACGCCGAATCCTATCTATCTCTTCGTCTAATTCCTGCATCCTTTTCATATGTTCTTCATGCCTGCGCTCAGCTTCCAATTCCTCCTGGCGCCATCTTTCCTTTCTTTGCGCCCTTTGTACTTCCATATGTTCTTCATGCCTGCGCTCAGCTTCCAATTCCTCCTGGCGCCATCTTTCCTTTCTTTGCGCCCTTTTTACTTCCTCCTCCTGGTCCAATAAGTACATATTCCCGAAGTGCTCGATTTCCTCATTGTCACTATTGCTTTCGAGAATCACTTCGCGGAGTTTAGAAGCAGGCATATCATCATTAAAATCTAGCTCCAGATCCCAACACAGGTTCAGCAGGTTCTCTCTCGTCAATCTCGTAAGATCCATGGCGACTACTTTGCTTTGGCTCAGCTGTGACAAAACACAAACCCACCAGCGTTTCAATTCTGGGTCTAGAGAAATTGAAGCCTGGCAAATCTCACAGCGGAGACCACAAGCTTAAGCACCCAAGTAGCACTACGTGGCCAACATCCCTCTCTACTTTTTCTTGTTAATTTTTCACTCCTGCTTTTTACAACATCCTAAAATTTAACCCGCAACGTACCCTTAGAAATTTTGAAACATTACCACTTGTTCCTATTGAATCATCTAAGCTTTCCTGCTTTAGCGTACTTGCTCAGATAATCATCCAGTGCTGCCTTGTGCTGAGATAACAACCACAGTGGCCAGGCAGTTGTTGGTTATATCTATCTTTTAACGAATCTAGGCTAAAAGACTCGATATATCTCAAGCACAAAGCCAGGCACTCACCCCATTACGTGCGGTGGTGGTACGCTGCTTCGATCCCGCCGAGTTCCAGGGCTTTCGGCTGGCCTCCGGTACATGTCGCTCTCCGTCGCAGACTCGTATCCCACCGCTGCCAACCAGTTGTTGCGACCGGGGTTTCCAGACACCGGAGGTCCGGGATGAAGTTGTCGAGGCAGGAGGAAGAGAGACTTGAAGAGGGTTTATTTACAATATATACATTGCGGACTCCCTACACGGTGAGCCCTCAAACGTGGCAGGCCTCTACATGACTCCTAACATAGCGCTCCATGGTGCTTGGTTCTACATGGTTCTGCTCGGTTCTGCTCTGTTCTGCCTGGTTCTCTTCTCGAAAAAAAGCACACCGAATGAGCCGTGGGGGCTCATTATAAAGGGTCTGTCCTCCCCAGATCCCTAGATCGGGGACCGCGTACAGAGGGCACCGTCCAATCACGGATCACACATTACCCGCGAGGGTGACGAGCACGCACGGTCCACGTGAACGTTCAAAATTGAAGCGTGATCACTGCACTCAAAGGTGGTGCCAGCAGGGCTCTTCCTCGTCGTGTGTGTCGCTGGTCGAGAGGTCCCACGCTCAGGACGGCATCCATCAAAGGGTCCGCCGAACTGTTTGCTCAATGAGCGGGGTGATTTGCGGGGGCCGCCGCGACCTCTTGTTCCCAGGAAGATGTCGCATTTGCTGTCGTCCCCCGAACGGCCCACTCCGTCGTGGCGACAGGACGTCTCACCCTCCTGCTAGGACGGACAATACAGGGCCGGCGTAGGCAGCCGGTCGTTCGGTTATTTGTTTGAAGACCAAAGGAGCGCCGCTCCCCCGCCAGCCCTGGCGCCGGCCATGACTGCATCCATTGAAAAGGCCGCCGTAAACAAGCTTCAAATGGTCGCCGAACGACTCGTTTAATTAGCGGGACGATTCCCGGCCGCCGCCGCCGCCGTCATCTTCCAAAGAAGAAGCTGCACTTGTGATCTCCCGAACTGCTCACGGTGCCGTGGCGGCAAGACGCCGCACCCCCCCGGCCAGGTGGGAACAATACATGGCGGACACAGGCCGCCAACCCGTTTGGCGACCAAAAGGAACATCAAAAGGAACGCCGCTCCCTCGTCAGCTCTGGCGCCGGGCACAACAGTATGTATGTATGTATGTATGTATGTATGTATGTATGTATGTATGTATGTATGTATGTATGCATGTATGTATGTATGTATGTATGTATGTATGTTGCATGTATGCATGTATGTATGTATGTATGTATGTATGTATGCATGTATGTATGTATGTATGTATGTATGTATGTATGTATGTATGTATGTATGTATGTTTGCATGTATGTATGTATGTATGTATGTATGTATGTATGTATGTATGTATGCATGTATGTATGTATGTATGTATGTATGTATGTATGTATGTATGCATGTATGTATGTATGTATGTATGTATGTATGTATGTATGTATGTATGCATGTATGTATGTATGTATGTATGTATGTATGTATGTTTGCATGTATGCATGTATGTATGTATGTATGTATGTATGTATGTATGTATGTATGTATGTATGTATGTATGTATGTATGTATGTATGCATGCATGTATGTATGTATGTATGTATGTATGTATGTATGTATGCATGTATGTATGTATGTATGTATGTATGTATGTATGTTTGCATGTATGTATGTATGTATGTATGTATGTATGTATGCATGTATGTATGTATGTATGTATGTATGTTTGCATGTATGCATGTATGTATGTATGTATGTATGTATGTTTGCATGTATGTATGTATGTATGTATGTATGTATGTATGTATGTATGTATGTATGTATGTATGTATGTATGTATGTTTGCATGTATGCATGTATGTATGTATGCATGTATGTATGTATGTGTGTATGTATGCATGTATGTATGTATGTATGTATGCATGTATGTATGTATGTATGTATGTATGTATGTATGTATGTATGTATGTATGTATGTATGTATGTATGTATGTTTGCATGTATGTATGTATGTATGTATGTATGTATGTATGTATGTATGTATGTATGTATGTATGTATGTATGTATGTATGTATGTATGTATGTATGTTTGCATGTATGTATGTATGTATGTATGTATGTATGTATGTATGTATGTATGTATGTATGTATGTATGCATGTATGTATGTATGTATGTATGTATGTATGTATGTATGTTTGCATGTATGCATGTATGTATGTATGTATGTATGTATGCATGTATGTATGTATGTATGTATGTATGTATGTATGTATGTATGTATGTATGTATGTATGTATGTATGTATGTATGCATGTATGTATGTATGTATGTATGTATGTATGTATGTTTGCATGTATGCATGTATGTATGTATGTATGTATGTATGTATGCATGTATGTATGTATGTATGTATGTATGTTTGCATGTATGTATGTATGTATGTATGTATGTATGTATGTATGTATGTATGTTTGCATGTATGTATGTATGTATGTATGTATGTATGTATGTATGTATGTATGTATGTATGTATGTATGTATGTAAGTATGTATGTATGTATGTATGTATGTACAGAGAGGTTCACTGTTAAAGGGAACACTTTCGCGTGCACAATGTCCGGATTTCGCTTTCTGGCAAAAACATAGTGGCTTGTATTTGCATCAGACTACTTCTAGTGGACTGTTCTGACTTCTTTTGATAGACCAGTGCCGTGCATGAACAATTTTTATACGTCCGCAAAATTCGACCATCTGAGGTTCTTTGACGTGCACCCGAATCTGAGAACACGAACCAGCAGCATTTTCACCTCCAACAAAAATGCAGCCACCGAAGCCCGGATTTGATTCCACGACTTGCGGGTCAGCAGCCGAATATATATGCACTAGACCACCGCGGCGAGGCATTTGTACGCTTCTACTCGTTTGCGTTCTCCTCTACGCATTCGGCAGTACGGCCGCCGCACGCGGGGTATTTTATTATACGGGAGAAATGTATACGGAGGAAACGGTAGCGGTAAAAATGAAAACAAACGTGGAATGCAGGCACGTTAAGTTACGAGTTTCGAGGTAAACGTATTACAAGGCGTTGTTTTTAAGGCGTCTTTCCGAGAGCGTCACGTGAAGGAGGCGTTTGCGCACTCGTGGCTGGAAATTGTACGCTAAAACATACTCTCCTTCCTAAGCACAGACCGAGTGCGATGTTGGACGAGAACAGGCGCATTCAATATATGGTACGACCGATCATACGAAAACCCACAGGAAGAGCAAAGGAACCAACGGGGGCGGACCTCCAAGGAATATATAGTAGAACGAATAACAAAAAACCTCAATAGCGCGAGCGAAATATAGAAATAGTCTTACCTGCTGGCCATGAAGGACGAAAAAAAAAAGAAAAGAAAGGGCGCCATAAAGCGGTAAGTTACACGTTCCGCTTTCTCTAGAAGTGGGCTCACAAACTACCACGCTGCGCCACTCGCGCCCGTTCGCTCGCCAGCACGAGACCCGCACGTCAGGATGCCACCGTCGATAATGCAGAGTCTGCAATGCGAGCCCAGCGCGGAGCGTATATACAGGCCTTCGCCGGTTCACGGTGGTGACTAGCTGGAGTAAAGACGGCTAGCTCCCCGAGTGGGAAATCGCTGTAGAAATGTGGCACTGTCCTTCTCCGAGCTCTATAGACGCGTTCCATTGCATGGGTGTACGAAACGTGACGTGTGAGGCGCGTCACTCGTTTACAATTATGTGTACTATATGTGGCTAGCTCCGTCATCACAGATTCCGCCATGCTGCAGTACCAGAGTGACGGAACGCGAAGTTTGCGATGTCATGTCAGTGTTATCACTTATTGGTATATCGCTCGCTGGTTCTTTCGCTATTCATACACAGTAGACCAGAACGGTTCAGGTTACGTCCGGACCACCTTGTAGCAGCCTAACAAATACATAATATTTATTCCTTGACGTCATCAAAGCCGCCATGGTAGAGTATCACTATACCGGAAGAGCTTACGTATATGGCGCCACGTGAAAAACATCAATACTGCCTGTTTTTCCAGTCTTGGCTTTACATTCAAGCACTTTAAAAAGCACTGCTTTCACAACGGAAGCCGGTTAGACAGCGCCAAGGAGCATTCAGAATCTAGAGAGATGCGTACGCTAAATGTTTTCCAAAAGTTTCGTAAAAGTTCTGCTCGTATTTGGGAGCGTTGAAGTTACCGTAACGTTTCTACGTCTAAAAATAAAGCTTTGGCGTTTCAGTACGTCGGAGCAAAACGCATAGGGGATTGTCTCTGAGAACTGGTCCCACACTTGACCTCGTTAACACCGGGGCTCCATGATTGCCTGTTAAACAAAATGTTCGAACGAAATTTCCGCTAACACATGCTTTGTTGAAAGAAGGCACTCACATATCTGATATATAGAAAAAGCAGTGACGTCAGGTTTGTCGAAACATAGCTGCACTGGTCTACGGAATGACTGAAACCTATACGGAGATTCTGAAATATAATTATTTTTTTTCTTTCCACAGCTATGTTTTAACACATAGTGACCAGAAAGTGTGGCTCACAATAGAAGTGCTTGACACCAGTCACGTCTGTGAAGCTTATGAGTATACCTTTTAAGAAAAAAATAATATGGGACAAAGTAAGTCGTGCGCGATCCGTGGGCCACGTGTTTGACATCTCTGCACCGTAGGAAAAAAAAAAAAAACATGAGCGTCTATAGACAATGCCTGTAAAGCTTCTATAAAACGTCTATAGCAGAGAATTCGTGTGCAGATGTCGTCGAATGTCTAAAAGGTGTGAGAGAAAGAACACTCCGCATGAGAAACTAACTCGGTTCTCTTCGCATTGTATGGATTCACGCGCGCAAAGCACCGATCAATCATGAGAAAGTGCACTTATACGGTAACGCAAACTTCATTTATTCTTACATACAAAGCGTTTATATGCGCATATGCGATTGCTGCATAAAACACACACGCGTGGCCTGGGAAGAGTTATGCAGAACCCACAGACATGTACGTATACATAAAGGGATATGGTGCACGACGATCAAACAACGAAGTGTATACGTTACACTCTATCGGAACACGCGCGACTCCAGCCTGCTGGTGTCAACAAGCAACAAAGGCTGGCGTCAACAAGCAACAAACGCTGGTGTCAACAAGCAACAAAGGCCAAGATTAGAGAAGAATGCAACGAAACAGGACGAAGAATCACCGTAGTCGGTAGCGGGATCGGTGATTTATGCGAATCAATAGCTGGATACACACTCTTCACCCTCGCTGCGGTACTCTATACCGCGTATGCATAGACATACATATAGGCGAGGCGGTCGATCGAAGGGACGATATCAGACACGCGCGTCCCACCAGTCTGCTTTACGATTTCTATATCTTGGAGGCGCATTTATCTGTTTATATATTCCTCCCTCTCTCCATTTCGCTCTTTTTTTGTCTTCTTGTCTTCTTTATACAACTCTACATACGTAGCGACGGCGGATAAGATGCCAGCACACAATTCGGCAAGGTACAACCACTTTAATGCATATATATATGCTCGTTCGCTTCATCTGGTGACTTATAACTCGACCCGAATCCAGGAAGACTTTCGAAATATATATATATATATATATATATATATATATATATATATATATATATATATATATATATATATATATATATATGAGAGAGAGAGAGAGAGAAAGTGTAATGAGTAGAACGTATAACACTGCGTAACAGTAACAAGATGAAAGGTGTATTCGACACTTCGATCGAAACCCTGATAAAAAACTTGCTCCGGCCAAAATGTTGAATAAGCCATTACTCGAATGCTGCTATGTAAGGTCTTATAGCCATATCTACATATACATGTAGGTATATATAATTTAGGAGCTATAGGTTAACCAAGTCAACGTTGCTAGGCCCGTTTGACTACCCTGCACTTTCAGAAGGGGCTGAGATATGTGGAGGCGGTGGAGGCGAGCTTTTTTGCTTAAGGTTTAAACTGTAAGCCATACGTACTTTTGTAAAAAGAAAGAGAGTTAAGATGACTAAATAAAAAGAAATTAAGAAAACAGCACAGTCACAGCGAAAGCTGGCAGAGTGGCCTAGCATGAGCCTTTCCTAAACACTCTTTGGGTAACTGATATACAGGCACACTTGCTAAGTACCCACTACGCCATAAATAATCGTAAGTTTTGTGCAGTAAGCCGACATTCACTATGCTATCCACCGTCATTCTTCGGAGAAGCATAGTATTTACTACACGCTTGCAAGGAATTTTGTGCATAGTTTTTGTGCAGCGGCTGAAGACGATGAAGGACTGGGTATGCGCTAGTTAATAGGTAATCAAGAACAAGCTTTTGCAATGGGTTGGAGCATGGGACTGGTTACGGGACTGGTTACGCACTTCACATTGTGTGACGCCTGGCTGTTCCTTTGCTGTTCTGAAACGCTCTATTACTCATACTAACGCGATTCCTTTCCCGACATCAAGCCTGCATAAGGCAAGTTTGCGACGAAATTCGCAGCACCAGCGTGGTTCTGCGGTAAAATACTGGGCTGGCACGGAGGTGGCCCGGTTTCGAATGCTGCTGTGTCCTTGGTGTTTTATTTCGTGCGATAGGGGTTACAAACACCGGCGATGATAATCATATGAGGGGTTTGGCGTCTCGAAACCACCATATGATTATGAGAGACGCCGTAGTGGAGGGCTCCGGAAATTTAGACCACCTGAGGTTCTTTAATGTGCACCCAAATCTGAGCACGCGGGCCTACAGCATTTTCGCCTCCATCGAGAATGCAGCCGCAGCATCCGCGGGATTCGGTCCCGCGGCCTGCGGTGCCGCAGCCGAGTACGGACACTGCATGGCGTCAGCGACAGACAACTACAACGCCGCACGCGACCATTGCTGTGATCCCATAACAGCTTTCGCTGTAATGTATACCACTCACCAAAATGATAGCAGAAAACGCAGTTAAACTAGAAATCTTTTCCAGCACGCGAAATCAACTAGAGGCCTGACGTTCATTGTGTACGTTTTACAAAGAGCCTCAAGGCTGTGATGAAGAGCTTAAGAGTCATTCGGCGACACACAGGCTTCGCCGACGTCCCTGACAAAAAGAGATGGGCGAAAGAAAAGTGATAATAAAACTGAGGGAGTCTGAAGGTTAAGCCGGCTGTCAAGTGTACAAATCCCGGAAAATCCAGCACGTCTCCATTCAACCGCAACGACCACCACCACTGGCAGCTGAATATTTATTCATTCGTTATTTACTCGTCGGCGGTTTCGCGTCTGCCAGTATAAGAGAGATGAATTGTGTGAAGCAGAGAATAAAGGGGGGGGGGGAGAACACCTAGAAAGAATATTGTAGCGAGATCCTCTATAAACACTATAGTACAGGCACAAACTTTCATTCAAAGAGGGAAAGTCGTCTTATTTATTTAAACCACATGAGGCCTGTTTTTTATGGATACTTTTAAGGTTGATTCGGGGAGCGTTTGTTTCGTTGTAGCTTTTCCGACAATAGAGAGTTCTGAAAATGGCGCGCTCCGCCGACAAGAGGGTTGCCGCGGGCGTATATGACATTTTTCCGTACAAGAATACGAAGCGGACTTACAAATGACTTAACATTATTCCCATATTTTATTGATACGGAAACGTGGCATCGCCGTGTCATCAGTCATGTCGTCATCGTGACGTAATCGTTTCGTCACGGTCCGGTAGTATAAATGAAATAAATGAAATTTACAATTAAACGAAGGTAAACAGCTCAAGCCATTGCTTAACTATAGGATGCCGACTTAATTCTGAAAGGCTTCACAGCAGTTCTTTACCGCAAAATTAGGGTCGTGCCACGTTTTCGTACCAACAACACTGCTTTACAGAGCAATCATCTACTTTGTAACAGTACTCTGGTAATAAAGAAGAGAAAAAAAAGAAAAGCAAGTGATTTTGGAAGGAGTGACGCAAAAGAAGAAAAAAGAAAGGTGCGCATGTCTGTTTGGGAAGCGGGATGAAAAGAAGTCGTTTTGTTAGAGAAAACTGAGGAGGAGTGGGCAGGGGCGGGCTGAAAGTACGGACGCCGTTGCAAAAGCTTACTTGCAAATGACAATGCGACATAGAAAATGGTGAAAGGACTATTTTAGACCTTGTTTGGGAAGGTTTTTTTTTTCGCGAGTCAATTACCCTACTTGCATAAGTCTAAAGTACGATGATATCATACGACAGCTGACCTGACCCTTTCGTAACGTGATGCGTCAGTTCCTTCTACTTTTCCGTTCCAATTTCTGATCTGCAATGAACGCCGACAGCCAACAGACATGCCTGCGAGGCCTAATCAGGATTTGATTTGTGGGGTTTAACGTCCCAAAACCACCATTTGATTGTGAGAGACGCCGTAGTGGAGGGCTCCGGAAATTTTGACCACCTGGGGTTCTTTAACGTGCACCCAAATCTGAGTACACGGGCCTACAACATTTCCGCCTCCATCGGAAATGCAGCGGCCGCAGCCGGGAATCGAACCCGCGACCTGCGGGTCAGCAGCCGAGTACCTTAGCCACTAGACCACCACTGCGGGGCGCCTAATCAGGAAAGTAAGATTGCGTCAACCTTTCGAACAGGCGATGTATGCCGGCGTATAGATGCTCCCGTCATCAAAGCGTCTCCCTGTAGATAAAAATAGATCACAAAGAAAAAAATATCAACGTCACCAACAGCAACAAACGCCAACACAGAACCGTTACGAAATGAAACTGGTCCGACACATTTCATATACGGCGTTACGAAAGCGCTAACACGAGTCGGATGCAGCGAATTTTCGTAACAGATCCCAATTGGCGACAGATCACGAAAATGGAGAATAAGCGTCATATTCCTATATGCCCAGAAGACGCAAGAACAGCAACGCGAAAAATCATCGCAGCACCAAACAGCTTCGGTGAAAGAGAATCGCAAATAGGAGGGGAAAAAATGGAAATATAAAGGGGCACGAATCTCGCCACTTCTCGTATATTCGGTGAAGATGGCAGAGCACAGGATGACCTATTATTCGAGCGAACGATCCGGCACAGATAGTGCTTAGAGGGATTGCGTACCACAATCTCTTCTCTCGCCGGTGCTATATTCTCGTCGTTACGATTGCCTCACGGCTTCTAACACCCACGTACGATGACTTCGCAATTCCCCTTTTCCGAATCCAGTACCTCGCTGAAGCGAATACCCAGTGTACGTGGTCGCTTTATATAGGTGGTGGTCCCACAAAGAGTACATAGCTATACTTCTATGGATGTGTCGCGAAAGTACAAGGCTTGCTCCCGCGATGTTGCAACACACCGAGACCACTCATGCGAGGCGGCGTCTCCGCGAGAGTGGAGAAAAAGCGCCGTGTTGCGTTCCCTGCAGAAACGATGGGGGCTATTCGGCTGAGCGAATGAAATCTGCGATAGCTCAGGCGATCGAAGGGGCAAGCGAACGATGGCAATTTCGAAAACGAAGCCATTGATAGGTCGGCGCTGCACAGGTACTCGCTTACGATTTGACCACTCCGAGTGCCCTTAGACTGTGCTGCCATCATTTGGCGCTTTTGTGACGAAACACCGGGACAGGAATGTATGCATCGCCGTCGGAACGTTCCATCCAAATCGATTTAACTGATCCATGAATTGTTCCTAAAATTAAACGCACTGTCTTTCCCGTGTTGTCTTTTTTTGCTCGTATTACGTTTCTGGATGATGATGATGATGATGATGATGATGATGATGATGATTGGTGTTTCGTGGCGCAAGGGCAATTTTATGGCCAAAGAGCGCCAGATCATAGGACAAAAGATGCGAACAATGATTATGATAAGTGGCTGTATACGGGCCTGAAAATTGCTCGCGCTAAGGCGAGTTAAAACATAGAACTATTCAAATCATGACGGTGTAGTGTGAATGGATGGCAAAATGTCGTGATAATAAAGCGATGGTGGACATGTATGACATTGGCGCAAGAGCCTCGTCGTGTACACTCTTGTGTCCAAAAGCCGTGAGGCCAGTGTTTTTTTTATTCAGTGTAGCCGTCGCAGCAGCGACCTCTACTAGGGGAGGTCGAGCTACGGGGAAGCCTGAAAATATGACGTGCGAACTATTCACATCATTTAAAAGCGCGAATAATGGTCAGTAACTAAAAAGCGGTTCCCTACCTAAGCGGTGCAAGGGCACTTGATGGCAGACGGGAAACAGAAAGTGTTTTTATTTTTTCTATACATCGAATTCCTTGCACTGTATTAAAACATGAAGCACGGTGAATGGTTCACCGCACTTTTCAGAGAGATGTGGACCGCCACCGGACAAAAGGTGTGAGTGTGTACTGCGTGTATGTCCTATATTCTTAATCTGGTAAGTGTTAATTCTGTGTAGCGCGACTTCTACATTGGCGGACAATTCGTTCTTTCCATTTTGAGTTCCATTGAATGTTTTTGAAAACATACGCTTAGTTATTCTGGTATTATATATGTGATCAACTAAAACATTATTCATTCCAATTAACAGCATCAGCTCTAGTATAAATTGTCATTTTAATATTAAGACTACATCTTTGCAATTCTTTACTAATCATCCTGAATGGGTGGGTGCCAATATTCGATGCATCATCATCATCATCATCATCATCATCTTTTTCGACGACCCAATCAAGTATGCATTCAGTGGCCACGTCATAAACGAGTTGATCTGATGAGTGAGTGACTGAGTATACATCTATTCCTATTCTATTCCAACTGCCACGTCCCTGAATAGAAACACAGTTCGGCGCGCTTCTTCCATTCTCACTTTGTTTACGTAAGCATATTTCGCGGAAAATGACAGGGCGCGAACAGGCCAGGCCCAAAGCGTGCTATATATAAGGAAACCCATATCTTTGAGTTGTTCTCGTCGCAAGCGCCCACTGGCAGCAATGAGACTCAAAAAAAAAAAAAAAAACGCGCTCCCTCAAGCTTCGCACATTGCACGCACAATGGGAAGCGCAGAACGGAATAAAGCTACGAACGTGAAGGATAGAGGGGGATGAGGAATGAAAGGGGAGAGTAGGTGAACACTCCTACTGGGGAGGAGGGAGATTACCAATCCGCCATGACGCGAATGGCGAGCGTCCATAAATCGTGGCCGCCAGTCGTCGCCACCATAAACCCGACTTCGCGCGCACGCGCGTCTTTGTGTTATAGTATGTACACAAGTCTACTGCATATATGCACACACACACACCCACGTTTCATTTCTCTCTCTCTTTCTCTCTCTTTCAACTGTGTTGTCCTTCCTTTCTTTGCACTTTCGTTCGATCGCCTGCTTTTTTTCGCACCCCCTCCTAAAAAAAAAAACACGAATTCTTCTTCCATCTGTACAGGAAACATACAACAAGCCTCGATCTTCTTATTTTTCATCTCCATCGTGGCGCGGTTTTATCTATTCATTCGCCCCATTATTTATCGCCAGCTGTCAAAACCTATCTTCTCTATAGCCGAGCGGAACGCGACAACCAAACTGAAGCTCGAGAGAAGCCGAAAAGAAGAAGAAAAGTCGCTCTTCGTTTGGCCCGGTCCACTGAATACATATCTTCAAAGCGCGTCGGGAGTAGAAACGTTTTCCACGCTAGCGTTCAAAAAAAGATGCGTGCCGCCGCCAGACGACGGCATGCACTCACGCCGAATAGAAGAGATACAGGAAGAAGTAAACTGGTAAATAGAAAGTATGACAGTGCAAGAGAGACCCCCCCCCCCCCCTATTTCACTCATCTGCAGATGTATGAAAAACTCGCACTTGCCGAAGCAAGCCCCATCTTCGTGGATATAGCGTTTGAATGAACGAAGAAAGAGAAGAAAAAGGTGAGCCGATAATAAAAGATGAACGCCAAATGTCGCGCGAAACATTTTTGCTCCGTGTCGTGTCCGACCTCATCCTCCCTCCACCATTATTTTTTGTTTTTTTTGCCGTTCTCCTAAAACATCGCCTCTTTTCTTTTCTTACTTTTTGTTGCGTATCTTTCGCTCACTTCTATACTACACTCTGTTCTATACGCCCCGTAGTCGGTCCGTCTATCTATCTACACACACAGCGAAAGCTGGGCCGGTGGTGCCGCGAATTGGGTGCCACTATCGATTCGAATGTTGCTGCCGCTTCCCTCGACCACGGAGGTGAGCGATTTTTTTTCTTCCTATATTTGTTGTCGGGTCACTTAGCCGAGTCCTTTCCTTTCCATACGCTGCGGCCTTGCCCTAATGCTGCTTCTCCGGAGCGCTGGCCTTACAGAGAAGGCGTTGCCGCAGTTGGGAGTCTGGTTCTTGCTTCCTCCCCCTCTCTACTTATCTATCTATTCGTTTAGGTGACACGCGCACGAGTGAGAGAGAGTGAGAGAGAGAAAAAAATCGAGTCTCATCGTCGCACTATGCACTCGGGCGAGCGAAATAAACAAGACACAAGCACTGACGCGGCCAGTGCAAAGTTGGGACGACCCCCGGATATGCGAGCCCGTATAAATAAACATATACACTTATAGACGAACACGCACAAAGAGAGAGAAGGGGACAAGCGGCATGCGCCATCGCGACGAAGATTAGGACCCCATATAACTGGTCGTCGAGTAACACGGCGCGGGCCTTATCCAGGAGATTTTCCTTTTCACAGTCCTCTGCAACCTCCGCCCGATGCACTTTAGTAGCTCTTTATTTATTTCTTCTTCGTCTACTCGAAGGATCCACTCTTTTCTTCGCGAGTGTGGCTGTTCCGTTCTTAACTTTTCAGTCGGGTTCATTTGTATCGGGGCTCCTAATACGTACGACGGACCCCTTTTTTATCTCCTCGCATGGTACATCTATAGGACACGGCCGTTCGCAGAGCGGAGAGGACGACTTCTTCGACCAGCGACGACAGACAAGGGCGAGATATGAATAAACATCGCCTGGATGCGCTTCGGAGCAAGTTTGAAGTGCAAAGAACAGGAAAGGGTAATGTAGGCACTTCGATGGCGAGCGCTATGTGCGCAGGGGTTCGTGTGCTAAACGGGATTGAGCACCAGCTCTCCGGGAAAGACAGTGAAGGAGGACGCAGAAGTAGACGTAGAAACGAAAAACTTACTCGCCCCTCTTTTTCTCAGTCTACTGCAACGGCGTTACGATTCTGTTGGGGCTGTTTGTCTTTTGAGCCACCGCCCTAGAGATGGAAAGAATACAAGGAGAAAGGCAGGGAGGATAACCAGGGCTGAGCCCCGGTAGTTTACTCTGCACTGGGGAAGGGGAGAGGGGAAGGAAAGTTATAGAGAAGGAGATAAAAGGTCACTGAATGGGCCGACGCATAACAGTTTCACCATCACAAACGATGAAACAGGCCGGTGTCTTTGAGTAAACGCAACAGTGATTTCGTTGCCTTTCGGAAATTGGATGGGCAGTGCCCTGGTCCCACTACTTTCTCGACAGTGAAATCACTTCTGTCCAGTTGATTTAAAACACTGCGCAGGTGATGCCTCTCGTTTGTGTATGCCGGGCAGTAACATAAGATGTGCTCACCGCCCTAAAGATTCTTACAAAAATACCTAGAAAGAAAGCTGGCGCTAGTGAGCTGCTAGATGCAAGGGAATGCCGGGATATGTGAGCTTCGAACTTGACTCGGATTCGTATACCTCGAAGACGCGTGAAAGGGGTTGATTTCTTACTAAAAGAGCACGTAATAAGCTATTTATGTTTTGCCATTGCACAGAAACGTGCTTTATTTAACACTCAAAACTTCCGCGTCGATGTACAATTTTACAAAGCGTAAAAAGTAAGCAACGGCTGCTAAACTTGGCAGGAAGACGACGATGTCAGCGTTCCCTCTGCCATTTTATGTCGCCTGTTTCTTCCTTTGGCCGTTTCGTTGTGCCGTCAAAGGGAGTGCACTATTATTTTAAAATATAATACACGTGAACGAGATCCGCTTATAGAACTTTAGTTTTAGAGAAGCTTCATTTGCACAGTCATATCCGTTTTTGAGCCGAAGCCTTGCTCAACACCAGCCAACACAAGCCTCGCAGGCACATATAACGTCATTCACAGCGCTCCAACGAGGCCCCTTAAGGAATTCGCATAGACGGTAGCGCCAGATTTCCTTCCATAGGTATTTTTGTGAGAAACTCTATGGCCGCCACTATGAATACGATTTTATTCGCGGTGGTCAAGTGGCCGAAGTACTCGTCTGCTCACCCGCAGGTGGAGGGATCGAATCCCAGCTGTGGCGGTTGCATTTCCGATGGAGTCGGAAATGTTGTAGGCCCGTGTGCTCAGATTTGGGTGCACGTTAAAGAACCCCAAGTGGTCAAATTTGCGGAGCACTACACTACAGCGTCTCTCATAATCAGATGGTGGCTTTGGGACGTTAAACCCCACATACCAATCAGTCAATCAGAGATTCAATCAATTAAATCTGACTTCCCTGACGTGTATGAACAGTGTTAGTGAGGTTTCAGAGCGTGCAGGTGACGCGGCGGTGGCGGGCTGCGAAAATTTGCACGAAGAGAATGCCACTGTACATCCTCGCGGTCTCTTCTAACCAGTTGTGTGCAGTGGCAGAGCGGAAAAGCGACAAGCATATGAATCGTCTCGGGCTATATGATGGCGAACGAGAACCGTGAAAAAAAAAAAAAGCTGTCGGTATTAACCGAGAGGTCATAATCGCGGTGTGCAAGGCCAAGATTTTTTTTTTTCCCGGGGCATAGATCGACAAAAGGTTTTGCGGTGCGCTAGAGATACAGCCGCAGCATCTAATTCGGGCTATCGTTCCCGGATGAGCGACGAGAGCCGCACGATTCACCGCACTGCACAGAAACAACAGACAACGAGTGCAGATCTGGACCAGCTCCTTTTGGAATTCTTATCACTGCTGAAGCCTCCGCCTTCTTCATGAAGACAATCTACTTCTCTAATGTTCTAACGACAAAATAATAAAGTACCCGCTAGACGAGAGAAGAAAAGCGCAAGACATTTCTGTGTGTGGAATCACTATCAGCTCGGTGTTGAGAAACTTTCCGTGCCTCTCAGTCGTTGCCACGCGGACATCAATTCGTCTTTGTTTTATCCATACCTAATGCCTGGAGTGTGATCGTACCGGTATACACGTCTACGAAACCACAAGCAACTCACTCTCTGTAAGGTCATCAACACCATTGTGTATCCGTATGTTGTTCTCAAAACTCATCCCAACCCACCGGCCACGCCGTCGCACTCCTTGTCCTGCCGGAGTTATAGATATGCACCTATGAAAAATACAGGCCAATCCTGTACGACGTCCGTGCGAAAGCAGCGAGCCCGATAGAGTTGGGGTTGTCGCATATGTCTTGCGCTGCCCAGCGAGCGACCTATCTGTATACCAACCCTTCTACTGCGTATCAGAGCGATATTCGACGAGACTAATAAGCGAGTCGTGTCATTCGCTGAAAACCTCCAGTCAATACCTGCATTTTTTTATCTTCAAAGAAAAACAAGACCTAAGTGCACTGTATGAGCGAGATACTCTGCCCCAAAATGTGCCATCTTGTTCTTGTATTCGAAAGAAGAGCAAACATTTAGCATGCCTGGGCGAAGAAGATATTGGCAAACCTTTAAAAGCACGCCGCCCTCTCAGCCAAAAAAGAAAAAAAAGCTACCATTTCACCCGCGAAGGCAAGAGATGGAAAGCAAGCGAAGGTAGACGTCGATTAGGCACTATAGGAAAAATCACTGTAGATAGGCGTGTAGCAAGCGCTTGTGTCAGCGTCGCTGCTCATCGAAGCGGAAAATGAAAGGATAGGGACTATAGTTTCTCCAGACGGACTCGTCCAAGATATCTAAGCGAGACCGGACGAGGGCGGGATCACTCTGTAGGCCTAACTGCACTAAAGACGCGGTGTGTTGGTTTAGTGGCCCTCCTATCTCAGTAATGGCAGCGCCATCTAGTCTCACAGTGAAGAGCTCTCTCTTATGATGTCCCTTTCTTCGAAGGCACGCCGTCTGTGCACATGTATGCATGCCTCCCGCCGCCTCCTCTCAGAAGCGCTGATCACGTGGTCAGCCGGTGCCTGCTAAAGGTACGCGTAAGTTAACCCATGCTTTCGAAGCGTAGGCTGTTCAATTTTGCTTCACCTGTGCTTCCTATTAAATTAACCAAGAGATTGGTTGCCATAATCAGCGTTCTGTTTGTCTATACAGAATCGACCGGGGTAACGCGCTGTTTGTTTAGCACACCACTTATTCCGCACTTTGTACTACACACGAGCTAGGTCACTTTAGCACACTCCGTGGTGATCGATCACTTAGCATTAAGCGAACGAATAGATTAACGCGGAGGCGAGAGGTCTATTCAAGCGTGGGTTGTCACCGATAAGTGCTACCCTGTTCCATCGATCGGCTGAAGCGGACGCGAGACACTTCGACGTTAGTACAGCTAGGTGTTCTGTAAGCGCTTACGCATAACTGGAACGGTGCACAAGCAAAAGCTGTTATTGTCACGGAGCTATTGCCATTGAAATAAATTAGGCTCTTGATAATAGCATGTGTGCGTTCCCAAATCCGCCGGCTCAGTCGGCAACGCTGTTAAAGAAAAAAAAAGCTTTACTTGTCACAGCTGTGGCGTATGAGATGCAGTGAAACAGGTTTTGTTGTAGTACCAAGGTTGCAGATATGAAAGAGCTTGTTTTTACAATAGAATAAGCTCTCATTGACGAGCAACACTATATATATGAAGAAATGAGCTGTAGGTATATTATATGTCGTCTCCTTCCCATCAACGTCGAGCTTTAGATTCTTTTCACGTTCTTTAAAGACAATCGTCCAACTCATAAAACCACGGCTTGTCTATTTCACGACAGTCAGATTTACACCACCTGCGACGAGTACAGAGATCGCAGTATTCCATCACCTTCTAGCCCCATCCCTGGTTTGTCTCCCTCTGCAAAACAACACGGAAGAGCCCCCATACAAGCAGAGCCGAATCCTACGTATTTCAAAAAAAAAAAAAGCTTTCACCCTCTCCAAACAAATACAGCCACTTCATGGCTCGAATAAATTTTCGTTTCTTTGATTCTTTCTACCAACTCTGGCTCCAACAAAAAGAAAGAACACAAAATACAGGACACCCCGAGGTGAGAACACACGGAAAGTGAAAAAAATAACCAAAAACAAAGGGGGTCGGGGGTTCACCTCGTTTCCGGACTCTTCCCTGTAACTCAATCTCAGCGCGTCTGACGAGCACAGGGCCATGTCACTTCGTTATTCTTTGCGCAGCCACCTACAGCGTAAGAACCCTTCCATTACGGGCAGCAAGCCGCGTTCTTACCGGCGCTCCAGCAGGGCCCGGGATAAAATTAGGGACCGGCTCCCTACTTCCTCATTACGGGCACGCCGACCGCGCTTCGCTCAAGACCGGTAGAAGCGGGAGCAAAGAGGACGTAAGTACCTTCACAAACACACACGCACACCCGTCACAACCACGCGCATGCATGCATGCACGCACACGAGCACACACACACACACACACACACACACACACACACACACACACACACGACATCACGCACGCACACAGCTTGCAGTAGCTTAGGGGGACGACATCGATGGCAGCGGCGGGTCGAGATTAAAGTCGCAAATCAGGCTGGCCTTCCGGTATTTCGGCACTTGCTTACCGACACGCCAGCGGCTGCCGCGGCACCTGCCGGGGCCCGAGGGCATCCGACGAAGCAGCCGAAGACCTGGACCGCTAAAGAGTATAGCACGAGAAGTGCGTGCGTACGTGCGTGCGTGTGTGTGTGCGTGTGTGTGTGTGTGTAAGAGGACGTAACACACACATACTCACACACACACACACACACACACACACACACACACACACACACACACACACACACACACACGCACGCAAATATGGAGAGAGCGAGCTGGGAACTGCGACCTGAAGAAGACTGCTAAAACAGCACAACAGTGTTTCATATAAGACGTCAGCTGACACAAACCTGTAGTCGTGATCGCCACCAGGTAAACGCATGAACGAAGAGCGTAGAAATCCGAGTACGCTGAAATTGACGCACGGACTGTGTGAACGGGTGATCCTTACCTGGAAAGAGATAAAGAAAAGAAATCACATTAGATATATGCGAACGTAGGCACGTAACTTTTCTTAGCGTACGCTAAAAAAACAAAAAAGAGCATCGCAAGCACGGCATCAAGATCTCAGAGGCACTGTTTAGTAATACACACACACAACACACACACACACACACACACACACACACACACACACACACACCACACACACACACACACATATATATATATATATATATATATATATATATATATATATTGCGGCAGAATGCGTCAATTTAGATAACAACTAAACGGCAAATTAAAACGTTCTTGAAACTAGAGAACTAGCTGGAGTCATAACACGCTTCTCGCATCGAGCAGGTTTTAGCGGTGAGGCTATATATGCATTAGAGACAGAGAGAAATAAAGTGGCGTTGCCTATACGGTACCATCAAAGTGACGTATGTCTTTGTTCGTCAGGTGTATTTCATGTACAAGGGGCAAACTAAACCAATCCAAAAGTACGAACTTACATACCGCCAGAAATCTAAACTGCACATATGAGGCGAGATCGTTAGGAAGTCGTCAAGGTACGCAGTAACAAACAGTGTGGGTTGAAAAAAAGAGAGAGAAAAAGCCGAGATGATTTCTCCGTGGGAAAGCGTTAAGGATCGGTAGAAAAGAAAGTGAAGACGAAAAAAAAAAGAGGAAAGGAAGCTTATAGACGTCGACAGACAAGAGAGTAGAGAAAGCCAGATGACGAACTAAACTAGGTAAGAGAAGCAGCCGGGAAAGGCGTACAGGTCGAAACACAATTTCTCGGATGACCGCCCGTCCTGCGTTCCGCCCTGGCTGCCGCCGACGGAATGAGAGAGAGAGCGACTGCCCCAACGATGGATACAGAATTGCTCCCGCAAAAAAAAAATCGTTCAGTATAGAGTAATAATACCCTCCCCGCGGTTGAAGCGTGGCTGCGGGAAACAGTGTAGCCACAAAAATCACCCGAAATCAAGAAAGAGACAGACACCAGGGGGTCAGGACATTACGCGCTGCTTCCGCGGCGAATGGCATTCTCGGGTTTTTAACAATGGGCTTTGCGCAATGGCCGAGTCTTTTGGAATGGGCCATCGGGCGAAGCCGCCCTGCAGTGCTGCGGAGGACTTCCACGCGCTCAAGCCCGAAACGTGCGATGGAGAGAAGAGTGGTCGTAGCAGAAAGCGGCAGATGAAGCCCCTTTCCCCTTCACCACCCAACCCAACAATGATTCCTGCCAAGGCCAGGTTCTCGCGATCGCGTATAGTGTGTGTGGTTTTCATTCCAATGAACGGTGGTTGGATCCTAGTGCGCGTCATGGAGCGGATGCTTCCAGTGACCACTCAGGGTTTCCAGGAAGCATCGGGTGGATGAGTGACAGTGAGTGAGTGAATGAGTGACGTCAACAAGTGAAGGCCGTGAGTGGGTGATTGGTGGTAGCGGGTGAACTGGAGTGAGTGAGTGATGTCAACGCGTAAAGTGAAATCAGTGAGTAGTTGTGCGAGTGGGTTGAGCAAGCGAGCCAGTTATACAGACAAAGGAGGAAGGCGTTTACCGATGCATAGTTCTCCATTAAGGAGCAACAAGACCTTGAAACACCAACAGCAAGCGTCTAAAGGTTTCTCGTGGCTGCCTGATGTTGCCTCGGCCACACCAGCAAAAGGTCACGCAACGATTCTCGCAGTTAGACAAGGATGTTTCGATTTCTTCTATGACAGACACGCGGTGCGAACCCCTTGGTCATCTAATATAAGGAAAAATCCAAAGTAACAGGGGTCTTTCAGTGATCGCCGTTATAAGATGCGCTACCTCAAGTGGTCTCCGCGAATAAACTAATTGTTACGCTAGTTGTTAGCATGTACAGCTATTGGTGATGCCCACTTTCGCATGAACTGCTACCCCTGAAAACCTTGAGGCGTTCTCAAGCTTTCAGATAACGCGAAAGTTGATCGTCAGCGTCAACGCGAGTGATTTCAAAAATCAGGTGATGACACCAGCATATAGCATCGCCATGTCGTCACAGATCGCCGAAGTTTGTGATGTCGTAGTAACGTCAATCTGGCGTCACATACAGTGACGTCTCACAACTTCTTCATGCCATTACACCATCACATGGTCAAAAATCATGTGCAGAAAACTTTAGGAGAGGGCAGAGAATGGAGGGGGGGGGGGGCAGAGTAGGCTGAGAAAAAAATGCGAAAGATGGCTTCCGCGTTCGAGTCGTCTTCGGTGGATTCATAAGGTAGCCCATGAGCTTTCTTTTTGTTCTTTCCCGTCTACCCACAAAATACAGGAAACGTTTCAGGCGTAACTGGTATCGTTTCGAAAACCTCAGTGTCGTTTCAGAGCGCGCGTCGACAACGCCCCATGTTTGAAGACACCGAGAAATATCTCTTTCACTCTGCATCTCGAACAAAGATGCAGCGCCCGCAAATACGAGCTCGCTTCATTGAGACGTCTTGCTCGATACACTTGCTTGCCAGAGCCGCCTTGCCACATAGCGTAAGCATACAGCGTCGCCGCCGGTATGTTGGGGAGCCCCGAGTGGTACGTCTGCTCTGTTTGCCTTCCACGATCAAGCTCCGCGGTTCCCTCTTCGGCGCGGCGTTGCTTGGCTTTTCTCTCATTCGGCGGGGGTCCATTGTTATCGGCACGCCTTTGTGGCCGCCTAAGACGGCGGAGCAAAAGATTATTTATACTTCTCCGCGGGCCATTAATCCGACGAGGAGAGTGCCGGGAGGTTGGTTGATTGAGCGAGCGGAAAATGGGACGAGAGGAGGCAGTGAAAAGAAAAGGAAAGGAAAAAAGAAAGAGGCTCCCACCCCATCCGATCGTTTCTTCGGGTTTCCCTTTGAAAAGGCAGTTAGAATCGCCCAGAAAAGGAATAGGCGTGTAGGCTGAGAGAAAGGGAAAAGTGTACCTGCACGTACGCGAAGTTCGGACCTTTTTCTTTGAGAAGAGGCCGTGAAAAATATACAAAGGGTGCGAAGCGGGGCGAAGGGAGTGGACAAAAAAAAAGGGTTCTTTAGTTTCATTAGCTGTTCTTTTTTTTCTCTCGCCACCGCAGGGGTATTATACGCCATTCTGCAAAGTGGTCCGGTTGTATGGATTTGAGTCGAGCAAAGCTCCGGTGATCAAAACGTGCCGCATGTGCTGCGTACGACACGCCCTTTATCGAAACACCCGAACGCCGTAAGAGAGTTTTTTTTTTTTTTTGTCGTGTTAACTTCCTTACGGCTGACGTCCCAAGGGTTTGCCGAGAGAATAAAGCATTCACGTAATTCAGTTTCTTTGACGTCGTCTCAATATTAACCATACGAAAGTAGGCCCTGTATAGTGCGAATAAGATACTGAAGCCGTGATTCAAATCAAGCACCGCTGTGAGCAGGCTTTGTTGTACACGTTAAATAAGCGATTGCTTATTTAACGCGTGATCTGGGTGTATAGAGTGAGAACATGACACGTTGAAGTGTACAGAAAACGCCAAATTTAGCGACAACAGCTCCGGCAATGTTGTGCGATTGCAAAACAATGCAGGTAATTAGCGCAAACGCCAGTGATGCGACACATGAACGCACGACGCGAAAGAAGTTACTGTGAGCTGTAGCGTACCACAGAGTAATAAGGGATCATGGCCTCAATGCTTTTTTTATTGCATCACACAACGTGCCACGAACTGTGAAGGCTCACTCAAACTCTATTATACAGCGGGGGCCGCTTGTTGTTATAACATAGACGTGAAAGAAACGAAATGAAGGTAATGGATTCAATGCACGAACCACCGGTCGATCGACGCGAAAAGTCATTACAAATAACGTCAATAAGCTTCTCCATATAGCATACAAACGAGCTGAGTATGGACTTCTTCGGAATAGCTCGTCTGGCATCGTCGCCCGTATGTTGCGCGTTAAACATACGCGCCGAACAGCTCAAAACCCGAGCGGCTTATGTCTGCAAACACGTTCTGACATATATGGGCTCGCGGAGGACAGCTGCTGGATGCGTTGCAGCGGTTCGGACGAAAAGCGGTGTAAACAAAGAGTGGCGGATGGAGGTTAACGTCCGGTCGGCCCACGTAGATTTACCGCTGCAACAACACGCAACAGGTGTTTTCGCGCATGCGTAGAGAGGGGAAGAGAGTTGTTGCAGTCACGTGCGTGCAAACACCGTGTACCGTGTAAGATGGAAGAAAACTTTGTCAGCAAAGGAATATCGCTATGACCGAGGCGTTCAAGATCAAACCAGAGTTAAGACTAAAACGGTGCGGCGTTTGGACTTGAGCTCGGCGTAACCAAAACAGACGAACGAATCGACCCTGGCTGTACAGCGCGGGATGGATGTCGTCTGCTATACTGCCAGACCTAGCAGCGGGAGCAGACGGCAGGTGGGGCGCAATTCAGAGCGGTGGCATTCATGCATGCAGAGCTGGCCGTGCATAAGCTATACGTAGACAACTTTGAAGACAGCAACAGGGCGAATAAGTCTTTTCGAGACGAGAGCGCCCCCGCGAGGCGGGTCGGCGTACACGCGGCAGCGCCGTTATGCAGATACGAGGCTCGTAAAAACGAGCTCAAACACAGGAAGCGCGCGTTGTTAATGCTATACTCGTGGCCGTCGTTGTTGTACAGTCATTCGTCACTCTTGTTTATCGGCTACCGGGGAAGCACAGACGGCAGAGCGAATGTTCCCGAACGTCTGAGACGGTACGTTCACCTCGCGACACACACAGCTGGACCAGCAAAGGAGACCGTGTGTAGATCACAATCGGGGGTTCGTGACAGCTCCGAAAGGAGGGCACCGGGGCAAACGACCGAGTTAAAAGTCACGTGACACTTTTCTCGGGCACGGCATTACTGGCAAGCGTTGAAGAGTAGATAAATCGCGCCGCATAAATCATGCAGGAGGCGGTATACGTAGAAGTATGCGTTCCTGCAGGTGCTCAAAAAAAGGTGTATCAAGGATGGTATAACAGGGTGTCGAACGCGATCTCGAGATTCACGCGCTGTTTATAGTGAATCGGAAATACGCTATGAATAATAAAAACAGAAAGGTATAACTATTGCGTTAAATGTCTGTCTTCTTGTCACTGTGCAATAACGACGATGACATTGGAATAACGCTCGAATCCGAGGCGGTCACATTCAAACGGAGGCGATATGCTGTACAGGCTCGTGTACTGTGAGATTTCGGTGCGCGTTAGAGAACAAGGGTATAGTCTAAATTATCCGAAGAACACTTGATCCTTGAATTCCACTGGCATGCAAACCGCAGCATGCAACCGGAGACGACTGAAACTGAAGCAGAACAAACGAACGACGTCGACCACCTAACCTAAATGTGCGAGGCGAAGCTTTGACCTCGGCCAAGAAGCCAGTTGAAGCCAGATTTGATTGATATGTGGGGTTTAACGTCCCAAAACCACTATATGATTATGAGAGACGCCGTAGTGGAGGGCTCCGGAAATTTCGACCACCTGGGGTTCTTTAACGAGCACCCAAATCTGAGTACACGGGCCTACAACATTTCCGTCTCCATCGGAAATGCAGCCGCAGTTGAAGCCAGAGCGTTCTTGAACTTATAGTGAGTGCCGACTCATATCAGGGCGATACCGGACATTACTCGGAATACCGTTTCGGGGATAAACGTTTATTGCTACCCTTCCGCCATACGGCGTGCTCTCTCTCTCAGCAAAGTTTGAACTTGCTGTGAGAGCACACCTAGAGTTGCGACATTCTATTCCAGCTACGCTGGCAGATTGATACGAGGCACTAAAGACAAAGAAAACAGGACACAGACTAATCGAACAGAACACACGGTGTTCCCATATACTCGTTCTTAGTTTCCTTCCTGCCTTTCACTCAGCTCAGCTACACTGTACAGAGTGCGTCTCTCATAGCACCTCGGGCACGTTCAACCACATAGACCTACCATAAACCAACCTAAACACATTGTTTCTGAATCACCCTCTTCTCCCCGGCTACATTTCAGTGCGCGAAAAAGAGTTCACGCTCGAGTGCGCCCGCCACATGTGGCCGCGTTGCTCCGAAAAGATATAGTTCAGCGGAGCGATGCGGGCGGACGGTCGGTATATCAAGAGAGAAACAGTACTCGACGGGCCATGCCTGCGCGGCGGCGATAGCGACGGTATAGAAAGGGGTGAAGAAGGGAGCGAGCGACGGGGAGGGGAGGTCGAGGTGTTGCGATAGCCGAACGGGTGGCCAGCGCAATTACAGATCTCGAACCGTGTCCGAGCGGAGCCAGCGTGACGACGATCGCGACCATCGTGGCGTATGAATAAATACTGAGCGCGACCTGCCTGGGCAACTGCAGGGTATCTTATAATGCCCGCCCCATCAATGAAGCAGTGCGTGTCCGACCCTTCCTCCCTGCTCATCCTCCTTTGCTGAGCGGTACGCACGGCTGGCGCTGCAGTCTGATGGGCTGGCAGGTCAACCGTCATCCTGGCGGGGCGGCTCGTAAATATCGAAGGCACGCGCGCGGTCGTTATATATACTCGGCGCAGGTTGCGCGAAGAAAGCCGAAGCGAGCGGACATTTCGCCGCGCAGCGCTGCCGAGCGAGGTCGCCATCAGCGAGGTTGTGCCCTCGTGCTCTGGGGTCACAAGCATCATACAACGATACTCTCGCGCCAGCCGAATGTTCCTGGCCCTGTCTTTTTATCAAAGCGAAGCCTAGTCTACGCAGGGCTGTATTAGTAGTAGTAGTAGTAGTAGTAGTAGTAGTAGTAGTAGTAGTAGTAGTAGTAGTAGTAGTAGTAAAAGTAGTAGTAGTAGTAGTAGTAGTAGTAGTACATGTAGTAGTAGTAGTAGTAGTAATAGTAGTTCATGTAGTAGTACATGTAGTAGTTGTAGTTCATGTAGTAGTAGTACATGTAGTAGTAGTAGTAGTAGTAGTAGTAGTAGTAGTTCATGTAATAGTAGTACATGTAGTAGTAGTAGTAGTAGTAGTAGATGATGATAATGCTGTACTTGATGAAGTTGTAGTAGACTTCATGCGGGCCACGTGACCAGAAAGGAAGCCATTAAATGTAAAACGAAATGATGATGATGATGATGATGATGATGATGATACTGGTAAATGTGTAAGCACGCGTTCACAACAAATAAGCACCTTTTCGTATTCCGCAAGTTCGCTTCTCTGCACTGCATAATCGCCCAACTAACAGCGGTACCTGCTGTTCATCAAGTGGAAATGAGGCCCTCGTTGCACATGTATGCGTTTTCCTCGTCAGAGCGCGAGCAAACAACGCAACACGTCCTTTACTAATTATTAGCTGGCTTCTCCGTTATGCAAGGCGCATTGCAGAAAAGCCAGCTTTACATTTATGAAAATGGTCAAGAAGGTTGACAAAAACAACTCGGGAAGCTACATGGCTTGAGCTACAGAGTAACGCATTATATCAATAAAAATATCGTTTAACAGCCAATCTAAAACCGGGAGTCGTTTTTGAATTCTCTTGTCTCAGCTTTGCAATCGATGTTTAAAGAGGCCAAAGTGTGTCGAAATTGTGGCCGCTCCCATAGACTGTGTGGAAAAATATTCAAATTGTCTGGAAGGAAGGCACCCAGTGGCACGTTATTGAAAATAGGCTTCAAATGTTCTGTTGGTTGCCTGGTACGATAAACGGGGAGTCGTTTTTAATATCGTGTCTGGTTCGTGAGATATGATTTTTTTTTTCGTGCGTTTCCCATTCAGTTACGATAGGATGACCGGCCGCCGCCAAGAGATGGCGCGACATGTTATGTCTAGAATTCCTAGGGATTCGAATATAGCGGTGGATTTATGACATCACGTCCTCTCGCTGGCCAATCACGTATACACTCGCACTCCGAGAGCTTCACTTGTAATGATAATTTCCTTCAAACAAATTACGCAAAAAGATGGTGATTGCGGGTACGACTTTCTTTTGTGCTGAAAGTAATGACCAACACAATCACGATCATCGTGCTTTCAGCTTCCCATCCGAGAATACTCACAACGAAAAACGGGCTCATTTTGTTTTTCTCGTTATGTCCCCCCCCCCTTCTAGGCGCATGGAGGAACGCCATTCTCGCTCGTCTTTTTCGGTACTCGCTTGAAGAACGTTCCACCTAAGTATACGTACGCGCCTTGCTTTCTCTCCTTATTTCCTCGAATAAAGAAGAAACAAATAGGCGAAGCACGCAAATCAAAACAGGCGCGTAAATACCTTCCCGAGTTGGCCAACCAACCTAGCAGAGGCAAGCTGCCGCCTCGTGCTGTGTATATGTGACAGGAAGGCGTGTTTTCTGTCTCGCGATAAAAAGTACGCGCTCGTAAAAGAAGGACCAATAAAAATACAAAAGCAATCGCGAGAGCTTAGAAGCCGACTTGAGAGAGCTTCGCGTAGAGTACAGTACTACAGGTGAACAGGGTGGTCGTTGTATACGAAAAAAAAATAAACCTATGCGAGTGAAAAAAAAAACGCGCCCAATGCTGGTGGTTGTGGGTGCAGCGAGACGACGGCTGTGAATCACTCGTCCGTGTGGGTCCTGTGGGAGGCGCCGGAAGAAGACAGGCTCTCCGCGATTCTTCGGGACGATAATGGCGCTGAAAGCTCGCGGGAACGTCGGAGTCCTCGCGTGCGGGCCGTAACGCATGTGGCCGGCCAGTTGGCGCAAGAACCTGTCCTGTACGCTGCCATAGCTCTTACATCTGCAGCTGACTGCGTGCCTTGCTGCGCACTGGCGTTTTAGTACGGCGGTGTCAGTAGGGTTGGCCTGGATCCGGGGGATGCAGAAACAAGAAAAAAACGCGAGGCTTTGCTTAACGACGAGTGAGTATAAGAGCAGTCGTCGCGCTAACTATTACGCGCGGCTTTTCGCTTCGGCAAGCGAAGTACACGCACGAGATTGATTGATTGATTGATTGATTGATTGATTGATATGTGTGGTTTAACGTCCCAAAACCACTATATGATTATGAGAGACGCCGTAGTGGAGGGCTCCGGAAATTTCGACCACCTGGGGTTCTTTAACGTGCACCCAAATCTGAGCACACGGGCCTACAACATTTCCGCCTCCATGGGAAATGCAGCCGCCGCAGCCGCGGTTTGAACCCGCGACCTGCGGGTCAGCAGCCGAGTACCTTAGCCACTAGACCACCGCGGCGGGGCTACACGCACGAGATGAAGGCCACTTTAAGTGATGACGTGAAAGCACATAGCACGGAACCATCAGCGCTGTGTGTGTGTGAATCTCTCCTTTGTGTGTGTCCTTGTCGTGGTGCGCTATACCAGTGAAAATGAGGAACCATCAAGTGGAGCAGGAAGCATATACTGGCAGGCCTATGATGCGCCACCTCAAAATGATACAAAACTGCATAATGTTCGAAGAGGTGTAGTTCGAAGACGCCAAATAAGAGGCTTCATTGTAATCAAAGACCACAATAGGCAAACAGCCTCACAGTAAATGTAGTTTGATAACAATGACTACTGCGATGCACGCAGCTGGTGGCCCACGCAAGTAACCCGCCAAGCACGGGGGAAGGCGCACAATTCTGATGAAATATCTCGACGAAATCGTTACCCTCAACATAATTACCGTCTATTTACCCAATCCCTGTAAAGGCGAAAGCTATAGCGTTTCGCGTGAGCGATAGCAAGGAGGAAGGCACCGTTGTATATACCTATCATGTGTAACTGCGCATTCATTGTGGCAACTGTTTTCAAACGAACAATTAACGAATCGCTCACTAACATTGCAGAAGTGACCACACGCTGTAAGAACACAAAACAGAGCCCAAATGAGAAGAACACTCTTGCACGTTCCACGGCACGGAATAAGAATTAATGGTACAAAATACAACAAGGAAACAAATAACAATCAAAAAGACGTCAGAAAAGAAGCATGCATTGATCACCAAGTGTACCCAAAGAAATGAAAGAAACAAAAAAGAAACACAGAATCGCAGGGGAGCAGCATCATTTAAAAGCGAGCTCTGCGCAGACTAGCTATCGCCGAAAATACGACGGCAGTACCGCGGTCGTGCAAACATCACCTCGAAATATGCGGCCGCGCTTAGACGCAGAGAACCTTCGTGGTCACCCAAAACGGGGTTCGCTGAAAGGTTCACGAACCTTGGCCGCCCGTCGTCGCGGCAGAGGCGAAAACGACGTTTCGGAGGACGATTGGGGAACCGTCGTTGCCGATCGGAAATCTATGGGCACAGCGCACGCACACCAACACACCCCGTGCAGCCCCGTCGGCTGCCGGCCGAACTGGGGATAACAGAGCAGCGGCCTCTTGTAAAAATAAACGAAGAAGAGGAGGCTGGTTGGCGTCCGACAGCGAAAGGAGACCGGGGCGCAGCTAAATCTGGCGGTCGGTCAGAACAGTGCGCAGTATCGTCTCTTCGCGAAAGGTCTGCCAACACTGGTAAGGTTCATCGTCACCGGGGGCGGACTGAGGGGCGTAGCCGCAGCTGTCAGACCCCGGGAGGCGACGTCAAGTGGACCGGACCGGGAATGCTGCTGCCTCGTTTCACCTACTGGGCTGCCGCTTTGTTTTTGCACTTTATGGTTACACTCCCTTCCTTCTTTTTTGCTTTCTTCATTATTTCGTTTCTAGACCGGCGCTGCTTTCGCTGCGAGAGCCTTGTTCGCTGGACCGCGGAGCCGCCCGCTCCGAGAAACATCCACCGATGACGGGTGGTCGAGCGAAGACTGTGCGAGAATTCGGTCTCCCCTTCTTGCCGAGCTGAGTTATATACACGACGACCTCGTCCCCTCGAATAGCAAGAACAGGACCTTGTGCTTAAAACAGGCAAACGTGTTCGTGAGGATGTTGCATTATTGCGCATATTCAAGACGAGCAGCGTGGCTTTAGTTGGTATACATAACGCAAGTTGAATAGCCCACACTTAAAGAGGGACGGAGTAAGCGAGACAACGCAAGCACTTACTTGTGTCATCTTGATTACTCGGTCGCTGTCTAAGTGTGCGATATTCCATTTACTTTATCGCGCACTTTCATCGTTGCGAGATGGAACCTTCAGCACACGCTGAAGGAATGTCTCGGGCTTTGTCCTTGTTGTTGTTGTTGTTGTTGTTGTTGTTGTTGTAAGTGTGTCGTTGTCGTTGCTTAGAAACGACCTCGCCTGAAGTTTCGTGAACCGTCATCAGAAGAAAACAAAGGCCCAATGTATTGCTATCACATACAAAATGTTTGGGAAGCAGTTTATGGAATGCCACCACATAAAACTGCGCGAAGGCATACGGGGTCGTGCAGCACCCGAGACAAAAAGATCTCGAATTAAAAACAGAGAGTACATGTAGTTCACTTGTTATAAAACATGGCGACAAAAAGCAAACGCTACAAACGATTCACCCGCACGTTAAATTTAAGTTTAATGAACGCACGGCCACTGCTACAACAACGGACAGCTAACATTGGGTGACATTTTGCGTACCCACGCCAGTGATTGCCGCGCGCGTGCAAACACGCGAAGCGATGCCAATAGTTCTTAATATATTACCATACACAAGAAGAGCTATGTATCATACGCGTCGAATACCAACTTAGTAAAACGTCGTCGATTGACGTCGCTGCTTATTCATGCTTGCAACGATTATACGAGCGCCGTTCGTCTACGCTCGAGACTTCAAAGCAAACAAGAACAAACCACCTAAGTTTTGCGGCTGTGTTAATGCACATGGATCTATATACGCTAGACAAATGAGCCCCACTTTACCTAATAAGTATTGTATGCTACGACGGCGCTCGATCCAGCCTCCTGAATCTCAGCTGGGACTTCCTGGTGAAACCAGTCGCTGTACACGACTATATACTGAGCGTGCGATCGGAGCAGGCTTAGTTCTGAACACTCGCCGAATGAAATTGTAAAGCTCACTGAAATGTGAGGTCCACGACTCGCCACATAAACAGGTCTATAGCGCTAAAATTATAGTCCTATTTCCACTGAAGGATTCGCCCAAATATAAGTTCATTAACGTGTTGTAAGTTCGAATGCAGCCTTTCAGTGGCTAGCGCGACGGATTCCGGATGGCTGCACAATCAGTCTTGCGGTGTGACTTTGTTTAGCAACGGGTTGGGAGACCACACATGGTGAAAATTGTGTAATGATTTCCTGCAAGTTAAGACTCAGAAGTTAATTTCTTTTTTAAAGATAGTTGTTATACAGGATACAACACCTGACTTTTGCCGCGCGCAATGCAGCTCAATGCAAACACATTTCGAGCCATTTCTCAACATTGTCATATCAAGTCATATCTCAGGACTGCTGCGTTGAAGCGTACATTTTTGCCCAGTTTCTGTCACGCACTTCTTGGCGCCTTTTCTTTAACTCCATTATGATAATGATGATGAGTATGATGGTGATGATGATGATCGTCTGTCGAGGAATATGTGTCAAGTGTCACTCATGAGAACATCGTTGAACAATGAATTACAATGAATGGATGTACCATGGCGCTGCAAAGAAGCGTAGAAAACTTTATATATGCGGGGCGTATAACCTGGGGATGGCACATCAGGTCCGTGCCCCCCCCCCCCCCCTTTATTTTTGTCATGGCATACACAGCGCGAAATGACCGTTTGACTAGAGATGAAAGTATACATATAGCAGTGGTGGTACCTCGTGTGTGCCACTGTTGTCTCAACAAACACTCGAACGAAGTAGTCGTGGACTGACTCATTGATTGATTGATTTATATGCCTGGTTTAAAGTCGCAAAACCATCATATGGTCAGGAGAGACGCCGTAGTGGTGGGCTCCGGAAATTTCGACCATCTGGGGTTATTCAACGTGCACCCAAATCTGAGCACACGGGCCTACAGCATTTTCGCCTCCATCGAAAATGCAGCCGCCGCAGCCGGGATTCGATCCCGCGACCTGGGTCGTGAACTGAAAGCACACTACTAATTGAAACTGCCGCAGGAGTGGCCTGTCAATATTTGGAGCGCTACGGGTCTTCTCGAGTGATAACGCACAACTTGTGATTGCGAATTGAGAACGCAGTTATCTCTCACCAGCAAGCAATGATACTTTAAACAGACAAAACGTTGGCAGAATAGACAGAGAAAGAAAATGCATCAAAATACACGTAAACAAACACGGTGCCACTATACCAAATCCCTTTATCCATATCACAAGAGCAGCTTCTTTGTAAGTTAATGGAATTTAATTAACTCAGGGAGTGCCCAGTGCGCCGCCATGGCGGGCAAGCGTTCATAACGTCCCCCACTGTGCGATATAAGAGGGCGACATAATTAAGTACGCCCACATTCACCACGCAGATCATACAACGAGGAACAAGCCTGCGAGAAAAACAAAACGAACAATCAGAACAATCGGGCACATTAACAGCGGGCATGTTTGTTTTCTTTTTTTTCTTACGCCACCCGCCTTCTACACACACAAGAACTCCAGTAGTGTTGGCCAATTTGAGAGAGGCCAAACCCACGCCGATCAACGCCTCCTCAATCGGTCGTTTTCTTTTTCTTCCAAGGACAATGGCCCGATCTCTTCGAATGAGTTACGGACACCACGATGGAAGTCGCAAAGCCCCCCGCTTCCCTTTTCTTAGATCTCTTCCCCTCACTATAGCTTTCCTCAACTGTACCGCCACCGTGCCGGTTAAGAGTGTCACGATTAGACACGAACAAAGGCGTGATTGATCACGGCAACAAATTACTCACCGATATAGCGGTGGCTATAGTATATACGGACACAAAGGCGCAGCTCGTGATATACAGCCAAGGTTATGGGCCTCTTCCTTCTTATTTCTGGGCGTCCTATATTTCCTTCCTAAAGGCTCTTGGCGCACACAATCGTTGATCCTCTTAACGTCAGCCAGCGCAGGGAGAGCTGCCGTTCGGTCGGTCGGCCACTCTCGCGGATTCCCCCCCCCCTCCCTTTTTTCCTTTTTCTTTCGCCTATACGTCGTTTCGTCGGAGGCTGAGGTGTGAATAGGAAGCAATAATCGGCCTGAGTATGCTAATCCTATCGTTATAGGGCTGACGAGAGCTGTGGAGAAGGACGCCGCGTTTGGCAGCGTCAAGACAAGACAGAAATAAAAAAATAAGAAATAATAAAGAAAGATGGAGACAATAACGCCATATTTGGGAAGCAGAGCATAGTCATATCAATCAGCTTGCAAGGCAGCAGCTCCGAGATAAAGAAAAACGACGGATAGAGAAAGAGAAATGGTTGTAAAGAAAAGAGAAAGCGGCTTTCCTTTAGTGCTGGAAGAATAAAAAAAATATCAGCTTCGTTGACAACACGCTTTCGCATATCGTCATGGAGCGCTGTTGCATTTCGCGCTCGACAAACAAGCTCTCCTTGTTTACTCATAGGGCGTCGGCGGCATTAAACGCAAGCGATCGAAACGACAACTATAAAGGCGCGATTGCCTTTTCGCGTGCAATGGAAAACGAAACTCGACGTCGGCGGCATGAAAGGCAAGCGATCGAAACGACAACTATAAAGGCGCGATTGCCTTTTCGCGTGCAATGGAAAACGAAACTCGAGAACACCGAACCGTATACCCGGCTCGGTGCGCGTACACCTCCAAAAAAGTTGAGTTCGCGTCAGAAATTGAAACTTGGGATGTCTGTCGTCTTGTGTTCTGCCTGCCGTGTGTGCACGAGTCACAAACGAGCTGTTTCCTGCCCTTAGTGTTCCACAGTTTGCTGCATACACCTAAAGGATAAACTTTATCGCGCTCGTGTTCCGTGTAAGTTATACAGCTTTATATTCGTTAAAAAAATACTAAGAAAACAATGTGTTCAACGAGTTTCTTTGCCACGGTTCACTTACCATGGCACACATTTGGGGCATAGCAACAGCGGTACTGGTAACACACAACGGTTACATACATGACGTCAACGCTTTAGCCGCTTTTAAAACAGGCCCTGCCATTCTTTCTCTCATTTTTTTTTCATTACGCGGAGCGAAGCAGCTCTCTGAGCGTACGACACCCTGAAGTGCTTTTTAGAAAACACGAGCTCATTACTTATGCCGAATTATTTCCGCGCTCTCTTGTCAGACCATTTATTTTATACTCATTTATTTTTGTCTCCATAAGAGCCCATATATCCTTCTACTGCCCTACCAGAGCCTGTGCTCGTGCACGAGGCCCCATTGTTTTAGATCCGCGCATTCTCTTTGTCATCATCAGGTGACGCCTGAGCTGACAGAGTTCACCTCTTCGAATGCGTCCGGCTTCCGCGTCATTGTTGTGTCGGAGGCCATTGTTTATACAGGCGGACGCGACATTCGTCACACCAAACCTCACGGCTTGCCCGAGAACCGTGTCGACTCAGAGAGAGAGAGAGAGAGAGGCAGCCCCACTGAGCGCAAGGTGGCACCGCTGAAAGGCGTGAAGTTATATCGTGTCATCGCTCTATGGGTCAATTATTACGCTGTCCCCCTTCCCCCCCAGCTCGCGCTCTCTCTCGCCTTCAGGAGCCATTTTGCGCCTGGCAGTTCAAGACGTCCCGATTGTCTTACGGCGTCTCGAGGGGATACGTACAGAGCTGGCGCATGCGGGCATATTGGACGTTGCGAAACAGGTTGCGCAAATGGACAAGTTACGACGCGGAGCCCTGACACAGCTTTGCGAGATGTAAATCCAACAACTGGCAGTTTCTTTCGCTGCGAGAGACGTGTTTAAAAAATAAAAAATAAAAAAAATATATTATCAGTGGCGCTTCAGCGGTAATTGAAAGGCAAATATGTGCCAGTATTACCTTCGTCTATTTTTCTTTACCTTTCGTTACCGTGACAGCCAACCTACTACCACCGCGGTTGTACTGTGGTTACGGTATACTCGTCTGCTGAATCGAATGTCACGTGTTTGATCCCGGAACAGGCGAAATCCAGAGGCCCGTGTACAGTGCGATACCACTGCACGTAATCTAATACCAGATAATCGAAGTTTGAGGAGCCTTTGACTTACGCGGGCCTTATAAAAATATCGTGAATTCGGCACGCGAAAACCAAGAACACAGTATTAACGCTAATTGACGTTACCAAAAATAGCCAGCAGTTCTTGTTCTATTATTCGAGTAAATACGTTACAGGCCATGACCACAAAAAACATGTCAGGTTTACACAAACATGGAAATCTTTTTTCCTCACTGTGCCTTCTTCAATGCCAAGACATTAAAATCCTCTTATACCTGGGCAAGTGCCAATTCGAAAGGACTTCCCTTGTAACGATCGAAGACACCAAGCATGATGACCAGCATAATGCAAAACGAACTTGTAACATCAACACGAAAACAACCAATAGAGTCATTGATAGCTAATCAACAGATGACACACACGTAGATAATATACATTAGAGATCGTAGGTTTAACCAGATTTGCTCATTAGGCATTCCGCAGCTGTGAGTAGCGTAGATTAAGACTGGTAAAACGTGCAGTGTCCGTTCCTTCCATGAAGTTTTCGGCAACAGCTGTCTTAGTATCTTCCCTCAATAGATTAGTTCGTAGTTTAGCACTGTGAAAGCTCTGTAAACGGCATCTGAAGAGGCTACATTCACGGGATTATAAGTCGATACCGGATGATAAATGCGATACACATTTATCTTCGCTAAATTAAATGTAAACTAAAGGAGGAACACAGGTATTCCTTATCGTGGCACTTAATGGACGCTGCTGCAAGCAGGCGTCAGAAAGCAGCACATGCAGCAACATAAGAACAACGACGATCGAATCAATTTTACACCAGTCTTCTTTGCTTTGCAAAGCGTTAACCAGTCATCAATTATCTGCCTTGCTTATCATGTCAGTTTTCTTTAATTTCTTTTGTCGCGCGCGCTAATTGGAACCGCTATAGCGTGTTGAATCGGGAAGACGAACGAAGAACAGCACCGGACACGGAAGAATGTATACACACACACAAAGACATGAATAAGACAGCAAAACAGAGACGACAAAAGAGCGCGAACACTTCCGCGTTAATCAGGCCTCGTACACTCCGCTAGTTTCGTTTCCAGCCTTCGCTTCAACATTACGATGTCTTTCATTCACTCTCACAACAACCGAGCGGCGACAAAGCGCAGATTACTCACATTAACCTAAACACACACGCACGCACACACTGTCTCTCTCTCATTTTTTTTTCACTAGCGTAATTGAGCGATATAAGATTCATCCGATAAAGTTCCGAGCAACTGCGTCTCCTGTCTGCGCGATGTTTGCTAAAACGAAGAAGGCGGGGAAGGCGGGGAAGGCGGGGCAATGGCTGGTGACGTGTCCCAAACAACAAACAGCAGCCAAGTATACACGGCCGCCGCTGTACCGCTCCTGTTGACAGACCGATAACGCGGCTGCGATCAAGCAGGCAGGTAGGTAGGTAGGTAATCAACTTTATTGATTCACGAAGGAATCATTTGAGGGGGGGGGGGGGAGTGGAATCAGGATGACGACGAGCCCTCGGGCCGCTCTAGGTGGCCGGACACCGCTGTGTTTCGGCGACCCTTCTGGCCCAGCTCACTGTCCGGAGCTGTAAACCCGGTTGCGAGCTGCGCAGAGCAGCCTCCCATCGCTCCTGGTGTTCTGACCCTTGCCACGGAGGCTTGCGTTTGTTTGGACAATTCAGGAATATGTGCTGGAAGTCGGGATCAAGCAGGCAAATGTTGTGAGCACCATCGCGACCTCGATCATCATCCACTCGCGCTCGCGCCTTGGCGTTATACACACACTCTCAACGGTCGGTCACGCCAGGCAAGTTAAGCGAGCCAGCGGCTGGCGCTGCGCGGGAAACGAGGTCGCGTTCTACGCGAGCGCGGTAGCAAAGGAACGGCAAACGCTGCGCCGGGCGGCTCTCTTCGTGCGCCACCCAGGGCCAAGCGAGGCACGCGAGCAAGATGCGGCGCCCACGGCGATAGCGCGCCTTCAAAAAGCGTGCACCGCGGCGCACAAGTCAATGCTGGGGGTCCCTCCATTCCATAACGGAGCGGTAGCCCCAAAACGAAATCTTTGAAGAGCAACGGAAGATAGGTTAACCCATTTAGGATAACCGGTTTGTTGTTGTTGTTAGTGGTTCATGAGAAAGAGGAAAAAGGCACCTAATTTCTGTCTGCCTTCAGGCGACACGGCGCAGTGCCTTATAGGGGTGGGGGGAAGGAGGGATAAAAAGAATAGAAGGAAAATAGAAGGAGAAGAAGACAGCCAACGAGAGGAAAAAAGAAGGAGATAGGAAAGTGGGGATCCGGTCGAAGCAGTCCAAGGGCGGGGCACCACAATGCGAGAGCTGCACGGCATCAGGAGACCGCGGAGGGCGAACCGTCGGCGGGAGCTACGCTGAAGTCGGAGATCGCGAGGGCACAACCGTCCAGCTTGAAATCCTGCGAGCGAATGCCGGTTTGTTACCCTCTACGCGTGGGAGCAGGGCTGAGGAGGTTGAAAAATGGAGAGGAGATTGATTGATATGTGGGGTTTAACGTCCCAAAACCACCATATGATTATGAGAGACGCCGTAGTAGAGGGCTCCGGAAATTTTGACCACCTGGGGTTCTTTAACGTGCACCCAAATCTGAATACACGGGCCTACAACATTTCCGCCTCCATCGTAAATGCAGCCGCCACAGCCGGGAATCGAACCCGCGACCTGCGGGTCAGCAGCCGAGTACCTTAACCACTAGACCACCGTGGCGGGGCAATGGAGAGGAGATAGAAAAACAGCACGTACACAGTCAGAAGAGAGAGAGAGAGAGAGAAGAAATGTAAGAAAGGTAGGGAGGTTAACTAGACTATGCGTCCAGTTTGCTACCCTACACATGGGGAGGGGGAGAGGGGAGTAAAAAAAGAGAGAGAGGGAGACACATGTCCCATCACACACACAATGCCGAGTTTCACAGGCGGTCCCTCAATGAAGTTGCTGTCAAGTATCTCAGGAGAGCTCGTGTGGCTTTCTGTGCTGCGCGACCAGGCTCCTAAGATGTGAAACTAACTACGGAAGCTACATGGCTGTCCCATATTTAACCATAAATTACACCAGATATGCACTTGGTGGTATACACGGTATCGATGTCGCACCGAAGAAGTCCTTATTTATACAACACCGGTGTCACGCGGTTCACCTCTGGTTGCGATCGGGATTGATCCAAATAAAATTTAATGATCGTGGTTGGCTCTTTTGGGTAAGCTACAGGAGAGCGCCAATCATCGTTGAGACACCTCGTACGGATCGGGTTTAAAACCTATCAGCGGGGCACCGTATGACACCGGTGAACTCACGTTTGCATGCCGTCAGGTAGTTTTGCACCGCTTTAATGAAGAAAATCGGCCAAATAATGAATTAGGGGCACAGTTTCTTTCTATCGCCTTCCCACTCGATTGATCTACTTCGCTTACACCGCATGAGTTTGACCGGACAAAGTATTACCGTTTGGCCAGGTGACCGTATCTAAATCTGCAGATTCCACGTCTTCGCGTATATAGCAGCATACGCTGAGCTACGCTGCACCCAACTGTATGGCGCAGGGTTCGAGGCTAGCGGCCCCTCTTAAACCGACGCTTTCTCCGCGTCCCGCACGCTCCAACTGCGCGTGCTGATTGCGCGCGGAATGTAGCGGTCGTGTTTGCAGCGCACACGTTGCAAGGTCCTAATGGGGGACGCAGAGTAGTAGTGCATAGGGGTACGAATCTGGCAATTGGCGAGCAGCCCGGCGAAGCTAACGCGCCAAGTCTGCGCGCGTATAGTACCAGCCATCGGTGCAGTGATGGCAGCAGCACCACAGCACGCTCAATCAGCTTGCCCTTTCAATTCCACCCCTTTCGCAGTCCCATCGTTTCTTCCGGGAGAGCGATTAGCGCCTTGCACGCTACGCGAGGCAGCGGCTTGAAAGACACGCGAACAATTAACCCGAACCCACTCGTGCCAGAGGGGAAATGCACGCATAAGGGGGCGGGGCGGGGGGGGGGGAGTGCGTATGTACTTGTGCAGCCTTGTAGAAGAATGGTAGGGTTTCTTTCTCCCATCTTTGTTCTCTGCGTCTCTGTGCTGATGTTCGCCTTATTGCGTGCTCCGGACGAATACGTGTTTGTGGGCGGCCATGCTCAGGTACGGTTACTGTGTAGTTATAATTACTTAGCCCGCGTGCCATGACCAAGCGTGAGTTCACCATCGGCGCTGTATAATGAGTAGTTCCTCGCGGTAAAAGCCCCGTTCTGAGTGTTTCTTCTTCCTTGCCCTTTTGATTCAAGGCCGCCTTCCAAGCGATGCGGTCTTTTTCTCCTTTAAATGCGAATGCATTTTTAGTCTGGCTATGTCAGGCATACGGCGTTGTCCGCGGTCCGCGGCGGTGTCCGCGCGTCAGCATGTGGTCTCTCTCCACTCTCACTCTCTCTCCCATAGTTATAGCTGCAGGCGCGGGCTTATCCTCGCCCCTAGCAACCGGAGCATGTGTTGCGAGATAGTGTAGGAGAGGGTAGGTGCGGCGCTTTGCCGCTCCTTCTCCCGCAGTTCACTCTCGCCCCTCCCTGTACCCCACTCTCCCGTCCGTTCGCGCCTCACTCTTGATCGTTCACTGACTGGGCGCCTCTCAAGGCAATGACAGAATTCGGTGAAGGCGAATGTTTGACGGCAACGGTACCCTCTCAAGGCGCAAGAAATGCATTTGAATTTTCTTACGATTCGCTTCGCGGAAGTGGTGGCTTTTTTTTTACTTAACAGCTTGTCGTACAGTGTATTATTTTTACTTTTTATGCGCAACTTCTGAATGCTTTGATAGACGCCACTCTCTGTAACGGCCATTGATACGATCCCCCCCTCATTACTGTTACATTTAATTTGGGACTATTACATACCACGACAGACACATTATAGTAACGCTATATGTATAATGTATTCTCTAACATCTCTTTGTCGGAACAAAGGATTCTGGGTCATTGGCCAAGCCCATCCTCAGCCCAGAAGGCTTTGAAAGCTTTGCTGCGCTTTTTGCGGACAACTGGCCTCAGAGACAGACTTTAGTATCTTATACTCTTTGATGTTGCCTTTCCTCTGTCGCAATTTTTTTTTGTAATTTCTCCCTCTCTTCGCAGCATTTCTTTTTAACATCTATCATTCCCCTCACCCCTTTCCCCAGCACAGGGTAGCCAGCCGGTCTAAGAACTGGCTAACCTCCCTGTCTTTCCGCTTAAACTTTCTTCCTCCTCCTCCTCCTAACATCTCTGGCCTATCGATACAGCTTCCATCATAAACTTTTTTGGGAAAATATTGAGCTTTGAAACATCTACATAACCGCATGCATCTTCCGGTACGACTGTCGGAAATCGAATCGACAACTTCACGTTTAGCGGGTCGACGCTATAAACGCTGAGTCATATTGACCACTGTCTCCGAACGCAACCTATAGACTGTACTAAATTAATACCGATATAACAATGATAAGCGATGCTACACGACACAGAGAGGGAGAGCAATTTTACGGTACAGAAACTGAGTCGGGTCGGGCCCTCTTGCACAGCAATAACCACGCAGCGCCCACGTCCGTTGTGATGTAGTGTACACACGAACGACGTTTTAATACAAAATATGACAGTGATGTTGAAATGCTGCTTTGGTTCAGTGCCCTTCTTTTCCGAAAGGGTACTACGCCAGGTGAGGTCGGTTTCTTTTCTTCTTTTTTGTCACTCGGACATATCTCAAACGTCCAGCGTTTGACAAAAGAAAAAGAAAGAACGGTAGTTACAAGCACTGTCGAAACCGTCTTTCATGCATTTTCTTCCTTCCCCTTTTATCTAACTCTCCTCATTTTCTATACCGAAATCCTTCATACATTTAGAACTACGGAGATCATTCGCCCACACAACCCCATCCTCCATTCCACCTTTTGAACGTCTTTCTCCGTCGTCTCGGCTGTACGGAAAATTCCCGGGAACGTCGACTTAAAAGCCACCGCCGCTCCACTGCACTAGCTCTGAAGAAGACCTCACAAAAGAAGTTCGTACTCGAATACTATACGACTTCGAGGATGGTTCAACCGAACGGTTCTCACGGCCGCTGTCGTCGCCAAGCCCTCCTGCGAGGATGCGACGACTGCCGGACCACAAGCCCCCGACAGATGGAGAGAATGAAAGAGAAATGAAGAGAGGGGAGGGGGAGTGCGGCGGAGGAAAATGCGAAGAAGAGCGCAAAGAAGGCGGCGGCCACCGCGACAGCAGGACAGAGACGCTATGTGCCGCCGCTGAGAGGCCGAAAAAGAGGCAGAAGAAGAAGCCGGCTCGCGCGTGCGCTGACGCTTCTTCTGCCTCCTTTTCCACTCGCGGCGTGAAGTCAACGAACAGGACTTCTCGGGGACGAAAGAGAATCATTACACGCATTTCGCTTTCAAAGCAGCGCCGGAAGAGGGAAACCTAGCGGGTTGACGAGCGGAGCCAGGTCGACCGGCGGCGGCTGAACCGTGTGACACGCGCTAGTGCAACCGGACCAGAGTCACGCGTTTTTGAACACGATGGCTGCGCTGCCCACTGCCGAGAACGCTGCGTTGGTTGCAGGGAACGAAGCTCTTCAGCGTATGAAAATGTTTACAAGCTGAGGGATGGTACTGCATTATAGCATATTTCAAAGCTGGTAACCAACTCCGCCGCTTCTTTTTTTTTCTCCTTATCGCCCTCGTAATCAATGTCGCCGTAACTGTTCATGCTGTTCTTGTTGGTGGTGGTCATAAGTTTGTGAGCTTCTCTAGCTGAAGCTTTCCTATCTTGTGTGTTTGCCCTATCTACTTCCCCGGTCGTGGGACATGTTTCCCCACCGATATGCGATGCAATACGACACTGAGGCCCACTGTGTTCACAGATTTCTCGCCGCAAACACCATCAAATACAACTACTACTGCTACTTCCTACTACACTACTACTACTAAAACTCAAATGTTGGTCTGATGTAATAAAAAAAGAGGGTAACGCTGCAGTGTTTTTTTACAGCTATTCTTATTAGGAGCGCACTTTAACAGATAAAATATAAAGGAAGGACATCCTTCACCCAATGCGTAAAAGCTTATCTCTCGAAAACTGTGCAAATGAGCAGACAGCCACTCCGTTTGAGTCTTCGCAACCATTCTTTTCCATTGCGCGCGAGGGAGTGCGCGGCACGGTAAGACGAGCCGACAGTGGAGGCATTCGAGAACCAAACCGACCGTCGCGTCTTTGCTTCTCGTCGGTGGCGGCGGCAACTGCACTCACCGTCGCGAGTCGTCACCGTAAAGATGACGCCCCGAGCACCTAACGTGTCCGTTTTTTTTAGCAGCAGATGGATGGCGACGGCGGCTCGGAAGGCATCCGACAAAGAAACTGTACACGGACGCAACCGCCTTGGGTGACGACGATTCCCGTCGCAGACAAGTAAGTGTAGCAGCAGCCGTGACTGTGACGCGCGCTATGCTGAGGGATGCAAAAGTTACACGTTTTCGCACACGAGCATACAAACATGTCTGGTGCCGTGAACAGCTGGGCAAATTGGTGTGACATTTCTAAAATGAATAGCGGAGCATTGCGTATAAATAACTACGCCGACGAAACGAAAGGCGAATAGCTGGAGGGCTCCCGCTGGCCAACGCTTCCAAGCTTACATACACAGTGGCCGAGAGGACAACCGCCACCATAGATCCATTCGTAGAGAGATAACGTTATTGACTTTAACTTGTACGTCTACTTCTTTACGTTAACGTGTTACCGAATGCCGGATAGAATCTGCGTTTGCGCGGGTCTTTGCGGGACTTAAACGGGCCCTATCTCGCAAATGCACCTTTATTCGTGGGAATTCGTGATATCCGCTTTGCGGAGGCTCCAGCCGTCGAGTCAAAATAAGCCGAAGTGCAAGTACCGATGGCATTTTTCCAGCCAAATTACCAAGGCTAGAATGGCCTAGAACATTGAAAACGTGTTACCCACCCCCCCCCCCTATTTTTTTACAGGCTGGATAGGTGGCGCCATCTAGCGTGGTAAAAATGAACCAGACAATGACAAAATTCTTGTAGCATGAAAGTGCATTGTACATCTGGTGTAAAAACCGCGCAGCAGCGTTATACGAATGAGTTATATATTTAATCATTGTAAGCTCAAAAACATTACGCGTAAGCCAATGTGTTCATCACTGCGGTTGCACGAAGTGTCACAAGATGTCGACACCGTCGTTGCAGTAAACGTGTATTTCTTCACTCTTTTGCGCTTACGAGAACATTTCCTGTACACGATAAAAAAAGCCCCGTGATTTTGCCACAGCAGTGATTCAATCATACCTAAGTTAAATATAATTTAAAATGCAGTTAGCATCATAATTTATGATTTGCGAAATCGTAAAGGTATACGTTTACGTACGTACGTAAACTTTCACTAATGGGGAGCTGAAACGTTGAAAAAAAAATTCGTTCCGGTAAGACGGTAAACGCAAACATGTATCCGGTAATACGTCAGCGTAGAGATGTATACGTACAATAAAAAAAGCCCTTGTTTTTTATGCAGGCTTAAACGAATTGGAGGAGCATCGGACATGCTATCTGACGGCTCTATCCATGTCGAAGGCAAGTGGTCTTTTATTCCACTTTAATTTCTCTATATTGATGGCAATTACTATACACTACACTTAAAAGACTACGAAAAACATTTCCCATACTTTCCTTGGCTTCATCGTCGGTTGGTTTCATTACACCGACGTAAGGAACGCCTGAAACCGTCTATAATTCTGTACGCTGTACGTTGACGGAACAAGAATCACACCGACCTTTAATGCGTCTCGCGCTGAAAACGTCCAGTATGCATACCAAAAGTTTAAAGACGTAAACATAGGGGCAGTTTCAACTTCCTTTTTCATTATTGCATTTGCTTCCTGCAACTTTTATAAGCTTCGAATAAGCTAGAGTACGCGAACTCTTCCGCATCTAGCAATTTGCTGCCGCGTGCGTTAACAGCCAACCTACACGTATATTATGTACAAAACATATTTACTATACCAGTGCTATGCTACGCAACGGCACAGATGGCGCTGCGTATTCACGAACAGCAGCGCCGCCATACCAGCTATTTGGGTCTACGGAGGCCTAAGAGAGACCAAGGATGGCTACACGAACTGATCCCTGCACTCATACACGCTGCGAACGTTTCAAGTCTATTCGAGTCAACTATAGACATAATAAACATGTCGAAGTTATGCAGCGGGGGGGGGGGGGGGGGGGGGGCGACTGCAATGTTTTCATCGGTACGTGCGCGGTTGGGTTCGAAGAGAGGGGACGACTCACGCATGCGCGTTGGCTTCGCGACCCGCCCGTATACTTGCAAGCAAGCGACTCCCCGAGTGACGAACAACCAAAGCGAGACGGGCGGCACCGGCCGTAATACAGCGTTCGCAAGCAGTGCAGGTCTCCTGACAAACTATAGATAGTCTAAACGTAGAGGCTACGTATGGATGCACGGAGGAGGCGGAGGATGGGAGAGGAGGGAAAGCGGTCTATAAATACAGTGCAGCTTGAACAAGGGGGGCATCTTCCGTGAAACAATAGAGCGCGGGGTAGATTGGGCGGAAGGCTCCTCACAAAGAAGGAGAACGTGGAGTGGAGATAGAAAGAAGGGCATACCAGCACAGAGCGTTTTAGACGAGCGACTGAACGCCCTGGACGGGAACAAAAGGAACCCCGACCCGGCGCCACGATAAAAACACACACAGAGAGAGAGAGAGAGAGAGCAGTGAACGTGAGACAGTGACAGCGAGAAGTGGGTCGGGGGGGAATAAACTACAAAGCTCGGAGAGATAAGAAGCAGGGAGTTGGACAAACAAGGTGTAGGAGAGCGAGCCTGGCTTGGGTGCCGCCGCCGCAGCCAACGAACCGCCTGCAGAGCTCGGGAGCAACGGAGAAAACGCGCGTTATTTACGATGCCAAAGAAGATCGTCAGCAGTACGTAATAGAGGGGCTGCCTATTCGAAACACGCCAACCCGTTGTCTGAAACGCTGTCTGTGCAGGTACATTGTATGTCTCTCTCTCTCTCTCTCTCTCTCTCTGCCTCTCTCTCTCCCCGCTTTATCTTAATAGTGTACCACGCAGTTTTGTCACCCGTGTGTGTCGCTCACATCCCCTCCTCCCCTTAAGTGAAAGCTTTGTGTAAGGGGGGGGGGGGGGGGTATAATTTGTTCTGTGTATATGTGCACGACAGCGCTTTTACTTTCGAAGCTGTGCAGTAGACATTCGCAATAGCGAGTGATATAACCTTCTTCGCCGTGATCTGTCCGAACTACAAGCGCGGAACGGCAGAACAGTCGTCTCAAAGCGGAGATAAGTCATGAAAAAAAAAAACCTCATTTCAGTTTAAAAAAAACACTCCTTTGCAACGCAGCTATAAAACACGGGAACGATGCAGTGGTATGGCATAATGAAAGCGCTCTTCAGACAACAACAACCACAAAGAAAGAGAGAGTGTGTGTTTGTGCTGCTATGGAAATAGAGGAGAGAGGATAAAGCGGAGAGTGGGGTGGTAGGGGCGATAAAACCTCGGCTATAGCACTGGCGAGAAAAAACAAAGGAAAAGCCTCTGGAGGAGTTCACCCCGAATAGCAAGCATAATTAAATGCGAAAGCATCGACACACGAAATGCACAAGACGAAACTTTCAGAGACGACGGATCCGAGTGCAAACAATGCGAGACAAACAACGCGCACCGTCGTCGTCAAGTGACAGACGAGATCGCCACGTTTCCCACGAATGCCAGAGAGGGACACTGGGGAAAACGGACGAGCTGGAGCCGAGGCCGGTGTTTGGCAGGCAAGAGAAGCTATATACGGTCGTTACATAATCTCTACGCGCTAACGTATACGTACAGTATACATCTAAGGAAGAGTCATCGCAGGCATGTCCAATCTACACTTAAGGAATATAAGTGCAAGAACAGCGCAGCAGGCAAGGACTAGCGAAGAGCAAACACACGGCGCACGGGTGTGTTAGTCGGCTGTCCCTTTCCTGGTTGCGTACGAACAAAATTGAGGTAATGTTCAAAGACAGAAGAAGAAAGAAAGAAAGAAAGAAAAGAAAGGAAGAAAGGAAGAAAGAAAGAAAGAAAGAAAGAAAGAAAGAAAGAAAGAAAGAAAGAAAAAGAAAGAAAGATGCGCGCATGTTTTAGGAGCCTTGTTAATGACCGACAACAATAGCCTATAAAACGAAGTAGAGGAGAGAGTCCGGGGGCCCAAACGCCCGTTCGGAGCCACTTTTGAGTACACGCGCGCGTATGCTAACACGTGAAACACAGTCAAAGGCGTACAAAAACGACACGGGCTCACTTTATGCGCAGCGCAGACGCTTTGATACGTCTGGACTGC
>WOVY01016221.1:0-18998 GCA_013436015.1 Rhipicephalus annulatus
ATTATCACCACATATATCATCATCAAAGCGCTTACTCATATTTCTCTTTTTTCTTTTTGAAATGTTCACGGTGCACGAGGGCGGTAACCCGCGCTCACGAGAACTACCACGAGCGATCGTGAGCGAGCCATCGTCCCCAATCGAGATCTCAAAACGGTCGCTAGAAAACGCTCATTCGACAAGACCAGGTTTGTACCACGTTACGCATCTGGTCTTTGGCGATGACCAACCACGAAGAACAGATGGCCACCCAAAATGGACCGGCACCGGGTGGAAGCCACGTTCACGATCGGCGGCGCTCTCTGTCGCGGCTTGCTTGGACAGCGCTACTGCAGCCTTCAAGGGACCTCTTGGAGCACCACTTCTGCCAAGGCCAGTACTTCCGTTCGATCCAAGCTGTCTTCTGGAAAGAATTGATTTTCTTCTTGACAACCATGGGGTGGCTCTTCCCAGCGTGTCGCAAGAACACCGAGCGCGAAATCACCTCGGACGAGCAGCTGGCTGCACTCGCCCCTCAGCAGCCTAACTGCTGCAACATGAGCACTGGGAAGGCGGTGCCTTGAATCTCTTCTGATGTCCGCAAGTCTGCGTGCTGCGTGACCGGGTTCGAAAAGTTCTACACAGCCGAGAACACCTGTATGGTGGGCCACGCAGCCACGACTTCACCGACACGACACGCCCGCGAGGTTCAGTGGTTGAAGCGAGCGTCGCTGCACTTCGCAGACATGCAAGTGACAATTATTCGCGGGCGTGGAACCACCGAATGCACAGACCATAGTATCGCTTATGATGGTTATTTCGAATAAACGCTCATCAAAGGACGCCCGAACACTTAGACCCCTGGATGACAAGGATGTTCGCACCGATAATCCCATTACGAAACTCCGGAAACGCTCACAACAAACGTCACGGCCAGCGCTTCCTTTTCATTTGGGCATATTGTTGTTTCAGCCTTCGAGAGTTCTGGTTCACGCGCTCAGCAAAGACACAACCACACAGACGCTAGCTAGCAAGGGACTGTTTATTGATGGCTACCGCGCCGCGCGCGCACCTCTCTCAGGTGGCCAGGTGAGGTGGGATCATCCCGATTTATTAAGCGGTGGCCCGCCTGGTACATCCTCCTTTTTCTTTAGGTGATAGTCGGCAAAGCGCGTCGGTGCTCTACGTGGCCTAGTTGATCTTCTGAGACTCGAGTCGGCTGCTTCTTGTGCCTGGCAGTGACCTTATGCTGGGACGGGACCACGTCGGGGTCCCTGATGTTGACTTGCAATGGGTGGTGCACGTGCAGCTGACTGGTTCAGTAGAGCATCCGATGCAGGCGCCTGTTGCGACGGATGTCGTTCCTTTTCGTGATGCGGATGCTGTTGTCAAATCGGGCGCTGTTCTGATGTTGAATGTTGTCTATGCTGTATAGGCGACGGGATTATCGGTGCGACATCCTTGTCATCCAGTGGGTCTAAGTGTTCGGGCGTCCTTTTTAGATGCTGACGATTCCTTCGATAACGCCGGCCTTCATCTGTACAGACTATGTAAGATCTAGGGCCAGCAAGTTTCTCTACTCGGGCTTTCGGAAACCACCCTTTGTCGTTTCTTATTCTGACGACGTCCCTTCGGAGAGAGGTGTGAGAGGTATGCCTTTCAGTGATCCTGTGGATTTTCCGCACTGACGATGTCGAAGCCGATGAGAAGTCTGGAAGTCGTCCCCGAAGCATCCGTCCCATAAGGAGCTGACTTGGTGTGCGTCCGTCTATCAGGGGCGAGATTCGATAATTGAGCAGTGCAACCCAAACTCCTCGCCAGCATACTCACTTTTCTTCAAGAGGCGCTTTACGACCTGTACCCCTTTCTCAGCTAAACCATTGCCCTGGGAAGTGTGGACTGGATATGGTATGAGTAAAATCGTATTTTACTGCAAACTGTCTAAACTCTCGCGATGTGAACTGTGGTCCTCCATCGGTACAGACTTCAATGGGTATACCGTGGCGAGCAAACATGGTACCTAGTGTGTCCACTACGACCTGACTTGTTGACTGAGGCAACTGTTCCACTTCTGGGTAGTTGGAGTAGGCACAGTACGCAACCAGGTAACGCTTGCCCCCATGGTCAAATAGGTCGACACCAATTCGCTGCCACGGCCGCGTTGGGATTTCCCTCGATAACAGTGGCTCTGAAGGTTGCCGGTAGGCAAAGTGCTGACATGTGACACACTTGCTAATGAGTGACTTGATGTCAGCATTCATCCCAGGCCAGTACATCAGAAGCGTGCTCTGGCTTTGCACATTGCTCATTCCCAAATGGCCTTCATGAAGACGTTGCAGCATGGATCGCCTCAGACTCTTTGGGATGACCACCCGCTGCCCCGCAAAAGCACTCCATCAACATATGACAGTTCTGACAAACATGGAGCTAATTCGCCTGAGAATGGTCGTCCTTCCTGGAGTGCCTCCACCACTTGCTTGAGGTATGGGTCCGCCAGGATTGCAGAGGTCAGTTCCGTCTTCGTGTTCTCACTACGATGCTGGCTAGCACGCGAGTCGCATGGATGCATACGTCTTGTTCGCTTTCTCCGTCACTCGGTTGGGTTCCTGGAATTCGGGACAGCGTGCCGCCACTAGCAGATGCTTCCCAGGAACATACTGCAATTTGATATCAAAAGGCATTAGCCTAAAAAATAGCGCTGCAATCGTGGTGGCATTTCACTCAGGTTCTTTTGTGAAATAGCAAGCAAAGGTCGGTGGTCTGTTTCGACTGTCCTGATAACCCAGTACGAACTCCCGGAAACGCTCACAAGCAAACGTCACGGCCAGCGCTTCCTTTTCAATTTGGGCATATTTTGTTTCAGCCTTCGAGAGCACCCTTGAAGCATAACCCACTGGGCGCCAATCTTGGTCATGGAGTTGAAGAAGAGCAGCACCTACTGCAAAGCTTGATGCATCAGCTGAGAGTTTCGTTTGCTTCAATGGGTCAAAAACTGCGATCACTGGAGCCGATGTCAAAGCCTTAATAAATCTTTCCATTCTTTGTCAGGTGAACTTCCCATATGAATTCAACATCATTCTTTATCAATGACCTAAGGGCGTCAGTTCTTTTTGAGATTAGGTCTGAATTTGCCAAAGTAATTCATAATACCTAAAAACCTTTGAACTTCCTGTTTACTCGACGGCTTTTGCATGTTGGCAACGCATTCAATGAGACTGGCATCGGGTTTTATTCCTTCTTTGCTGATACAATCTCCCAGGAATTTAACTTCGGCCTTAGCGAACAGACACTTTTCTTTGTTCAGTGTCAGGCCAGCCTTTCTCGCTGCCATCAGTGCTGCACGCAGACGTTGATCATGCTGCTCTTTTTTGATGCACCCCAAATTAAAATATCATCGACATATACGCGTGTGCCCGGCAGGTTTTCAAACACTTCCGTCATTGCCTTTTGAAATACTTCGGGGGCGGACGCGATACCAAATGGCAGGCGCAAAAATCGGTATCTTCCGAACGGCGTGCTAAAGGTGCAGATCTTTGAAGTGTCTTCGTCTAAGGGGATCTGGTGAAACCCGCTATTGGCATCAAGCTTGGTGAACATCACCGCTCCTGCCAGCTCTGCTTCTATTTCTTCACGTGAGGGTAGGTGATAATGCTCGCGTTTAGGCTTCGATTAATGTACCGCGGTCCAGGCATATTCGCATGCGGCCATTCTTCTTCATAATAAGAACAAGTGGACTCACCCAGTCCGACGGCTCTTCCATTTTGCATATGATGCCCTGCGAGACCATCCGGGCCAACTCCTGCTTAAGTGGCGCTCGCAGTGCGTGTGGCACTTTCCTCGGCGGCATGATCGTGGGGCGCGCATCATCCTTCATTGCCAGCGAGTATGGTCTACTGATGCAGCCCAGCCCGTGGAATAACTCCGGGAACTCGGTGACCCAGTCGGTGCTAACGTCACTTCTTGAAGACACATCGTGAACGCGGGAAATCAGCCCGAAGCGCTCTGCTGCATTCAATCCGAGTAGGACTTGCTTGCCTCTCTTGACCACAAAAAAACTGATATTCTCTTGCTGCTCTCCTAGACGTAGTGGCAGACTGATAACGCCCAAATGATGTATTTTGCTTCCTTCGTAGTTAGTAAGTACTGTGGTCGATGGCCGCACCATGGTCGGCAAACGCATCCTGCGAAAGTACGAGTACGGCAAATATGTTCGCTTGCGCTCCTGTATCCACTTTCAGTTCTGTCGGGTGCCCGGCAAGGTCCCCTGCCACCGTCCAATCCTGATTTTTGGACACGTTTCTGATTTGCACCGTGAGAACTTGAATGTCTTCATCGGTAGCGTCCGAGGACTCCTCCAGTGCATCTTCTGTTGCAGCGACGCCTAACTCATGAACGCCGCGTCTACTCCTGCAGCAAGCTGCAAAATGGTTTCTTTTGTTGCACAGCGTGCACTTTTTTCCAAACGCTGGGCAGCGTCTTGGTCCGTGAATCTTGCCACAGTAGCCACAGCGTCGACGTTGTCCGCTCGTTCGAGACTGTCCGGCAGCGTTTGCAATTTTTCGACTCTCTGCACCTTTGCTTCGCTTTCAAGAGCACGGTTCTGCGTTGCTGCCAGTTTCCGCGGCTTTGCAGATTTCTACAGCTGATTCTAGGGTTAAGTCCTTCTCCTGAAGCAGGCGTGCACGTAGCTTCTTGTCGACGATACCGCACACTATCTGGTCCCTCACCATCGAGTCCCTAAGTTCGCCAAAATTACAAGTCTGTGCTTTCAACTGAATATCGCGCAAAAACTGTTCGAAAGGTTCACCATCCTGTTGTTGCCGACTGCGCAAAACGTACCTCTCGAATGTCTCGTTGCACCGAGGCGTGCAGTAGTCTTCGAAGGCTTTGACGATCGAGTCATAGTCTTCTCGTTGTTCTCTGCTGGATAGGGAGGGTGTTAAACACTTCAATTGCCTCTGGGCCCGCGACGTGTAGAAAGATGGCAGCCTTCTGTGCTGGCGTCCGTTTCTTGTTGGTCTCAGTAGCTTTGAAGTAGAGTTCGATTCGTTGGCGGAACTTTTTCCAGTTGTCGGCCGGAGCATTTGTCAGTACAAGTGGCTCGGGTGGTAGGCAGTCCATCTTCAGCGCAGGGTTCGACTGTTACACTTCTGACACCATGTTCTGGTTCACGCGCTCAGCAAAGACACAACCACACGAGACGCTAGCTAGCAAGGGACTGTTTATTGATGGCTACCGCGCCGCGCGCGCACCCTCTCTCAAGGTGGCCAGGTGAGGTGGGATCATCCCGATTTATTAAGCGGTGGCCCGCCTGGTACAAGCGTCATGCGTTGCCTCTTATTTTCCTCACTAAACGCACCGTGAGACAATAGGTACATTTGACCATAGAAGCATATATTGTCATGCATGTTTAACGCATTTACTCGACAGCTGTGTTACGCTGATTGACGTTTGCGTAGTACTTTTTGCTGGAATCAGCTATAACGCACTGGCGGTTCGAGTTAAAGCCCAGAAAGCCACCGACACGACATTTATTCACAACGCCAGAAACAAGCTCGCGCTGCAACCAAGCGCTCGCACCTATTATATATAATTTAATGCACAGTTCAATGAACACTTTTAATAAACTGACGTAGACAGGGCGAACATGTGCCCGAGAATGACAACACAGCTAGAACGGAATCTCCTAGCAGCCCGACAATGATGATGATGATGATGATGATGATGATGATGATGATCCACAGACATGGCTCGTACCCACTCAGGGGGATCGGCCAAGAATCGATGACTTAATCAAGTAAGATTTTTTAATATTGAAACCACCCACCAAAAAAAAAGAAAAAAGAAAAGACACCCTAGTCAGAATGAAAGGAGTGCAATAGTTGCTTATTGCTCAGGTCCTTCGTCAGCTAGTCAGCTAGCCCCGACGATTCATTTCTGCTTCTTTTTCCACGTTCTTCTTTTTTTTCTACTCGGGTCGCGCGGAGATGGGCACCCGCAGGCTTGTGCGCCACACACCATTCTGAGGGCATAAGTATCGGCTAGCGCGATTAACCTGATGTCACATTGGATCAATATGTACGGGTGCTTCGCCGCTGTGTATAAGCCTTCCATTGTTTCGGGGTCTTCGATTCGCCGCCATCGCTTCGCAGGTGTTTGTTGGTTCTCGTTCGCCTATTATTTGTGGCGCACCCCCACTGTAGGCGACTTGCGAACAGTTGAGTATTTCTCCATTAGGCAGTGTGAAGGTTTAGAATAACAGAGATCATATATATTGAGTTGACAGAATACATAGGAAATTGGAGTATTTGATCTAATATATACATTTACTACAAACAAATAAAACGAATATATATATCTCTCTTATCGGGCTAACTTTTGTCTCCTTGAGTTTTAGTGAACAAGAAGTGAGTAGTGGAGCTTATGGAGTTTCTTTTTGCATATACCAATTTAGGTCGAGGATAGTGTTACTGTAGGCCACAGTGGGATGTATCCATCATGTAGATGATCACAAATTAGGCTAGCTCAAAGAGCTTCACTACTAAAGAAACATATAATAGTGCTACTTGCACTCTTGACTTTGGTGCTCAGTATTAACGTGGAGCAATGATGTCGAGTATTAGGCACCCCGAATGTTCCCGTGATTTTCCTTCGATGTAGGTGATAAAAACTGAACAGTGTGCTGCGAAGGCACAACGCCGTGCTGGCTCGTATACTGCTTGACACTGGCAGCCAAAGGACATTTATAGTACGTGACGTGCCACGAGACGCGATATACCTTCCGTCGGTACAAAAGAGCTGTCTTTGCTAACGCTTGGCATTTCCAGAAGTTCACGCAATTACCTATACTCAGCCATGCAAATCAAGCTGCAGGGTCGCTACGATGCACACGAAATCATGTTCTGGAGGTGCCAGAAGTATGTAGGGTGAACAGCGAGCAATCGGGCAAGATCTTCTGATCCAGTCGCACGAACGCAAAATGATTGTGTCTGATGAACCACAACTCGGAGATTGAATAACCTAGTTTGGTGCCGTGAAACTCAGGAGAAGACTGACGTCTGGCAGCGAAGATGGACCACGTGCGACGCAGCAGAGACAAAGTGAGTCCTTCTGTTACTATTTTTTTATTTCAGTAAGCATCAATTTCAAGACGAATTTCATTGGTATTCGCCTCTGTAAGTTAGTTCATCAGAGACAACTATCGTTTTATGTGTGAATTACGTGCGTGGGTTTTCTCTTCTATTCAAAATAGTGTGCGCGTGCCGCTCTTCTAGTTTGGCCTTTGTGGCGGCTACATACTACAACGACGACGACTACTACCACATACATCGCGGACGCACGGCGCTCGGCTTAAGGAGCTTCGCCCCTAAAAAAGAAGGAACAGAAGGACGCACTTTGAGCACTATCTGACCATAAAGTTGCCACGTGAAACTCGCTAGGGGTAACCTTCTTGGTTATAGAAAGGTTTAGCGAGGGTTGAGTCGAAGTGCCATGAACTAGTGGCGGTGAAAAGTGGGAACTAGACAAGAAGCGCAGGCCACAAAAGAGTGCGGCCGTGTCACGTCTTGTTTAGTCCTTGTCTTCCGAGCCATGTGACACCCATATGACCATGTCTTTAACATACAGCAGATGCTGCGTTCGATTTTCGCCAGATGAGTGGGTACTCTGCGCATTCTCAGATTTATTAGGAGAGGTGAGAGAGCGATGCCCACAGAGTCCTTTTTCTGCCTTATTGGTGAGGGCCATGTTCAGTGTCTTGAACACCAATGTGTTAGTGTGTATCAGTGAGAAATTTCTTAATATATTTTACGGTGTTTTGGCCGCAGTGTACTTGTATAAAGTGTGTAAGAATAAAAACAAAGGTCATGTTCTCAAGGCACTCTTCCGTTTTTAAGCGAGCACAACTTTTTATTTTCGGAATGCGCGATCGAGTTGAGGATCTGACGATGGAACTAAAGCAAGACATCCTGTGAGGCCTAAATCCGAAGGCGGTGTCTTCATACGTATTTTCGGTATTCAGAAACTCGGATAATCTGTCGTCCACCATTGTCTCCGCTAATTCCCCTCCCCCAAGAAGTAAGATATGCAATTAATTCTCCGATGGAGGCGGAAATGTTGTAGGCCCGTGTGCTCAGATTTGGGTGCACGTTAAGGAACCCCAGGTGGTCAAAATTTCCGGAGCCCTCCACTACGGCGTCTCTCATAAGCATATGGTGGTTTTGGGACGTTAAACCCCACATATCAATCCATCAATCAATTATTTCATTCAATTTGTCTATTTATTATTATCCTTATCTCTTTCATCATCATCATCATCATCATCAGCCTGACTACGTTCACTGAAGCACAAAGGCCTCTCACATGTTCCGCCAGTTAACCCGGTCCTGTGCTTGCTGCTTCCAATTTATACCCGCAAACTTCTTAATCTCATCTGCCCACCTAACCTTCTGTCTCCCCCTAACCCGCCTGCCTTCTCTGGGAATCCAGTTAGTTACCCTTAATTACCAGCGGTTATCCTGTTCTACGCGCTACATGCTCGGCCCATGTCCATTTCTTCTTCTTGATTTCAGCTATGATATCCTTAACACCCGTTTGTTCCCTAATCCACTCTGCTCTCTTCTTGTCTCTTAAGGTTACACCTACCATTTTCTTTCCATTTCTCGCTGCGTCGTCCTCAATTTAAGCTGAACCCTCTTTGTAAGTCTATAGGTTTCTGCTCCGTAACTAAGTACTGGCAAGGTACAGCTGTTATATATTTTCTCCTCTTGAGAATAGTGGCAATCTACCTCTCATAATTTGAGAGTGCTTGCCAAATGTGCTCCACTCAATTCTTATTCTTCTAGTTACTTCTGTCTCGTGGTAAGGCTCCACGGTTATTACCTGCCCTAAGTAGACATAATCTTCTACAACTTGAAGTGCACTATCACCTATCTCGAAGCGCTGCTCTTTTCCGAGGTTGTTGTACATTACTTTCGTTCTCTGCAGATTAATTTTAAGACCCACCTTTCTGCTCTCCTTGTCTAACTCCGTAATCATGAGTTGAAGTTCGTCCCCTGAATTACTCAGCAATGCAATGTCATTGGCGACGCGCAGGTTATTTATGTACTTACCCATTAACTCTTATCTTTAACTGTTCCCATTCTAGGCTTCTGAAAACCTCCTGTAAGCACGCGGTAGATAGCACTGGAGAAATCGTGTCCCCCTGCCTTACAACCCTTCTTGATTGGTGTTCTGTTGCTTTCTTTATGAAGCACTATAGTAGCAGTTAATCCCCTGTAGATTTCTGCCAGGGGTTTATATATACTTTATCGCGACGCCCTGATTCCGCAGTGTCTGCATGACGGCTGATATTTCTACTGAATCAAACGCTTCTCGTAATCTAGGAAGACTATATATAGTGGTTGGTTATATTCTGAGGCATTTCGCTATTACCTGAATGATAGTATGAATGTGGTCGATTGTTGAGTAGCCTGTTCAAAATCCTGCTTGTTCCTTTGGTTGATTGAATTCTAATGTTTTCTTTACTCTGATAGCATTTACCTTTGTAAATAGCTTGTATACCACAGAGACCAAGCTGATCGACCTGTAATTATTCAAGGCCTTGTCATCGCCTTTTTTATGTATTAAGATGATGTTAGCGTTCTTCCAAGACTCTGGCACTCTTCCCGTCAGGAGACACCTCGTAAACAGGGTGGCTAGTTTTTCTAACACAATATCTCCTCCATCTTTCAGCAGATCTAATGTTACCTGATCCTCACAAGCAGCTTAGCCACTTTGCATGCTCTCCAAAGCTTTTCTGACTTCTTCTATCATTACTGGTGGGGTGTCATCTGGGTTACTGCTAGTTCTTATAGTATTAAAGTCGTGGTTGTCCCGGCTACTGTACAGATCTCTGTAGAACTCTTCCGCTATTTTAATTATCTCTTTATTTCATGATTATTTACTGATGACGTACAGGTTATACTGCAGTGTACAGGATTTTAATTGTTAACTGACCCCTTTCCTACACGTTAAAATGCGGCTAGAACCGTCGCGTTTTCGTTAGAGGCCAGAATGGTTGAGGCCCATGTACTTCCATTAGATGCAAGTTAAAAACCAGGTGGTGGAAATTTTCGGAGGTTTCCACTGTAGGACGCCTTTCATAATAATTTGGTGGTTTTAAGACGTTTAGCCTCACTATTAAAATCTTAGGTGCAAACATTTGCTTTAGTACTTGCAATCAAATAAAGCCTTTATATAAATCAAAGGTTTGGCTAATTTCTTAAGAAATCATCATCACCGTCATCCATCATTCATCATCGCGTATCACGGTGCTTTCATATCTTCATTTTTTGTCATTTTTCATGGTGCACGAGGGCAGGTAACCCCCGCTCACGAGGACTTCCACGAGCGATCATGAGTGAGGCGTCGTTCCAAATACAGGACCCTCGTAAACCGTCCGCTAGAAAGCGTTCATTTGACAAGACCAGTGGTGCTACCACATTGCACGACCGGTCTTTGGCCATCATGAAGCATGAAGAGGCGGATGACCACTCAACTTATAAGTGCATGGGGTGGATTTCTATGCTCCACAATCAACGTCCATGATCGGCGACCTCTGCCATGGCTTGCTGGGACAGCGGTACTGCAACCTTCAATGAACCCCTTGGAGCACCACTGTGGGCGAGGGTCAGTACTTCAATTTTATTCGTGCTGCATTCCAGGCACGGATTGATTTTCAGCTAGACAACCATGGGGTGGCTTTTCCCAGCGTGTCGCAAGAACACCAAGAACGAAGTCACCTTGGACGAGCAGCTGGCTGCACTCGCCATCACAGCAGAATTCCCGCTGCTACTCATGAGCGCTGAGAAGGCGGTGCCTTGGATGCCTTTTGAAGTCCGCAGTCTACGTGCTGCGTGACCCGGTTCAAGGAATTCTACAGTGCGAGGAACGCCTGCATGGCGGGGCCACGTAGGCACAACTTGGTGTACATGAAAGACCCGCGTGGCTTCAGTGGTTTAAGCGAGCTCCGCTGCACTTCACCGACATGCAAGTGGCAGTGAGTTGGGAGCGTGCAACTACGAGATGTACGGACGATAGAATAGCCTATAAGAGTTAATTTAAATATACCTGTATGAGCGTCATGCATTACCTCTCATTATTTTTACTGTGCGCGTCGTGGAACTGCATACATAGAAGCGTATTCTTCATACAAGTTTCTTGCGTTTAGTCGGAAGCTCGTCTACGCTGTTTGGCGTTCACGTTGTAATTTTCGCTGGAAATTGCTAGAGCGCACTGGTGGGTCGAGTAAGCCCCGAAGCCACAGACGCGAGGTGAATGACAAAACAGAGGCAAACTCGAGCGGTAACCAAGAGCTCGCACCCGTGTTATGTCTACGGGCATTTTGTCATTGGCGTAAGCCTTTCACCGTGTCGGGGTCTTCGGTTCGCCCGCCGTCACTTCGAAGCCATTTGTGGGTTGTCGTTGTTCGCCAATCAACTGCAGTGCAGACACACTGTGGTCGACTTACAAAGAATTGAGCGTTTTCATTAATGTAGAATCAATGTTTAGAGTAATGGAGGTTTGTATTATAAATTTCACACACGGCGTGAGAAATTACGGTATTCAATCGAATTTATATATCTATTTAAAACCCAAAAGTTTTCTCTGTCTTTTTTCAGACAACTACTGACTTTTTCAATTTTACTTAGTAGTGAAATTTATTCAAATTTTGTTGGATTTACGACGAGGATAGTTTTCTGGTAGACAACAAAGCACATATATATGTACACGTTTTTTTGCTGGTGGCGGTAAAATTTTATTAGAAAAAAAATTGATCTTGTAGAACGTTTAGATGCAGTGGGCATCTGCCACGTCGGGTAAGAGAGCTCGAAGCTTTCCGCCACCCTCGCGGGCCTCCTGGCCAGCACGAAGTTGGTCTAGTCAAGAACGTCTTAGCATTTTGGCCCACTGTTCTTTCAGCCTTATGCGTACAAATCAATTACGTCTACCTGAAGCAGCTTCGCTATTCAAAAACATACACTAATACTGCTTTCATTTTCGTGCAGCACCGATGCGAAGTTTTTTAACTCGCGTGATATGTGCATCATTTTATTTATAGTGTGCGCCACAGTTGTAACACTAATTTTTTGTATGAAGTAAGAGCGCATGGTATTCACAAATTGAACATCCCAGCCCTTATGAACTTGACATATGTTTCTACGTATGTCCTGCTCTGTGTATCTCTAAATATCACTGAATTTTGTATACGATTACATATACTTTTTCGAATAGCCTCCTAGACTTCTTGCACCTGGGCTTACAGCTACATTCTGAAGTGGTCCCTTAGACTCTATGCTTACAATTTGTATTTTAGCCCAAGCAGCTGACATTACAGCGATTGTTTTTTTTCATTTTGAAAGCCTTGAAGCGCAATCAAATATAGCGTTGTTTTTTTGTTTTTTCTTTTATTTTTGTGATAATATTCTATTCTCCTTACAATTATTTGGCACACGATATAGACATCCTAGTGTAGTGGCACTGAACGAAATTGGCGGCAAACTAACGCCAGGGAAAATGTGACAATTCTCTCACAAACTTTGCACTGTTCATGGTTGGCACAATCTGGAAGGCGGCAGCAAGGGGAAAGATTGAGGGGGCTAATATACTCCCGGAAATTTTTTACGCGAAGAGCTAGTCTTGCAGAAAGTTTGCAATCGGTGTCGGCGTCAGCGTCGGCACCGAGGCCAGGCGTCAAAAGATGTGAATGGAGCAATGAGGGGGTGTTTTAAAGGTCCCCCCATAAGAAAGCGCACAACAATATTTATTCCACCACGGTATTAGCCCCTACCAGGAGAAAGGACGAAGTCTTGACGTACCTTAGGCTAACGGGCGGTACTTGTTTGTCTACAGCGCGACGCGTTCAAGAAGTCGTTCCACGGTGAAGGTGTGCATACTTAGAACAGCTGTTTTGGCAGCGGCATACTTATTAGCAGTCTCCAGGGCTACAATCCTCGTGACGATCACTGCTTTATGTATGCTCATCAATTCTGGTGTTGCCAATATTTATGTTGCCATTGGCATCGTTGCTAAAGTGCAAACAACAGTTTATACAAACTTGTGCGACTACTTAAAATATGTCTATGCGTGCAACATTTGTACATATACTTAGCGTGATTTCATGACGTGTCGCTCAGTAAGACATTATAACCTGGTCACCTTTCTTCCGCATGCTTCGGTAACGTCGATTCCCAAGGTACGTGGGATCTACCGAGTTTTTTCATTATAATTAAGGTTGGCATTACAGCTGTTCATACACTAGCCATATAATAGGATGTTCAGTATTTATTTTATGTTTTATATCTACACTATTTTCATTTTGTTTTCTCTTTCTGCATCTTAACAGTCCATTGCTCTTTGGACAAATAACAAGACCTTATTGGGTGGGTGACAATGATGAAAAGATACAAATTGTAGTCAACGTTATTTTATAATTATTCTAACATAATGCCGATGTGTATTTCGTCTTGGTTCATGTTCTCTCACAAAAGTGGGAGGCTGATGAACCAGGCGGTACCATTTTTACAAGGTGTTCCTCACCATGTAAAATATTGGCTCTAAACGACTTCAGCAGGTCAATAGAAGACATCTTTATGGTGTTTGAAAGGTATGGCGATATGCTCCTGTTTTCTTTTTTCAGCCGTACATAAAGACACCCAGGAGTCACTAAGTCACTAAGTCACACCCAGGAGTCACTTGACTCACTAAGTCACACAATAAACGGAAACTGTGCTCTGCGAGAAGAGCGCCACAAAGTGTTACTGACGGCCATGTTCACCTTAGGGCACCTTAGGTAGTAAAAGGCAATCACGTTTCTGGCTTTCTGCACAAAATATTTGGCATTTTCATAAAAAATATTTTACATTAATTTTGCGATGTTGAAAGATTCAGTGTTCTTACCTGCTTATAATTGGCACCTACAATGCGCTTTTTAAAGCCTAATACACTTCCTCCAGAAATAAACACTTATTATTCAGGTAACTCTATATTTATATATTTACACGTCTGTCTAGGTATTTACTTATTTATTAAGTGTAACGGTAGAGTACCTATGCTGTACTTCACAAATTTTTAATTCTATCGTGATTCCTTTCCTTCATCTTTTGACAATGCAGCTCCCGTGACCACATTTTCGATAGAGGCAGGCATGAAGTCGATTACCTCTATGGAGACAAAAATGCTTTAGGCCTATGTCATTCGATTTAGGCGCAGGTTAAAAAATCTCAGGTGCTCGTCATTTCAGAAGCTCGTATATATACGGCGCCTCTTATATTCGTTTCGAGATTTAAGATTGTTATCCAACAAGAATTGTATTCCAATTACAATATTAGCCATCGACCCTTGCTTCAGTAGTAGCAGTCAGTCAGGGAGTTTTTCAATGGAATAGAATGGAATAAAAAACTTTATTTCCTTTTTTTATAGGCAGGTGTAGTTTCTTCGGGAATCATCTTTACCTTCAGGATTAACGCCGTCATCGTCGTCGTTGGAGTCCTTCATCATCGAGTGGCGCAGCACTTTCGCATCTTGATTTTTTTTAGTGCTCGCGGTTCACGAGGGCAGATAACCCGCCCTCACGAGGACTGCCAGGAGCCATCGGGAGCGAGCCATTTTTCCCAATCGAGGATCTCGAAACCGTCGGTTAAAAACGCCCCTTCGACAAGATCGGCGGTGATGCCGCATTCCACAACCGCTGTTTGGCGTTCGCTAAACACCAAGAGTGGATGGCCGCCCCACTTGGGACTTCGCCGGGAAGATTTGTACGCTCCGCAAGCAATGTCCATGGTCGGGGCCTTCTGCCGTGACTTCCTGGGACAGCAGTCCTGCAGCCTTCAAAGAACCTGCTCGAGCACCACTGCTGCCAAGGCCAGTACTTTCTTTCGGTCCCTGCTGCCTTCCGAACAATGACTGATTTTCTTCTTGACAACAATGAGATGGCTTCGGAGTTCTCAGCGTGCCGCAACAACACCGAGCACGAGGCAACTTCGGAAGAGCCGCTCGCAGCGCTCGCCATCTTACCACTGTGCCCACTGCTACTGCGGCCCGGTGAAAGCGCGGCGTCCTGGCGTCCGTTTCCATGAGCTGCGCGACACATGATGTCCGTATGTCTGCGTGCTGCGTGACCCGGTTCGAGGTGTTGCACGCCGCGGAAAATGCTTACGTGGCAAGATCATGTGCCGGCAACACGACAGATACGGCACGCCAACGTGGTCTCTGCGGTTGAAGCAAGCGGCACCACACTTCGCCGGCATTAAACGGCAGATAATTGCGGGCGTAGAACGCTGATATATACGGATTCTCGTATAGCCCACAAAGCTTATTATGAATAAACGCCATTCAGCGTCACCCTCTGGTTCTCATTTTCCTAAACAAAACGAGTCATGCGATTAGGTACATTATGATCGAATGAGCACTTTCGTCGAGTGCATGTTAGACGACTAGTCGAAATATTGTTCATGTCGTTTTATGCTTGCGTTGTACCTTTCGCCGCCAATTGCTCTTTCGCACTTTTGGTTCTAGTTGAACTATATGCAGTCGGACGAGAGATGGTGTATGGGCCATCTGTTGCATCCGGGTCGTCTTCTCACCGCGTTCTTGTTTTGTCGCCTAGGAGATCTTGGCTCATACCCACAAGGGGGATCGGCTACACCACGTTCGCTTTACTGTAACTTGTTTGGCTAACTGTTGCTTTTTTTTCACTTTTAGTGGACAAGCCATGTGTAGGGAGTATTCTGTCTGGCTCATGTTCGTTTAATGCTATAATAGTCTTTCGGCAGGCTGCGCTGACCTCAAGCACATTTTCTGATATCCTGCTAAAATTACCACTACCTTAACCAGCTTCTTTGTTAAAAGATACACTCAGGATATTTTCACCCTTGGCTTTCTTGCTTTACATTATAATGCAAACAGAGAGCCCAAGTAACGTACACGCGCGATTTGGCCGTGTTTCGCTTTCAATCTACGCGCACACATTATAGCGCTAGATTTTCAAATAAGAGTGCATGATAGTCATAAATTTAGCGAAAATTCCTTATGACCTTTCCACACGTTTGCACGAACGCCAAATTTTGGTTATCGCGAAAGGTCACTGAACTTTGAACATGATTTTGCATGCTTTTTCAAACAGCTTCTTTGACTTGCTGCATCACGGATTCTAGGTACATTAGTGATTGTTCCTGGTGTACCCTCAAATTCAGAGCGCCTACGTTCTTCCAAGAATCTGACCTTATTGCAAGCGTACTCCTGTGTTCAGTGCTCAAATAAGGTAAATTTGCTCCTTGATATTTTGTTCTTCTTTTGCGAGGGTCTTTTAATCCCGGCTGCCAATTACTCTGTTCCACCCCTGACTGCAGAAATCGCTGCTCTACTTGCCTCACTACCACGTGCCTTTTTGGATAATTTGCACAGCTTCGCAATAATGAGCCTCCAAGCCACCTTTCCCAATACGAAGAACGAGGTGCTTTTTTGTCTTCGAAACACAATTTGTGACACCAGCAGTTTGTTCACCCTACATCAGGATGTAATTATAATAAGTTGAGACCGGGTGTTAAATGCTTATTATCATCGTGCCTTCCTATTGTGCCACTTTGATTTATGACGAGTAATTAGAGGTTGGAAAGGGTTTTTCTAGTGGCTTTGTAGCGCCTAGTTTTGCCTATTTTCATCGTTTGTGCCTACACTACTGGAAGTGCCTAAATAAGCCTATTTTCAAGATTGGTAGCTAACTTAATACTATTCGAGCTCAAATTTTGTTCTCTAGTGTGGCATATAACCGTTATCGACATAACAGGGCAACACTGACATTTCTGAATTCAATAAGGTTCAAACGAAATCCTCTAGTTTCTCCGACGTCCTGTAAACAACACCTATCAGCAGTAAAGTGGGACGCGGCGGCAACCATACCCCATCTCGCTCCCATGGCGCGAGCTTCTCGAGGAGGAGAGAACACGCTCTTTCTGCATCCCTTAATCGGAACACATCTCAGCGTCTGCAGGGTAATGTGGAGACAAGAGCAATGAGTGGTGAAGAAGAGAAAATGGTGTTCATGGCCGAGTACTGATTGACTGTAAAACATTTATTGATAGACTGACGCGGAGGGCGACAAACACTATGCGGGTTCCCTGTTAGAAAAGCCAATTGGCTTCGACCGCGGCCTTTATTTAGATACTGGGTTTGTGCCATTCCTCAAGGAATCATCATGACGATCATCATCAACGCTGTCATCGTAGTCGTTCATCAAGTAGCACGCAGCTTTCTCATCTTTAATTTTTCTCAACTGTTCACGGTGCACGAGGGCAGGTTACTCGCGCTCACGAGAACTACCACGAGCGATCATAAGCGAGCCGTCGTCCCCAATCGAGGATCTCGAAACCGTCGCTAGAAAACGCTCATTCGACAAGACCAGTGGTGGTACCACATTGCGCAACCAGTCTTTGGCGATCACCAAGAGCCAAGAGCGGATGGCCACCCAACTTGGACCTGCACCGGGTGGAAGCCACGTTCATGATCGGCGCCCTCTGCTGCGTCTTCTTGGGCAAGCGGTACTGCAGCCTTCGATGAACTTCCTGGAGCACCACTGCTGCCAGTGCCAGTACTTCCATTCCATCATAGAACATCTACTGTGTTCATGTGAACGTTTTGCGAGCGAACGCAATTTGCTACGCGAAACGTTGGAGACACTAGACAGTAGACCTCTTTCCGAAGAGAAGATACTTGGCTCATGGCTCTACGCGTCGCTGGCCAGCAAAGCGACGCGGGCACTGCTAAGTTTTCTGAAGACGACCACTACGCGACCGCTTATAAGCGTGCAATGGACAAGGTCCCACCAACATACACGTTGCCCTTCACTTCTCTCTCTCTTCTCCTTTAATCCCCTCACCCCTCCCCCAGTGCAGGGTAGCAAACCGGACGTGCGTCTGGTTGACCTCCCTGCCTTTATTTCTTCCCTTCCTCCTCCTCCTCCTCCTCCCATCCGAGCTGATCACGGGCAACGATTGACTTTCTTCTTGACAACCATGGCGTGGCTTTTCCCAGCGTGTCGCAAGAACACCGAGCCAGATGTGAGCTCGAACGAGCAGCTGGTTGCACTCGCCACCTAAGAAGCATGACTGCTGCTAGTAATGAGCGCTGGGAGGGTAGGCCCATGATTTTCCCTCTGATGTCCGCATGTCTGCGTGCTGCGTGACCCAATTCGAGGGGTTGAACACAGCGAAGAACTCCTGCATGGTGGGGCCACGCAGCACACATCCTCGCTGACATGACACGTTCGCGAGGTTTCAGTGGTTCAAGTGAGCGCCGCTGCACTTCGCGGACATGCCAGTGACAATGAATTGCGGCCATGGAATCACCCGATCAATGGACGCTTGTATAGCCTATACGGGTTATTTCGAATAAAACGCCTATCAGTGGTCATGCCTTGCATCTCACTTTCCTCACCAAGAGCGCCGTGAGACTGGCAACATTTAGACCATAGAAGTATTTTCGTCATGCATGTTTCACGCATTTGGTCGAAAGCTGCTTTACGCTGGTTTGACGTTTGCGTTATACTTTTTGTTCGAAAATGCTATACGCACTGGCGGACCGAGGTTAAAGCCCAGACAACCACCGACACGAGATGTATTTCCAAACGCCAGAACAAGCTCGCGCTGTAACCAATCGCACGCACCCATGATATATATGTACGGACGCGTCGTCGTTGGCGTATAAGCCGTGCATCGTTCGGGGATTTCGTTTCGCCGCCTTCGCTTCGCACTCATTTGTTTGTTCTTGTTTGTCTAATAACTGTAGGCAACTGTAGCACACCCACTGTCGGCAACAACTATCGTGAGTAGAGGTTTTTTATTAGGCAGTATGAAGGTTTAAAAAAAACGGAATTGATATATGTAAATATCACAGAACAGATAAGAAATTATTTATTTATTTAATTATTTATTATTTATTTATTTGTTTATTTATTTATTTATTTATTTATTTATTTATTTATT
>WOVY01016222.1:0-27328 GCA_013436015.1 Rhipicephalus annulatus
AACTCCCAGACAACGCTCCGACAACCTGAGGTTGTCCTGAGGATGACCTACACCGTACGAAAGTATGACCTGAGGAAGCCCTCAAATGAACCTCAAGTGGTCCTAAACCAGTCCGTTTGTCCGGCCTCAGATCGTCCTCAGGGCATCCAGAAAAGAGCACATTATGATGAGTCTAGTACTTTTTGAGGACGAAGCATACAAGACCTAGGCACTCATCAGACCTTACGAAAAGTTGCTCTAATTCTTCTTTTGGAGCGCTGAAATGACAACTGATCAATCAAAAGTGCCTGAACATGCACACTCTTTAAAGCACTGCCTGTGAGGTTTCAGTAACAATTTCTTCAAGTATAGCAATAAAAACAGCAATGCACAGAAAACATGTTTATTTTCAGGAATGAAACTTGGCAGTTTTCACTAGATGAGACTTCTTGCCCTGTGCCTTCAGAGGTCTTCATCCGATGGGCTTGACAACGCGACACTTTGAAGACATTCTGTAGTAATAGAAAGCAGCATATCTTGAAGCACAAGTGAATTTAGAGTATCAATAAGATATTAAGACAATAACAGCATGCCAGATTTGAAAGCATAAAATGAAAATTATATTACATAATGTGCAGGTACGAACTAGCCATTATATAATGGTGAAAATGATTATATAGTTCATGCTTGCATACACATCAAAATTCGAGTAAGGCAAGAAAATTATTTAAACTATAACAGCAAAAGTATCATATGTTATGATAGCTTCAACAGCACAGATAATAAAACTCACCCTCATGGTGAGTGCGTGCGAGAAGTTCTTAAGCGCTGCTTCTGGAGCTTTTCCCCAGCATGCCGAAGCCACACTTTAATCACACACTCGATGTCATTTTTTTTTGTTTCCGGAAAATTTCGCCTCACGGCCTCTGAAAAGTACAAAGTTCATAAAACAGGAATTACACAAACATAATACATTAATATAATGCTACATAGGTTGTTTGAAGAAGTACCTCTAGTCAGCATGATCGACATTTTGATAGGTGGGCACATCATCACTAAAGGTCCTTGCCATCCTTCCCCATGTTAATTTCAAGAGTACTGACATTGACACTATGTGTTGCATTACAAGAAGAACACCACGAAGAAGACATCATTGTAACTTTTTTGAAACCTAGCATGCAAAGAATGATGAGGCGCCTTTGACGAAAATACGTCCATGTATGAAAATGTTGACCAGCTTGTCTTAGGTACTTATTCCTGTTTAGAGATCCTCAGTGATCACTATGAGCTTCCATCTGTTAGTTTTCATCTGTACATAAGATTTCCACTACAGTTAAGAATGCCTAGTAGTGCTACCTGATAATAACTTCTGCAAGTAGTGAATGCTTGCGTATGTGTGCCATGCAAGTATACTAGTGTGCTTGAAGAAGCTGCAGGGTTTCTTACTGACAAACAGATATTTCATGCTAAAAATTTTCCATGTTTAAGCACATAATTTTAATTAGCAAGCATCCTAAAAAATTTAATGCTTTCATGAAAAGATTGTTCTTTTGCTATTGACTTCAAATGAAAGATAATGTGGATAACAGACTTAGAAATGTCTGTACTCAAACACGGCTCTTGCAGCACATGGTGTTGTGAAACAAATTACTCACTGCAAATGACATCTGTGACACCTAGATCCACAAACTTCCTTTGCCTTTTTGGCCTGCCCAGCTGAACTGCACAGCAACCTCAAGGCTTAGCAGAAGCTCCAGCATCCTCCTGGCTGCTGCCCCAAAAGTTGAGCCACCAAGGCCAGCAAGCTGCTGTATCTGTACAGTTTTGAGGTCATTATTTTTTTTAGAAGAGTAGCTTAATGCAGTGACTAGAAAAAAAAATTATAGAAAAATATAATGAATGACGTACAAGCTTTAGCTTAATGTTGCCATCAGCAGCAAGTCTCCCCTCAAGACTTAGAAATCGGTCAATATCCTTGACCGGTGTCAAAACCACATCATCATTTGTCTCATCTTGAAGCCTCACTGTTGTGTTGAAAAGGTGCTGCTGCATGGCATCAACCTGTCGTCCCAGCTGCTCTAGCCTCATCAGGATAGTTTGCGAAATTCGCATGAGTTGACGCACGTATTCTGTAAAGACGTGTTCATGAAGTAATAGCGCTGAATTGCAACATATAAAATGGCAAAAGCTGAGATAACATTGAAAATGAGAAGTGCTACTAAACACAGCAAAACAAGCACACAGTTGTTTATGGCTTCTCTGCACATTATTGTCGGTTTTAGAAATTTGTGCCTACATGGCTTCAGTTATTTTGTTAGCATGCTCAGTGATGCCTTTTTTAGGACCTGAATACGCATGCAGAGTTGACACTGAGATGAAGCACCTTCATTGCGTGCTGTGATTCAGTGTACCCATATATTTACAACCTAGTTTTCAACAAAAACTTGGAATAAGTTCAGAAAAATTGTTGAAAGTTAGGTTATTAAGTGAATTTGTGAAAAATAGAATAAGCAGAAACAGATACTTTAATGTTTTAAGCACTGAAACAATGTGTGACCAGACCATACATATAACAGTTGCCATAGTTTTTGCAGCAAAGTGATGCCACTATCACTTTCCCAACGAAAGCAAAAAAAAATGTTTAAAATATAACTCTTCATTTATGGGGTAAAAGCGTGCTCATCGCCATCAAAGTGACACACAGTCCTCATTTCCACTGTGATCAAGAGGCATGTTCTCTACACTAAATAGGCGACAACAGTTGTTTATGAATTAAAAGTATTAATTGTGGCACCTTCGCTTCAATTTTTCTGAGACATCAGGTATTTACACTTGATAAAGCAACTACAGTTAGTACATTGTTCCGAAATTGCAAATAAGCAATTATGCTGCTTACGACTGGCACAGCTATAAGACAAAACGTTTTGGTAGTTCTGCACAATCTTGCAGCACTCGCTGTAGGCCTGCACTGAGGCCGAAATGATGGTATTTCCCGCCGGCCAGCTGCAACACTTCCAGGCACTTCTTGGGCGTCTGTAACAATGCCCTTGCAGTTGAAGGGAGCGCGCTGAAGCATTCGTGGGACTGTAGTACTCTCAAGAGCGATGTAACTGAAGTGTGCGATGCGCGAGATTGTAAGGCCCACGCTTGCAGTCTCTCACGAAAGGCCAGCAAGCTGTCCACACTGCCGCGTTCACAAACTTGCTCTTCGTTACTCCCAGTCGGTGCCAATTCGAAAGAATCCCTCTGCCTCACCTGCGAGGTCGCCGAAGTCGAAGCCGCAGCGCTGCTGTCATGGAAGGCACGCCGTTCGAAGTCTGTGTGATCGTGAGGCACAGAAACACTGCAGCCGCTGGGGTAGCACGCGTCGCCAGAAATCAAAACGTGTCCTTGGGGCACATCCGTTTCTGGAACGATCGAGGAGTGTGCCGAAGGCCGTTCTCTGTCATGAACACAAAGGCGACGATGGCCGTCTTCGAGGTCGACCGCACAAGCCTCGGAGGGCAAGTCGCTCTCTCTTTCGGCGTTGCGGGAATCTCGGTCAACGTACCGCGTGTCATTTATGACATCGGCCTCACTGTCAATAAGCTGAAAACTAGCATTGACGCGCCGATTAATTTCACGCCGAAATTTGCGATCCGCGCTCTCAGCCATCTTGAACAGCACAGAGCACAGTAGAATGGTGGCTAGACCAAAGAACACCCACCACCAGAACACGTTGTTAGGCTAGTCAGTTGGTTTGTACATACATACATGAATAAGCAGTAAAGATATACAGCGCGAGGCTGAAAATCAACTGTCCTCTCTTTTTTTTATTTATTTACCTTTGCGGCTTACAACTTCAATATGAAAATTTAACAGAAGACACTCACCTGGCATGCTTACGATTCTTTGAGGGCTTCTGCGAGAAGCTTCCTCTATGGCGAGAAGTGTTGTATTGGAATGTTGACTCGACCAATGACTCGACTTGACTTACTGCAGGCCCATAATGATGATGATGATAGTTGCGTCACTTTAAAATGGGTAAACAGTGTCGTAGACATCCAGATTTAAAAGCACCTTGACTGCGCATGGTGACCGCATTAAGGTACTGCTTTTTTTTTGTTAGCACCACCACAACTTCAGTCGCCCATTCGTTTTCCCACAGCGTTCTAGTTCCAATGCTGCTCTATTCACGATAACCTAGGCCAGCCCAGTCGTCAGCATGGTCAGTTGTCGTCTGCTCGATGGGACCGTGCGGCATTGCAACACTGGACACTCGAGAATAACGTGCTCGCTATTCACACTTTTCACGCCTGCATTCATTTTGGAGCCGACACCGTTTATACTCGCACCAAACTTGGTCTGCCGCACGTGCGTTCATTGGGGAAACGGGTCAGACCACAGTCAGTGCGATATAATTCCGTATGCACGTCGGCGGTAGATCACGACCAACGAAAACGTGCAGGCAGAAAGTTTGGCCTACGATCACTTACAAAGTAAATAAATAAATAATAAATAAAAGAACACGTCTTTCTCGTGTTGGCTTGAAGTGCTTCCTCGTGTAACTATCTCATTTTAATGATCGAGAAGTACTTTACTATTATGACTCGAAAGTAGGCATACGAAATCCCGTGGACTTATTCGTTAACAGCCAGAAAATTAACCAAACACGAATTGCGAAAGCTGCATGCACCTACGAAACATGCATATCCTCAAAACGTCCTCGAGCAGACGATATCAGGACAATTCTTCGTCCTTAAAAAGGTCTCAAAGGGGCATTTTGGGGATAATCCTGCAAGTGTCGACTAGAGGACCAAATGAGGACGTCCTGAAACTGCCGAGGACGTTTGTACCATATGAGGACGACCTCAGGTCGTCGAGTGTTGTCTGGGCTAGGTCGTCACAGTTCGCATTAGGGCAACTACGTTGGTTCCACAACTGATGCGACACTTGTCACAGATAAGCATGTGAAGTTTCAATAAACACAACAATGCTTGACCAGGAAACAAGTAAAACGCCTAAACTAGGTTATCACAGTCTGCATTAAGGCAACTACGTTGGTTCCACAACTGATGCGACACTTGTCACCGAGAAGCGTATAAAGTTTCAATAAATACAGCAATGCTTGACCAAGAAACAAGTAAAATACCAAAACTAGGCCATGACAGTTCACATCAGGGACACGACAATGGTTCCACAACTGATCCGACACTTGTCACAGATAAGCATATAGGTTTCAAGAAATACAGCATTGCTTGACCAGGAAACACAAGTAAAATGCCAAAACTAGGCCGTCACAGTTCGCATTAGGGCAACTACGTTGGTTCCACAACTGATGCGACACTTGTCACAGATAAGCATATAAAGTTTCAATAAACACAACAATGCTTGACCAGGAAACAAGTAAAACGCCTAAACTAGGTTATCAAAGTCTGCATTAAGGCAAATACGTTGGTTCCACAATTGATCCGGCACTTGTCATAAAGAAGTATATAAAATTTCAATAAATACAGCAATTCTTGACCAGGATAAAAGTAAAATACCAAAACTAGGCCATCAGAGTTCAAATCAAGGCAACGACATTGGTTCCACAACTGATCCGACACTTCTCACAGATAAGCATATGAAGTTTCAATAAGTACACCAATGCTTGACCAGGAAACAAAAGTAAAATGCCAAAACTAAGCCGTCAAAGTTCGCATTAAGGAAACTACATTGGTTCCACAACTGCTCCGACACTTGTCATCGAAAAGCGTATAAAGTTTCAATAAATACAGCATTTCTTGACCAGGAAACACAAGTAAAATGCCAAAACTAGGCTGTCACTTTTCCCATTAAGTCAACTACGTTGGCTCTACAACCTATCCAACACTTGCCACAGAGAAGCATATAAAGTTTCAATAAATACAGCAATGCTTAATTAGGAAACAAGTAAAATGATAGAACTAAGCCATCACAGTTGACATCAAGGCAACGACATTGGTTCCACAACTGATCCGACACTTGTCAAAAATGAGCATATAATGTTTCAATAAATACAGCAATGCTTGACCAGGAAGCAAGTAAAACGCCAAAACTAGGCCGTCACAGTTCGCATTAAGGCAACTACGTTGGTTACACAACTGATCCGACACTTGTCACAGATAAGCATATAAAGTTTCAATAAATACAACAATGCTTGACCAGAAAACACGAGTAAAATGCCAAAACTGGGCCATCACAGTTAACTTTAGGGACACGACATTGGTTCTACTACTTATCCGACACTTGTCACAGAAACGCATATAAAGTTTCAATATATACAGCATTGCTTGACCAGGAAACACAAGTAAAATGCCAAAACCAGGCCGTAACAGTTCGTATTAGGACAAGCGCCCTCATCAATCATACATCATAAGAGAACTCGAATCACTTCAAAGGTGGGCTCGGCGGCTGTGCACCAACGCAGACCGCTAATCCTTTCACTCTTGTCATGCAGGTGTTTCAGTGCGCATTCCTGCGCATACTGCTTTCCGTTTTCCTGCCAGCTTCTTTGACCACACCGTTGCAGTATCAACATCGTTCCAGCGAAAGTGGCACGCTTTCCTGTCACGCCCTCTTGGTCTTCGACACATGCTTATCAACCGCAACGTACTTGGAACCACTGGATTTCACCACACGCAACAGATCTGGATCCCTTCCGGCGCCACCGGTCAGCTACATGGTCCTCGACAAAACCTGGTCGACGCTATCAGCATCGGCATCGATGCCTGTGTCGACTACAAAAGAGCGGCCTTTGCCGGCGGCGCTGTGTGGGCTCGGCGGCTGTGCACCAACGCAGACCGCTAATCCTTTCACTCTTGTCATGCAGGTGTTTCAGTGCGCATTCCTGCGCATACTGCTTTCCGTTTTCCTGCCAGCTTCTTTGACCACACCGTTGCAGTATCAACATCGTTCCAGCGAAAGTGGCACGCTTTCCTGTCACGCCCTCTTGGTCTTCGACACAGGCTTATCAACCGCAACGTACTTGGAACCACTGGATTTCACCACACGCAACAGATCTGGATCCCTTCCGGCGCCACCGGTCAGCTACATGGTCCTCGACAAAACCTGGTCGACGCTATCAGCATCGGCATCGATGCCTGTGTCGACTACAAAAGAGCGGCCTTTGCCGGCGGCGCTGTGTGGGCTCGGCGGCTGTGCACCAACGCAGACCGCTAATCCTTTCACTCTTGTCATGCAGGTTAGTAAAACTTACAGTCTTCTCGCTAAGAAGTCTAGTAATTACCTGCTGTTTCAGCTGCCGAGCCCACACTGCTGCGTTCTTGTTGCACTTGAGTGTTCTCGTGTGATTCGTGCCTTGTTGATGATGTCGGGCGATATTGAAAGCAATCCGGGTCCTGCTTCTAATGCTGTACTAACTGAACTGCAGAAATTGTCTGCCGGTCAGACGGAATTAATCAGTCAGGTACAGGACCTTAAATCCCATTTGCTATCAACAGATAAATCTATAGCAGATCTCAGTAGACGCATGACTGATCTGGAAGGGCACTGTCAAAATATTATCTCCTTACGTACTGATGTGGAAGCGCTCAGAAGAGACACCGCTCGCGCGAGTGACCTTCTGCGCAAGCTTGAAGCGCGCGTGGATGAAGCCGAGAATCATTCTCGGCGCAATAACCTCATATTTTATGGCCTTCCTGAATCAACTGGATCGGAAGCACTTGTCCAAGTTGAACAACTTGTCATCAAGCACTGCCGTGATCGTCTAGGTATTTCCATTGATCCGAAGGAAATTGAGCGCGCGCATCGTCTGGGTCGCCGCAAGGGTACTAACCACCATCGCCCCATAATAGTTAAATTCGCATTCCATAAAACAAAAGGAGAGATTCTTTCTAATGGACGGAAATTTAAAGGAACCACTTTTAGTGTTGGTGAAGATTTTTCACGTCGTGTGCAAAACGTCCGTCGGCAATTGATTGCCTTTGCTAAAACCAAGTCGCTGCCTTTTTCCATCATGTACAAGACACTGCTAATGGGTCACAAGCGCTACGTCTACGATGAGCAATCGCAAACTGTAAGGGAAGCGTCGTAGCAATTTCCTCGGCGCAAATCTGCCGGGCACACCCCCCACACCTCAATCTGGCATGTCACTCTCGGTAGTCTTTGCTAACGCGCGCAGTTTTTTTTCCGAAACGCATAACTTTTTCTGAGCTTGTTTGTCATCAAGCAGTAACGTATTGGTGATAACCGAGACTTGGCTGACAAATGATATAACCGATGCAGAAGTGCTAGATCACCTACCTGGATTTCAACTTTATCGTAAGGACCGTACAGGCGCACGTGGAGGCGGGGTTCTGATGGCTGTGCACCAACAGTTATCGTGCTCGGTGGCCAGGACCAACTCTTCTGAACTTGAAATTCTTTGGGTCGTTTGCCGTGCTCACCCTCATACTGTCCTTGTAGGCGTTTGTTATAGGCCCCCGAACAGTGACCCAGATTTCGCATATAAGCTCAACAACAACCTGAGTGACCTTGGGAAACAGTATCCGCAAGCAGAGATACTGCTTTTCGGCGATTTTAATTTTCCTCAAATAGATTGGAGTAGTAGCGTCCCGTCAGCTGTGGGCAGTGAGCCCGCAAGGGACTTCATAGATTTCTGCCTGAATTGCAATCTAACCCAACTTGTATCCCAACCAACGCGCGTTACAGAGAGCAATTCCAGCATCTTAGATCTAATACTAACTAGTCATCAAGAGAGCTTATCATCAATTACATATCTGCGTGCCGTCAGTGACCACAAGGTAATCCATGCGGCTTTTGCGTTTCGACCTGTAAAACGCGATCTTGTCACCAAAACAATCCGTCTTTACGACAAGGGCAATTATAGTGCCATCAATAATGAATTGATATCTTTTCTTCCTGAGTTCGAGAGAATAAGCCATACACGCTCTGTGGATGAGAATTGGATTATATTTAGAGATAAGTTAGCCACTCTTGTCGAGAAATTTATCCCAAAAATAACGTTTACCGCAAACCGTAACAAGCCATGGTTTTCACGTACACTTCACAAACTAAGAAACAAGAAAAAACGCCTCTTCCGATCAGCCAAACAGTCTAAACTTCTGTCCTTATGGGAAAAATATTACGCCGCGGAAGATGATTATCTTAGAACCATTCGTAACGCCAAACACGTGTTCTTTCATGAAGAGCTGCCCAAAATGCTTGCAACCAGCCCTCGCAAATTCTGGGAGGTGATAAACCCTCAGGAGATGCGCACCACTAGTCTTTCAAATGCGCATGGCGATATAGTCGACAACAATGAATGCGCGAACCTTTTTAACGAGGCCTTTTTCTCTGTTTTTACGAATGAGAGTTCAGTTCCCGATTTTTCTTCACCTGCGCGCAGCACCGAGTCTATGCCCCCGATTGCATTTTCTACGGATGGCATCATTTCGATTATAGAAAAGATTAAGCTTCTTCTTCTGCAGGTGTGGATGACATTAATTCAAAACTTCTCATAAATGTTAAACATGTGTGTGCCGCATACCTTACATTGTTATTTTCGCAGTCATTATCATCAAGCATTCTGCCAGCAGACTGGAAAGTAGGCAAGGTCGTTCCAGTCTACAAATCAGGTAACAGAGATTCTCCACTAAATTACCGTCCCATATCTTTAACAAGTATCCCCTGCAAAATCATGGAACATGTCATCTACTCCCATATCATCAACTTCTTGGACTCAATGCACTTTTTTCATCCTTCTCAACACGGGTTCCGAAGGGGTTATTCTTGTGAAACGCAGCTGGCCATTTTCATTCATGACTTACATTCTAACCTTGACTGCAACATTCAGACCGATGCTCTTTTCCTGGATTTCGCTAAAGCATTTGACACTGTCCCTCACAAACGCCTAATTCTTAAATTATCTCTGTTAAATCTAGATCCTAATGTACTTGCATGGATAACATCTTTCCTGACTAATCGTTCCCAGTTTGTGTTTGTTAATAATCACTCATCTAACCGACTACCTGTAACCTCAGGTGTCCCGCAAGGGTCTGTCTTAGGGCCTCTACTCTTTTAATTTACATTAACGATCTACCATTGCATGTATCATGTAACTTTCGTATGTTTGCCGATGACTGCGTAATCTACCGATCAGTAACCAACATTCATGACCAAACACTAATTCAGCATGATCTTAACAACATACAAACATGGTGTGATCGTTGGTTAATGAACTTAAATCCTAATAAATGTAAGCTTGTTTCTTTTTCTCGCCACCGTAACCCTTTTGAGTTTACCTATTCCATCACTAATGTTCCCATACAATCAGTTCAATCATTCAAATACCTCGGCATCACCTTGGCTCATGACCTGTCTTGGCGTCATCACACTACTAACATCATCTCGTCTGCTAATAAATCACTCGGATTTCTCAGACGACACTTACGCCATACTCCGCCTCACGTCAAGACGCTTGCGTACAAATCATTTATCAGGTCCAAACTCGAGTATGCATCTTCCATCTGGAGCCCTCATCAATCATACATCATAAGAGAACTCGAATCACTTCAAAATCGGGCTACCAGGTTCATTCATTCTGCATATTCGTACGATATCAGCATCTCATCTCTAAAGGCGGAATCAGGTCTAGAAACCCTTGCTTCACGCCGACAGTGTGCCACCCTCTCTCTTTTCATATGTTTTATTTCAGTTCACTGAATCATCCACCGTACATCACGCCCCCTCCGCACATATCCCATCGCACTGGTCATCCGTTACAAGTCGCAATACCACGTACCCGGACCACTGTATTCCAAGCCTCCTTTTCGTAAGAGCAGCAAAAGACTGGAACGGCCTTCCTCACGCCATCTGTACCATCACTAACCCATCTATGTTTGCAGAAGCCATTAAAAACACCGTTGTATAGTTCTCTTTTTTTTTTTTGTTATGCACCACCCCTTATGTAATACCCCTACAGGGGGTCTTTAAGGAAATAAAAGTGAAGTGAAGTGAAGTGAAGTGAACTACATTTGTTCCACAACTGATCCGACACTTGTTACAGAGAAGCGTATAAAGTATCAATAAATACAGCATTGCTTGACCAGCAAACACAAGTAAAATGCCAAAACTAGGCCGTCACAATTCGTATTAAGGCCACTACGTTGGCGCCAAAACTGATCCGACACTTGTCACAGATAAGCATATAAAGGTTCAATAAATACAGCAATGCTTGACCAGGAAACACAAGTGAAATGCCAAAACCAGGCCATAACAGTTCGCATTAAGACAACTACGTTCGTTCTACAACTAATCCTACACTTGTCACCAAGAAGCATATAAAGTTTCAATAAATACAGCAATGCTTGACCAGAAAACACAAATAAAATGCCAAAACTAGGCTGTTAAAGTTCGCATTAGGCCAACTACATTGGTTCCACAACTGCTCCGACACTTGTCCGCGAAAAGCGTATAAAGTTTCAATAAATACAGCAATGCTTGACCAGGAAACAAGTAAAATGTAAAAACTAGGCCATCACAGTTCACATCAAGGCAAATACGTTGGTTCCACAACTTATCCGAAACATTTCACAGAGAAGCATATAAAGTTTCAATAAACACAACAATGCTCGACCAGGAAACAAGTAAAACGCCTAAAATAGGTTATCACAGTCTGCATTAAGGCAACTACGTTGGTTCCACAACTGATCCGGCACTTGTCCCAAGGAAGTATATAAAATTTCAATAAATACAGCAATGCTTGACCAGGAAACAAGTAAATACCGAAATTAGGCAATAAGAGTTCAAATCAAGGCAACGACACTGGCTCCACAACTGATCCGACACTTGTCACAGATAAGCATAATAGTTTTAATAAATACAACCATGCTTCACCAGGTAAAAAGTAAAATGCCAAACTACATCAACACAGTTCACATCAAGCAACTAAATTGGTTCCACAACTGATCCGACACTTGTCACAGATAAGCATATAAAGTTTCAAGAAATACAGCATTTCTTGACCAGGAAACACAAGTAAAATGCCGAAACTAGGCTGTCACGATTCCCATTAAGGCAACTACGTTGGCTCCACAACTGATCCGACACTTCTCCCAGATAAGCGTATAAAGTTTCAATAAGTACAGCAATGCTTGACCAGGAACCACGAGTAAAATGCCAAAACTAGGCCATCACAGTTCACATTAGGGACACGACATTGGTTCCACAACTGATCCGATACTTGTCACAGATAAGCATATAAAGTTTCTATAAATACAGCAATGCTTGACCTGGGAACAAATAAAATTCCAAAACTAGGCCGTCAAAGTTCTCATTAAGGCAAATACGTTGGTTCCACAACTCATCCGACACTTGTCACTGAGAAGCATATAAAGTTTCAATAAATACAGCAATGCTTGACCAGGAAACAAGTAAAATGCCGAAACTAGTCCATCATAGTTGACATCAAGGCAACGACATTGGTTCCACAACCGATCCGACACTTATCACAGATAAGCATATAAAGTTTCAATAAATACAGCAATGCTTGACCAGGAAACAAGTAAAATTCCAAAACTAGGCCGTCAAGGTTCGCATTAAGGCAAATACGTTGGTTCCACAACTGATCCGACACTTGTCACATATAAGCATACAAAGTTTCAATAAATACAACAGTGCTTGACAAGTAAACAAGTAAAATGCCAAAGCTAGGTTATCACAGTTAACATCAAGGCAACGACATTGGTTCCACAACTGATCCGACACTTGTCACAGATAAGCATATAAGTTTTCAACGAATACAGCAATGCTTGACCAGGAAACACAAGTAAAACGTCAAAACTAGGCCGTCACCGTTTGCATTAAGGCAACTACGTTGGTTCCACAAATGATCCCGCACTTGTCACAAGGAAGCATATAAAGTTTAAATAAATACAGCAATGCTTGACGAGGAAAGAAAAAATACCAAAACTAGGCCATCAGAGTTCAAATCATGGCAACGACAATGGTTCCACAACTGATCCGACACTTGTCACAGATAAGCATATCAAGTTTCTATAAATACACCAATGCTTGACCAGGAAACACAAGTAAAATGCCAAAACTAGGCTATCACAGCTAGCATTAAACTAACAACATTGGTTTAACAATTGATCCGACACTTGTCACAGATAAGCATATATTTTTAATAAATACAACAAAGCCTCACCAGGAAACGAAAGTAAAATGCCAGAACTAGGCCATCACAGTTCACATAAAGGCAACGACCTTGGTTCCACAACTGATCCGACACTTGTCACAGATAAGCATATAAAGTTTCCATAAATACAGCAATGCTTGACAAGAAAACACGAGTAAAATACCCAAACTAGGCCATCACAATTCTCATTAGGGACACTAAATTGGTTCCACAACTGATCTGACACTTGTCACAAATAAGCATATAATGTTTCAATAAATAGCGCAATGTTTGACCAGGAAACAAGTAAAATGCCAAAAATAGGCCATCACAGTGTACATCAAGGCAACATATTGATTCCAACACTGATCTGACACTTTTCACAGATAAGCATATAAAGTTTCAATAAATACAGAAATGTTGGACAAGAACACAAGTAAAATGCCGAAACTAGGCTATCACAGTTCACATCAAGGCAACTACGTTGGCGCCATAACTGTTCCGACACTTGTCACAAAGAAGCATATAAAGTTTCAATAATTACAGCAATGCAGGAAACAAGTAAAACCAGGAAACAAGTAAAATGCCAAAACTAGGCCATCATAGTTGACATCAAGGCAACGACACTGACTACACAACTGATCAGACACTTGTCACAAATAAGCATATAAAGTTTCAAGAAATACAGCATTGCTTGACCAGGAAACACACGTAAAATGCCAAAACTAGGCCGTCACAGTTCGCATTAGAGCAACTACGTTGGTTCCACAACTCATGCGACACTTGTCAAAGATAAGCATATAAAGTTTCAATAAACACAACAATGCTTGACCAGCAAATAAGTAAAACGCCAAAACTAGGTTATCACAGTCTGCATTAAGGCAACTACGTTGGTTCCACAATCGATCCGGCACTTGTCACAAAGAAGTATATAAAATTTCAATAAATACAGCAATGCTTGACCAAGAAACATGTAAAATACCAAAACTAGGCCATCACTGTTGACATCAGGGTCCCTACATTGGTTCTACAACTGATCCGACACATGTCACAGATAAGCATATAAAGTTTCAAGAAATACAGCAATGCTTGACAAACAACATGTAAAACACCAAAACTTGGCCATCACAGTTCACATCAAGGCAACTATGTTGGTTCCACAACTGATCCGACTCTTGTCACAGAGGAGCATATAAAGTTTCAATAAATACAGCAATGCTTGGCCAGGAAACAAGTAAAACTCCAAAACAAGGTGGTCCCAGTTCGCATTAAGGCAAATACGTTGGTTCCACAACTGATCAGACACTTGTCACAGATAAGCGTATAAAGTATCAATAAATACAGCATTGCTTGACCAGAAGACACAAGTAAAATGCCAAAACTAGGCCGTCACAATGAGTAATAAGGCCACTACATTGGCGCCACAACTGATCCAACAATTGTCACAGATAAGCATATAATGGTTCAATAAATACAGCAATGCTTGACCAGGAAACACAAGTAAAATGCCAAAACCAGGCCATAACAGTTCGCAATAAGACAACTATGTTCGTTCCACAACTAATCCGACACTTGTCACCGAGAAGCATATAAAGTTTCAATAAATACAGCAATGCTTGACCAAGAAACAAGTAAAATACCAAAACTAAGCCATCACAGTTCACATTAGGGACACGACAATGGTTCCACAACTGATCCGACACTTGTCACAGATAAGCATATAGGTTTCAAGAAATACAGCATTGCTCGACCAGGAAACACAAGTAAAATGCCAAAACTAGGCCGTCACAGTTCGCATTAGGGCAACTACGTTGGTTCCACAACTGATGCGACACTTGTCACAGATAAGCATATAAAGTTTCAATAAACACAACAATGCTTGACCAGGAAACAAGTAAAACGCCTAAACTAGGTTATCACAGTCTGCATTAAGGCAACTACGTTGGTTCTACAACTGATGCGACACTTGTCACCGAGAAGCGTATAAAGTTTCAATAAATACAGCAATGCTTGACCAAGAAACAAGTAAAATACCAAAACTAGGCCATCACAGTTCACATTAGGGACACGACAATGGTTCCACAACTGATCCGACACTTGTCACAGATAAGCATATAGGTTTCAAGAAATACAGCATTGCTTGACCAGGAAACACAAGTAAAATGCCAAAACTAGGCCGTCACAGTTCGCATTAGGGCAACTACGTTGGTTCCACAACTGATGCGACACTTGTCACAGATAAGCATATAAAGTTTCAATAAACACAACAATGCTTGACCAGGAAACTATTATTACGTTAAGTTTTACTGGCGCAAGGGCATCTAAGGCCAAAGAGCGCCAGTACAAGTGTTCTTTCAATTCGGTTATTAGTTTAAAAATTAAAACAAATGATTAAAACATGATTAAATATTAAAACAAATATCTACGAACCATTTAAAATGCAGTATATTTAAAAGAATGTCACTTTGTTTAAAAAGGAATGTCACTTTGCTAAAACCTTCATTTTGTTGGCTGAAATCTGTGCTAATAAATTAGTCTGCAAGGCCCAAGACCCTCGCAGCTGAAGTCCTTGCCTGAGCAAGAACTGCAAAGGCTAAGACATACTTTTTATGCACCAGGCAGTACCTCACACTTGAGGCGCAGCTGGTGCCTAGGATGGAATGATATTATTGTTAAAAATTGCACTTTCGCAAGATAATGGAGAAGTCTCTTAAGGTCAACCACTGCATTAAGTGATAAAAACAACGCTGGATGAAGTGGGACATGATGTCGATAGAGCTCCCTGAAATGGGTCAGTCGTGCTTGGTGAAGAACAGGACATTGTATGAGAACATGCACAACGGTTAGACTCTCTCCACAGTGTATACATGTAGGTGGATCAGTGCCTGTCAAAAGGTGTTTATGTGTGGCATAAGTGTGGCCTATTCTGAGCCGTGTTAGAGTGACTTCAGCGAACCTGTTGAGTTTTTGGGGGATAACTTTTCTCAGCTGGGGTTTTACTAGGTGGAGTTTGTTGTCGACTTCTCTGTCCCATTCAGCTTGCCAGTGGTTGCGTAGACCTCTACGTACAACAGGTTTTAGATCTACACCCGGAACAGAGGTTATATCTATGGTTTGCCGACCAGCGGCTTCTCGTGCATTCTTGTCCACTATTTCATTGCCCGCAATTCCAGAATGACCTGGAACCCAGCAAATAACAATAGAAAGTTTTAGGTTGTAGGCTGCATAGATTTCGTTAAGGAGCTTATTAAAAGTAGGGTTCTTGCTGTACTTGCCACAAGACAGGGCCCTGACAACACTTAATGAATCTGTGTACACTATAGACTTTTGTATCTTGTGTTGTTTAATATGTTGTATAATGAGCAGGATACCATACGCTTCCGCTGTGAAAATGCTGGTATGTGTATGCATGGTTCTGGTGTCCGAGAGCTTTTGTCCATAAGCTGCACAAGATACAGATGTTTGAGATTTTGAGCCATCAGAGAAGAATGCGGTTGAACGATATTTGTGTTCAAGGGCTAAGAAATGTTGCTCAATGAGTGCACTTGGACAGTTTTCCTTCATGATGTCTTTGAAAGACATGTCACAAGTGACTGGACTTTGCTGCCAGGGAGGGATGTGTTCGACAAGGTCACTTTCCTCCAAGTCATTGAAAAAAATTGCAAGTTGTTTTAATGCAGGTCGTATTGCCAATGGAAACGGTGGGGCGATAGAAGGACGGTTTAGGTATAACTGGGTAGTAGACACATCGTTCATAAGTGTTTTACATGGGTGCTGCTTCAAAGACATGATCTTAACTGCATAGTTGACTCCTAGATACGTGCGCTGATAGTCTAGTGGCCACTGATCTGACTCTGCATAAAGGCTTTGAATAGGGCTGGTACGAAAGGCACCAAGTGCCAACCGGATACCTAGGTGGTATACAGGGTCCAACATTTTCAGTGCTGTTCTTGAAGCTGACTGATATACTATGCATCCATAGTCTATGCGTGACAGAACCAGGCTTCGAAACAGAGATATGAGGCAGTGCCTGTCTGTCCCCCACGACTGATGCGATAAAATCTTTAAAAGGTTCATGGTCTTGAGACATTTTAACTTCAGCTGTTTTATGTGCTGGATGAAGGTGAGTTTGGAATCGAAAATTACACCTAGGAATTTTTGTTCTTTCACGATGACTATGTTTTGTCCATTCATTAGTATGCAGGGGTCAGGATGCACACCTCGTCGTCTCGAGAACAGCACACTAGTAGTCTTGTCAGTGTTAAACTTAAAACCATTCTCGTCAGCCCATTTTGCAAGTCGGTTAACACCTAACTGTATCTGGCGTTCACATACAGTCAAGTTACACGATTTGAAACTGATTTGAATGTCGTCCACGTATAGAGAGTACGATATCGCAGGTGGAATAACAGAGCGAAGAGAGTTCATTTTGACTATAAACAGTGTGCAGCTTAATACTCCTCCCTGCGGCACTCCATTTTCTTGAAGAAATGTGCGCGATAACACAGTACCTATTCTTACACGGAACTTCCTTTCAGACAGGTAATCTTTTAAGATGGTAAACAACCTGCCACATATTCCGAAAGACAGTAGATCTTGCAAGATTCCATATCGCCAGGCAGTATCATATGCCTTCTCAAGATCGAAAAAAACAGACAGACAGTATTGATTGTGTACAAACGCGTCACGTATATACGACTCGAGGAGGACAAGATTGTCGGTTGTGGATCTAGCTGTACGGAAACCAGACTGGCACGGGTCCAATATGCCATTGTACTCCAAGTAATAGACCAAGCGGCGGTTAATCATTTTTTCAAACACTTTGAGTAGGCAGCTTGTGAGGGCAATAGGCCTGTAACTATTTACCGAAGAGGGATCTTTGCCCTGTTTAAGGATTGGTAGAACTATTGCCTCTTTCCAAGCTAGTTAGTTATGTTGGGTTTTGTGGCGCAAGAGCAACTAAGGCTATGCTGCGCCAGACTCATGGTGAGAATGCTTACAGCAAACAGGGCTATGACAATGACTCTGAAATGTCTTAACGGCGATGACATATGAATATGATGAGCGATGAAGCGTGGCTGTATAAAGGCCTAAAAGGATTGGCTCTGTAAACGCGTGAAGTATATATCTCTTCTAAGATTATGTGTGTGATGCTCGGGGTGATCAATGTGTATGGTTGGTGCATGAGGTTATGTTAAACTGTAACGGCTTTTACCTAGCACTAATACCATACCCGTGTCCTTATACCTAAGGGCAGGGAGGCAAGTGCCTCGTTGTAAATTCCAGCTGCAGCAGATGCCTCTCCGAAGAGGCTGTGCTACAAGTCACATCAGTCAAGTTTTGCCATGTCTAGCGGTAGCATAGTTTAGTGTAGTTAGACCTTGTTCAGAAGTTGTGCTTCATTTAAAAAGCTGATCACATCAGCTATAGGTATTAGGGCGTCCTCGCCCAAGAGTAGCATTGGATGAAAGGGAATATTTAACCTGTAAAACATACGGAAATGTTTTTCTCTTAATGTTTCCATATGTGGGCAAGCTATTAAAATGTGCATTACAGTTAGTTGCTCCTGACACTTATCGCATGTTGGGGCTTCTTCGCCTGCCAATAGGTAATTATGTGTGATGTGCGTGTGACCTATTCGTAGTCGACATATAACTACTTCGATAAAACGCGCTTGATGAAGACAGGTCTTCCATTCACCAAGAACAGGTTTAATTAGGTGAAGTTTGTTGTTTTGTTGTAATTTCCATTCCTGCTGCCAGTGAAAGATGATGGCCCGGCGAACAGCTTCAATCCCATCTCTGGCAGGTATGTTGGTTTTTGACTCGCGCATCTTTTTTGCTGTTGCAGCTAGTTGGTCTGCCCTTTCATTGCCTGGGATCCCGACATGACTCGGGACCCAACAGAGGCGTATGGTGTGGTCATCAGGTGTGTGGGATAGCATGTTTAAAATATCGCCTATGAATGGCTCATACTGAGATTTATAATTGAGACTTTTCAGCGCGCTTAACGAGTCTGTAAATATTACGGCTTTTTTATGTTTTGAGCTTATAATGTATCGTACTGCCATCCATAACGCATAGCACTCAGCGGTGTAGATGGATACGAACTGCGGTAGTCTAGTTATTTGCTCGTGTGTTGCTCCTACCACACTGCTTCCGACATAAGCAGATGTCTTCGAACCATCAGTATAAAATTCTTCGAAAGTGTTGTACGTTTGTTGTAGTGCAAGGAATTCTTGTAGTATATGTTCACGTGGGGTGTTTTGTTTTTTTATATGTGTGAGTGAAAAATCCAAGAATTTGGAGAAATCACTCCATGGGGCCAAACTGGGTGGCCTTCTGGCAATGGAGAGTGCTTCGTTAGGAATATTCAGGGCATGAAATTTTTCTTCAAATCTTAGTATTAGTGGCTTAATTACGTTTGGTTTGTTAGCGTAGTGTTGGCGTAGGTCACAGCGTGTGACAATACTGTGGCATATATGATCTGGTGAAGAACGAACTCTAAGGACATACGTGAGCATTAGTTTCGTTCTCCTATATTCCAAGGATGGTTCGTTACTTTCGGCGTATAAGCTCGAAATAGGTGAGGTTCGATAGGCACCTGTTGCGAGGCGTAACCCTTTGTTATGGACAGGGTCTAAGCGCTTAAGGTACGAGTCTCTTGCTGAACCGTAGATTATACTACCGTAGTCTAATTTGCTGCGTACTAAAGAACGGTAGATGAGCAGGAGGCACTTACGGTCGGAACCCCAGTGCTTTCGGGACAAGACTTTGAGGACATTGAGGGCGTTGTTGGATTTCACCTTGAGATTATTAATGTGTGTAAGAAAATTGAGCTTTTTATCAAATACGACCCCCAGAAACTTCTGTTCTTGTTTTATTGGCAATACTGTTTCGTTTATTTTCAGTACGGGGTCTGGTTGTAACCCTCGTTTCTGGGAGAACGCTACAGCAACCGTCTTTTCCTCAGAAAACCGGAAGCCATTTTTGTTAGCCCATTGTGTTAGCTTGTTTAGTGCTATTTGAATCTGTCGCTCGCACGTCGCCATGTTAGATGACCGGCACGCTATTTGGAGATCATCCACATATAGTGAGTGCATAAGAGTAGATGGTATGACCTGGTTCACAGGGTTCATTTTGACGACAAAGAGAGTTGTGCTTAAGACACAGCCCTGAGGCACACCATTCTCTTGAATAAAAGTTTCTGAAAGTGTGGTACCCAAACGAACCTGAAAAGTTCGGTTCGATAGGAAGTCGGACAAGCAGTTGAGCATCCTTCCGCGAATTCCAAGATCTGCCAGGTCTCGTAAAATACCGTACTTCCACGTTGTGTCATACGCCTTTTCAAGATCAAAAAATACTGCTAAGCAGTGCTGCTTGTACAGGAAAGCTTCTCGTACTGTATGTTCAAGGCGAACGAGGTGATCGGTGGTGGAACATCCTTTCTTGTAACCACATTGGTGAACATCTATCAAGTTATCGGTTTCTAGGATGTATGTTAGCCTAATATTAATAACGCTTTCGAAGGATTTCGCCATACAACTTGTAAGTGCTATGGGCCTGTAGCTTGTTGGTAATGTAGGGTTTTTTCCGGCTTTGAGAAATGGAATTATAATGGCTTTTTTCCACTCTGTTGGCATTCTGCCAGTGATCCAAATAGCGTTAAAGAAGTGCAGCAATGCCTTCACCGCTTCCTGGGACAAATGGGCGAGCATTTGATAATGTATTCTGTCTGGGCCAGGTGCTGTTTTTTTACCTTGAGAAAGCACTCTGTTAATTTCCTGCAGGGTTAAGGGGGAGTTGTATGATCTGTCTTGATAACCTGTAATAGGAAGCTTTTGTTTTTCTGTAGATTGTTTATGTTTTAGGAAAGCTGCCGAATAGTTTGCTGAGCTCGAAATAGCGCAAAAGTGCTGCGCTAGTAGGTCTGCCTGTTCACCTAAAGTTGTCTGGATGCCAGGGGTTGAGAGAATGGGGATGGTGTATGAACTGTAGTTGCCGTTAACCTTGTGCACCTGATCCCACATTCTTTTGGATGTGATGGAGCTGTTGATGGATGAAATGTACTTTTTCCACGAGAGTTTTTCAGCCTGCCTGCGAATAAATCTTGCCTTTGCTCTCGCCTTTTTAAATGCTAGGAGGTTCTCTCCTGTAGGATGTTTACGAAAAATGCCCCACTCCTTGTTTTGCATTTTTTTAGCTTGTGTGCACTCTTTTGTCCACCAGGGTTTAAGTTTTTTTTTATAATGCCGGAGGATTGTGGTATAGTTTGTTCAGCTGCCGCAAGTATGCAGGCGGTGACTGTCTCGTTCATTTCCTCTATGCTTAGGCCATCAAGCATCTCTTTTTCTAGGGCAGCTTTTTCAGTGAACAGTGGCCAGTCTGCCAGATGTAGTTTCCAACGCGGTGGTCGGGATTGAGTGGTGGGGAGGGTTTGTGTTAATTTTATGAGAGCAGGCATATGGTCACTGCCATAGACATTATCTATCACGCTCCACTTTAGTTCGCAAAAGAGCGAAGGTGAGCACAGCGCTAGATCTAAGCAGCTAGTGGCTCCTGTGCTTGGGGAGCAGTAGGTGACGCTACCAGTATTTAAAAGACATACGTCATTGTTCAGAATAAAATCTTCGAGGGTTTGTCCTCTGCTGTCAGTTGTACTGCTTCCCCAAAGCATACCGTGCGCGTTAAAATCCCCTGCGATAACAAACGGTTCAGGCAGTTGGTCCAAAATATGCTCTATATCTTTAATCGAAAAATGCGTGTGTGGGGGGATATAAATGGAACATATGGTGATAGTTTTGTGAGCTAAAATGGTGACGGCTACGGCCTCGATGTGACTGTTGATGGTGATCTCTCTCACTGCAATTCCACTTTTGACGACAATAGCCACACCACCAGACAACCGGCTAGCGTGGACGCGATCGCGACGTACTACGGTAAAACCTCTGAGGAAGTTGGTGTGTTTTTCTCCCAGATTGGTCTCCTGTAAGCACATAGCCATTGGAGAGAGACTACTTAGCAAATCTTTTATGTCACCTATGTTGTGAATGAGTCCTCTACAATTCCAATGGAGGAGAAAAGCCATTTTGGGCAGTGAACTTGAGCAGAAAAATGGAGTAAGAATTGATTTGTTGGCAATAAAACCTTGGTGACATGCGTGTGATACTAAAGTCAAAACAGAATGGTACCATAACCTTTCAGGTTATGGAAAACGAAACTTATTTTACAGGGCTTTTTGGAGGCCCTGTAATTTGTCTTTTGTCTTTTTTGGAGCGGTCGAGAGAAACTCGCCGCTCCTTCGGCGCTGCACGCGCCGTTTGACTGGCGGTTGTGTCCATAGCTTCATGAGAAGCGTTGGACTGTTGCTCTGCCGAGCAATCCTTGGGTGTTGTGGGCTTCGGCTCAAGATACGAAGCCTTCACACCCTCTACACCGGACGTCGACGGGGTTCCCGCAGTCTGCCCGTTGCCTTGGCTCGTGCCAATGCATGTCGACACCCGTGGTGGGGCCTTGTTGGGTAAGGCCGGAGCAGCCTTGGCTGCTCCCGCAGTAGGGGCAAGCGGCGGTCGCTCCAGCACGCTGTGCGTAGCTTGGGCGGCCACCTGATGCTGTCGTGGTGCTGCCCCCTGTTGCACCACTTCAGCAAATGATTTTGCTGCATAGAAAGGGGAGACCCGATGCCTTGCTTCGCGGAAACTTATGTTGTGGGTGACTTTAATGGTAATAATTTCTTTTTCTTTTTTCCATGCTGTGCAGGATCTAGAATACGCCGCGTGTTCTCCATCGCAGTTCGCACAGTGGGGTTCGGCCTTGCAGTCATCATCTGCAGAGTGGCCTGTGATACCACACCGTGCACAGGTAAGCTGCCCACGGCAACTCTGAGAAGCATGTCCGAATCTTTGGCACTTGAAGCAGCGCCGCGGATTCGGAATGTAGGGTCTCACAGACAGTTTTAGATAGCCGGTAACTAATTCTTGCGGTAGTGTGGAGCACCCGAAGGTCACAATTATGTGCTTGGTTGGAATTTCTTTGTTTTCTCTTCTGACTACAATACGCTGTACGTGAACGACGTTTTCGTCCTTCCAGCCAGCCAGAAGCTCATCATTTGTTAGGTCTTTTAGGTCATCGTCTGACACAACGCCTTTGACAGTGTTCATCGTTCGGTGCGCAGAGACGGTTACGGGCTTGTCCCCAAATGCTACTAATTTTTCTAGTTTCTGAAACTGTGTCTTGTCTTTAACTTCCACTAGCAAGTCTCCGCTTGCCATCTTTGTAGCCTTATAGTCAGTTCCGATAGTCTCGGTTAGGCACCTGGACACGAGGAATGGGGAGATGTTGCGAGCTTTTTTGTCCGAGCTTTCGCAATGAATAACGTGGTATTTAGGGAAATGGTCTTGCTTTTCTGAATTTGACATTACATTTGCTTCGGTGCGCCACCTTTTGAAGGGGCGATCAATAGATAAGGGGTTTCGTGGTCCCATAGAAAAGTGCAGTTCCTTCAGTAGTGGCGCCTACCACCCACCACGGAGCCCAACAAGGGGACGTGGCAGAACATGTAAACATGTCTGCACAACGCCAGTAGTACGCCACTGCCATAACCTAATATATCTATCCAAGTTTGGATATTTACACCAGGTTAACCCTTGCCGCCAGGAAAAATTGGAAGTAAAATGAAGTGAGGAGAAGACAGGAAAGATGTAAAGTGAGAACAAAAACGAAGATGTAGGGAGAGAGAGATAGGAAAAGGCGACTGCCGATTTCCCCTGGGTGGGTCAGCCCAGGGGTGCCGTCTACGTGAAGCCGGGGCCAAAGGGGTGTGTTGCCTCTGCCGGGGGGCCTTAAAGGTCCAATCACCCAGCGTCAGCTCAACCCCCAGGATCCCCTTTTCCCCGGGCACGGCAAAGCCACGCACGGCTAGGCGTGGGAGGGAGTAGAAACTCCCCCGTTAGCTCGGGTCCGTGGTGTCGCTACACACCAAACGCGTACTTGCGCAGGCGCCCCTGCGGGGCTCTTTCCAAGCAGAGGGTATTTTGCCGGTACTGAAAATCTTGTTGTAAAGAGCTAAAAGGCAGTTTAGGGTTTCATCAGGGAGATTTCCGATCATTTCATAAGTAATTGTATCACAACCAGGAGCAGAACTCCCACAGGAACCAAGGGCGAGCTTCAGTTCATATACTGTTAGTGGTTTATTGTATCCGTCTGATCGAGGCTTGTTCCGGCACAGAGGTACACTTTCAGCTATGCTTTTGTGGCACAAGAACTTAGTGGTATAGTTTTCTGAGCTTGACATTTTCTCGAAGTGTACGCCAAGAGCGTTTGCCTGTTCTTCTATTGTATCACCGCAGTCATTCACCAAAGGGAAGGGATTTGGGCCTTGTCCTTTGAGTTTATGCACCCTATTATAAACCTTGCTGGCGTCTGTGTAGGAGTTTATTGAGGATATATAGCGTGTCCAGCTTTCCCGTTTGGCTATACGGCGAACACGCCTGCCATTCGCTTTGCAACGTTTAAAGGTTATCAAGTTTTTCTGCTGTTGGGTAGCGAGAAAAAACCCTCCATGCTTTGTTTTGCCGTTTTTTAGCAATTTCACACTCCCGATTCCACCATGGCTTTGCGTTAACCTTATCATTCCTGGACTGCGGTATGCACTTTTTTGCACAAGTAAGAACATATTCCGAAATATAGTTGGCCATCTCTTCTACTTCCAAATGGTCTACCTCTTCGAGGCGTAGTGTACATAGCTCTCTGAATTTCACCCAGTTTGCAACATGAAAGTTCCACTTTTTGGGATAAGACGGCCGCTCATCCCATTGTTTTGTTGCTAAAAGAGTTGGAAAATGGTCACTTCCATATGGATTATTAATAACTTTCCAATCTAAGTAAGGTAGGAGTGACGGTGATCCAATGGCTAAATCTATGCATGAATATGTATTGTGTGTGGTACTGAAGTAGGTTGGCTCTGCCTTATTGAGCAGGCAGGCTCCGGATGCGAGAAGAAAGTTTTCTATTGCACGACCTCTCGCATCACATTTGGTATCACCCCATAGCGAACTGTGAGCATTAAAATCTCCAATTAACACATATGGTTCTGGAAGCTGATCAATAAGCTTTTCGAACTCTGTTTTATTGAATGGTTCGTCAGGGGCTATGTAGATCGAGCAGATAGATATAAGGCGGTTGAATAGAATAGCGCGAACAGCCACAACCTCAAGAGAGCTTTGTAGCACAATGTGCTGGCATGCTACGCTTCTTTGTGCAATGATGGCCACACCTCCAGAAGAGAAATTGCCACCATTTCGATCTTTACAAAAACCACATATTGATTCAAGAAATTCACATGAGTCGACTTTAAATGAGTTCTTGAACACAGAACACTTTTGGCTGATAGTCATTAAGCCAGTCCTTGATATCATCTAGGTTTTTAAATAGGCCTCTGGCATTCCACTGTAGTATTTGTGTGTCCATTTAGGTGTATTTTGTGTTCTGTGCTCAAGGGTGGAAAGTAAGCTCACAGACCCTTTCCAGGGGCCGTGACACGAGATTTTTCTTTTTTGGATCGGTCGACAGAGTCGCGCCGATCCCTAGGCGCTGGCTGCGCCCTCACGCTCGGTGTTGTGTCCATTGCCTCTTTCGAGGCGCTGGACACGCGCTCTTGCGAGCGCTGCATTTGTTTTGAGGGCCTCGCCTCTAAAGACAAGGCCTTCGCGGCCCCCAGCCCGGAGACTGGTGGGTCCTTCTTCAATGGCGGAGCAGCACTGGCTGCAACCGCCGAGGGGGCAGAAGGCGTCACCGCCGGCGCACTACGCGTGTGCCAGACAGGCGCCGGGGGCCGTCGTGGCGCTGCCCCCTGACGCGCCACTTCGGCAAAGCTGGTTTCTGGCAGGTAGGACACCTGCCTTCGTGCCTCTCTAAATGAAATGTTTTGTGTTACCTTAATCGTGACAATTTCTTTTCTTTCTTCCAGCTTGGGCATGACCGTGAGTATGCGGCATGTTCCCCGTTACAATTCGCACAGTGAGGAGAGTTTTCACAGGCATCAGATGTGTGTTCGTCAGCACTGCATTTCGCACAAGTTAGGCGGCCTCGGCAGTTCTGAGAACTGTGACCGAATCGCTGGCATTTAAAACATCGGAGAGGGTTCGGTATATATGGCCTCACTCGGAGCTTGATGTACCCAGCCTCAACGGAGTCGGGCAGTACACTTGAATTAAAAGTAAGTATCAGGTGCTTAGTCTTGATTTCTTTGCCATCACGCCTCATCCTAATTCGTTTCACGTTGACGACATTCTGTTCGCTGAAACCCTCTAGGAGTTCAGCCTCAGTCAGCCCTAATAGGTCATCATCTGAAACAACACCACGGGTGGTGTTCATGGTTCGTGTGGGGTTACTATGATTTTGGTATCTCCAAATTTACTAGATTAGGCAGTTTCTCATATTGTTTCTGTCGCGGAGCTCCAACAGGAGGTCACCACTTGCCATTCTCGTTGCTTTATACCCTGGGCCGAAGATTTCCATCAAAGACTTTGATACTAGAAAAGGTGAAAGTGTTCGCACTGATTTGCCCGGGTGTGTCAGCGTGGACAACGTGAAATCGAGGAAAAGATACTCGTCTGTGACCATAAAAACTGGAAGACTTCATCGCGGTGACGCCCTCTTTTCTGAGGGCGATCAGGGAGTGGGGGGAAGAACTAGCCATAAGAAAAGGTTCTTTTCGGCAGCGGTGCCAGCCACCCCCATGGAGTCCTACAAGGGGACGCTGCAGAGTCTGGAAGCACAGGCCCTACAGACGCCAGCTGTACACACCACTATAACCGAATATGGTGTATCCAAGGTAGGATAGCCACACAAGGTTAACCCTTGCCGCCAGGAAACACGGAAGTCAACGGAGGGAAGTAGAGGACAGGAAAGATTTAAAGTAAGAGAAAAGACGAAGATGTGAGGGGGAGACAGAAAAGGCGACTGCCGATTTCCCCTGGGTGGGGCAGCCCAGGGGTCCGTCTACGTGAAGCCGGGGCCAAAGGGGTGTGTTGCCTCTGCCGGGGGGCCTTAAAGGTCCAATCACCCAGCGTCGGCTCAACCCCCAGGATCCCCTTTTCCCCGACACGGCAAAGCCACGCACGGCTAGGCGTGGGAGGGAGCCAAAACTCCCCCGTTGCTCGGGTCCGTGGTGTCGCTACACACAAACGCCTACTTGCGCAGGCGCCCA
>WOVY01016223.1:0-116459 GCA_013436015.1 Rhipicephalus annulatus
TACAGAATGACACAAAGTGAGAATTAGTTGCCGACAAAGGTCAGTCCTAAGGTCTGTAATTTCTACATTGTAGTGGCCAAGGAATATAAAAAGTCTATGCTTGTACGCGTTTTGTATTGCGTCTCCATAGTTATAATTTTGCTTGTTGTGGTAAAATCATTTTTATTAACATGCACTGATGATTAGAAAATCGCAATGGTTTTCCGACCACCATTAAAGCGGACAGTAAGCTTCACAACAAAAAAACTCATAATGTGTGCATTGAAATTGAGACTAGGATGAAGTGTTTCGCTTCAAGGTATTTCATAACGTTCAATCATAATTGCGATTCTTTTCACTCCCATGTGAAACCTTTTTTTTTCTATCTCACGTGCATGAATATTTTTTGATGGACGTGGACGACGACAAGGCTAGCCGGCGAAAAGGCACCGAAAAGAGCCAGATGGCCCACTCATTGGGCACAGCTGGAAATCGCAGCCCACCTACTTACAACAGCGAAAGTATAAAGGTTCTTCGAAAGAGGTAATCTCAGGTACCTCGCACAGGGTGATCAAGTTGAGAGTGCATCTACTGAATTCACTCTGGGTCAAAGCAAAGTTACAGGGAAAGACATGTCGGAATCAGATGAAATAGAGATGGACCCCGATCACTAAAGTGCTCAAGATCCCCTTTGAGCAAAAAAGGTACTCAGCCTAGCCACTCTAAGTTCAAGAAGTACCAAAAGGACACCCCAATCTAAAGTCGACTTTCTAAAAGACAGTATCCTAAATAAGGCAGTCACCGAAACGATTTTAGCCTTACCATAGGGTCACTTAACAATCTTCACTGGAATTGCTGATCAATTCATTCAGCAGTAAAATATTTATCATTCTTAGCATCGAAATTCAATCAAGATATAGTTGCGTTACCAGAAACCTGGCTTTTAATACATCAGACCTTTCAAATAAATATATATAAATCTTCCGTCTGGACTATCCATCGAAAGGGGGAGGCGTGGCATTTTTTAATAATAATAAAATAAGTCTAAAGGCTAAAATCGTGTATAAGCATATGTCACTGGAAAGCAAACCTTTCGCCTTAGAAATCACTTTGACAGGTGTCCTGCCTTTCTTATTAGTCAATGCGTATTTCCCCACAAGGGTTCTAGACACGCAATGTTTGAGCGTTGCACTGACATCTTGTTGTAGAGATAAAATTCTGGTGGGTGTTTTCGATTCTCGCCATACCTATTGGGGTTTTCAAACCAATGGTTGTGGTACACGATTGTGGAAGTGGACGGCAGATAACGATTTATCGTGCCTCAATTCCCGAACACATACTTTTGTTAGTGGCATGCCTCGCTCAGCTTTGGATTTAAGTTTGTTAGTTCTTCTCTCACTAGTTCGTCATGGACTGTCTTGATTGTGCTACAACAGCGATCACTTGCCAGTAATATTTGATAGTGTTTGTCCTAAAACACCTTCATGCAGTTAGAACCAAGATATATAAACTATAATAAATTTAAACAAGATCTTAAATCTGCCTTGACCGTTCATTCTGAGAGACAGAAGACACAAAAGCTATGAGACGATGTGCGTTGCTCAAAAGAACCTATAAAAAAGCTGAATAGTCACAGTCCGTGGTGGAATTCTTAGTGCGCGCGGGATAACCAACGACGACTGGCCACGTGGAAAAAGCTTTGTACAATCAATGTCACGTAATTGGTCCGAATACAAGTTTTATGCTACAAATTTTATGCGCACAGTTTTCTTAGCTTAAGACGAATATGATAGAAATTATCATGACTATCTCTCTAACACTAAGAACAAAAGTGCCCTGTTTAGGTTCCTCAGATCGCGTAAAATTCTGCCTTCTCCAATCAATGCACTCTGTGAAATCATGTCGCACAAAGATATGACGAAATCTTTGGAAATCATCGCAAAAGAACTAGAGTGTCAATTCACATCAAACAAGTTGTATGATCTAAGACCTGCCATGGTAACAACAGATTTTACTAAAGTTTCCATGGAAGAATCAGCCCAGGTTGTTCGGAATTCACCCTCATCAGCTCCTGGTCCAGACGGAATACAGCTGCCATGATAAAATTGGTATTTAAATTATCACCACGTGGCCTCACGAACACTGTAAATTACTCGTTAAGACACGCCTGGATTCCATATGATCAAGAATTAGCAAAAATAATTCCAATACTGAAGAAACATGGCTTAGGCTTTACCATAGAAAACATACGACAAATTTCCAGTACTTTTAGTATGGTAAAGCTTCTTGAGAGGTGCTTCGTAAGAGAATTACAAGCTGGATGTCAGAAAAATAAATTATTTAACCCTAATTTAGTTGGCTTCAGTGAACACTGTTCAATACAATGTGCCCACGCTGATTTAGAAAGCCGCATCCAACTTGCTCGCAAAGAAGGCAAAATGCTGCTCTAGTGACTTTGGACACAGCCACAGCATATAATAATGTGGAATGTTCATTGATATTTGAGGATACTTCTAAGCCAGAGGTTAAGAAAGTACATTGATGCGTGGCTGGGAGAATTATGAGAGCAAGAGAGCATATTGCTTTAAGAATGGCTTCGCTTCGATAAAATTTAAACAAACTTGCGGAGGTTCCCCAATAGGCTCTTTTGTCTCCAATACTATTCAGTATCCTAATGAGTTCAATCCCTAACAGCCACATATTTCACATATCAGCATACACATATCACAGCATACACATGTATATGTGTATGTTGATGACTTTCCCTTCTTTGCAGCAGTCATTGACATTCATTCTTATATAAAAAACTGCCAGAGGTATATGAATTTGCTAGAGGTTGGCTAAGAGACAATATGCATGTCCCTAAATGTAAACAAAAATTCAATGTCGCTATTTGTTATGTCAATTATTATCTGTTTAAAGAAGAGCCTATTCCGTAAGTTGAGTGGCTTCAATATTTCGGAATGATATATAATGATAAGTTAAACTGAACTCCTCACATAGAAAGTAGGGCATGTAAGGCACAAGGTGCCTTAGGCATGATTTGCAGATTGAGCAGTAGACACTATTCTTTACGCAGGGACACTCTGCTTATGATTTACAAAATGTATATGCGTCCCATACTAGAATTTAGATGTGTGTCATTCTCTGGTGGCCCAGCTTATAAGCATAAACTGTTGATGGTTTTGGAGGGTGAGGCCCTGCGACTATGCCTAGGCCTCCTTAAGTTTGTTACGAACAATGTTTTGTACCAGGAGGCGCGCTTACCAATTTGCCTTGTCATTCCGTATCCTGACGGTTCAGGCTTATCTCAAATTTTATAGCTATTCGGTAAGACGATCAAAATATGTATTCATCAACAACCCAGACTCTTTTTTCTTGCTAATTGGCCACGTTTTCATGTACCACAAATTAATTTTATTTAGAACCAACTAGGCAGAATAAACGTAAAAATTCAAGATATACCAGCAGCAAACAAGAGAAATCAAAATCTCATAATAAAATATCAAAAGAATTTCCCCTCTAAGCCTAAATTTCAATCACGCAGGGTTCTAAATAGCCGCTTGCAAGATTACCTTGCACAATTGCAAACAAATATTGTAATAGCCACTGATGTTTCAGTAATAGATGAGAAGGAAAGAGTAGGTATGTACTTTTCTTCACTTGACTGGTCGTTTTAAGTAATACTACCAGAACTTACACCTAGTTTGAGGCTGAACTTTTCGTTATTGTTCTAGCACTACGGAAACTAACTTTGCACACCCACACTGCTATAATAATGACAGACTCCCTCTCTTTATGTACGTCACTGAGAGTTTCATCTCAATCGGATGCCTTAAGGACTTTCCTTAAGTTAATTCCTTTACAGCTCAAGCTCCTAAAATTATTATGGGTACATGGACATTGCGGGTTAGAGTTAAATTAAATAGTGGACTCATTAGCTTGAATGGCAATAAATGGCCCAATAATTTGTTGTACTTCCGGTGCTGTCCAGCATAACGGCGATAAGATATCGAAAATTTGCACTCAGGGCTGATGCCATATAATCAGCAACACGTTGCACTATATTTAGACATTTGAAATACCGATGGAAATCTGTATGGTGTCATACTAGGCAACTGGAAGTCATTCTAACAAGACTGCGATGTCGTGTGCCCCTTTGAATCTGTATTCTCACAGGGCTGGACTGGGAATATCTCCCTTATGCAGCTTTTGTAGAGATCTGGAATCAATATACCAATATTTTTCGTCATGTCGCCGTTACATTCTATTAAGAAAACGTCTTTTTGTCATCCCATTTGCTAACCTTGAGTGGCCCTTCGCCATTGAGAATATACTTTCCTTTGGTGCTTCAGTTCTGGAACTACAGCCACAGGAATGCCTTCAATGCCGTTTGCAGTTATCCCCGTGAAACAAAACGAATGCACCTCTAAATTCCAATTTGCATACGTTTATTATACTATATTATGCAAAGTGTTCAAAATTACTGCAATTTCAATTCGAGACATATAGTATTCTGTCTGGTCGAAATGGCATAAAAATATTGCACTCTTTCTGTATTTACGTGTGCTTACCCTCCTTCTGTTAGGATTACGTATCATTCGAAAGGCCTTAAATTTCGTATCCTCGATTCTTGGCCAATCCCCCTGAGTGGCGCAAGAGCCATAGTGAAAGAATTATTGCTTGCTTGCTTGTTCCTTTCTTTTGTGGCTCTCACCCACTAAGGGGGATTGGTCAAGAAGCGGTTGTTAATGCAAGTAAATACCTATAGATTTTCTAGATTAGGGGAATATGATTACTGTGTTTTGACTGTGAAATTAATTTGGCGCAGTTATCATCATCATCATCAGTATCATCAAGAGCTTCTTTCCTAAAAAATGTATACCGTTGATTAGGTAAGCCATTTTTTTGTGCAACCCAACTAGAAGAAATTCTGCGTGTTAACTATATGAACATCATAAAAGAGGCTGGGAAGATTGTAGTGATTTCGCTGCATCTATTTAGGAAATCGAAGTTTATATGCAACACGCTACACAACAGCGATGCCATCAAGTAGACAAGAGTTTTCATGTATTGTCACAAAATAAAAACGACCCCAAAATGATGTGTCAATACGTACCAGGTTTAGCGTGAACCACCATTGAACTGTATGGATAATCTCGATGATGGTATTTTTTAGTAATGACCGTTCCTACTAGTTCAAGACTTCCTCTGTGTAAAAGCGATACTGTTAGTATGAACGACGTGAGAGCACTGTTTATAGTACACTTACCTCCTCACATACGAATAAAAGGTTCTTCGAAAATCAATGGTCCATGGAATAGATTTATACACTTGGTCGACCATGCACAAATCCTCTTCTATTGTCGCGAACAATGTCCGTATTATTGAATGATTGCTGTAAAACTGGAACAGAAGGGCTGGTCCGTATCACTTTACCAGTAGGTAGAAGGACGCAGAAGAACACGTAAAAGTAGTGAGGAATAAACACAAGCTTCGTGTTTATCAGAACCAAATTGTGCACAAGATAATTGCGGCAGGAAGCTGAGTAATACTTTGGGCACTGTGCAGAACGTATGTAGTATTTGTATCACAAATGGATAGTACCGCTCATTATCAGCTGCAGCCGTGAAAGTGTTGTCTACGAGCTTCAAGCCTGAATGGCGTCATTGGTGAGTGGAAACTGGAGTATCACTACTGAAAGTATGAGGGATGCTATTAGCAGTAAATGTAATGTGAATGTGAAAACAAAAGTGAACGAAATGATAACTTGCCGCTGACAGAGAGAAAACTTGCCGCTTCAAGTAACGAACCTTGAGCTCTACCAACAGATACATACTAACGGTAATGCCACCACCCACTTGATCGTGCATACAGTCAAACCCACTGATAATATACTCTGCTGCCACGAAAGTTTCATAATTATAACAGATAACTGCTTTAAAGAGCTTGCGCGAAAAAAAAGCCAACCGAAGAAACAGCAGGCTGTTGTGTGAAAACTAAAATGTCGAATACAATACCAGAATAGACAACGGTTATAAGAATAACAAATTTTAAACTAAAGAAGTTTACTGTCATCAATTGTTTTGAATCCCTTGGTCTTCCTTTAACTCTTTCCGTGCACTCTCAGTCATTTGCTGGACAAAAAACTGCATAGAGGCGTCGCGGCTTTACGTGCTGACTAAAATCATGTTTTATGGTGTCCCGCGAAAACAAAATACCCGTGGCAGCTGCGCGTTGTGGGAGTACTGCCTACAGCCATCTAAAAATGGTGGCGCATAGCATGAAAGCTTCCCAATACATGCTCAGTGGGCGGTAGTGTGAAAGAGGGAAAATAAGAGAGAGTCGCCGCCGCTGTCCTGTCAGCGCCAGTGCCCAGAGCCGGCATGGTATGACGCAAACGCGTTGACCGTGGCTCAAATGGGTCGTCGTTTCGTCACGTTGTCTTGTGATGAGAGTTTCCGAATCGCTCTCTCATGTCGATCATTTATCCGTACTGTGAAAGCTGCTTGATTGTGTTCTTGGCTGGACGTGAACTGGTCTTTTATTTTTTAGGGTTGAAGCTTTTTATGGCGTGTCATCTGCGTCCCCGTTGTGGGTAACTACCCCTCATTATTCTTGAACCGGCAATGGAGGGCTGTACTTGTACTATACTCCTGAAAATGCAAAAGGTATGGCTCTAGAGGGCTGTTACTTGTAGAAAAGAATGATTTACCTCACACGTATGGAAGGAGAGAGAGACGATCTCGCGGCCGTGCCGTACGCCAGAGGGCACTCTACAGTACAATAAGAGTGATTTCAAAGTGGGACTATTAGTTATGAGCTAGAGTCCGGGGCAGAAATACTCGTAGCCACAAGGACCGAGCCTATTCAGACGTAGAGTATATTACCAAGCAAGGTGGTAGGAACAGGCTGAAGCGCGAGGAGATAGACGAACAGCTAAAGGAGGAGGACCGATGGTATACGTTTTGTAAAAACACACCTTAGAAACACGGGAAACCACCTACCAATCCGGACAACATTAGCAGGAGACAATATGAGCAACTATAGAAAAATTTTTCATTCAGCAAGGCAAATAGAAATAGCTACTAAACAAATTAAGACAGTAATCACTGAGATAATAAAACAGTGTGGACGTACAAGAAATTAAGCAACTGTTTGAGTTAAAGCTTGCTAAGGCACGTGACAAGTCACCCCAGAATAGAAGACACAAACCACAAAGTTGGTGGGATGAGGAAGCTAAGAGAACCATAGAAAACATTCAGGAAGCCTCTAGGGAACACAGGCATGCTAAGCAGTGGGGTGATGCGACAGAAGATGTTGAAAGAAAATGGGACATCTTTGTAAGCTGTAGCAGAGAAGCATCCCTTCCGATCAATGAATATGTTAGAAGAAAGAGGGCTGAGTGGCTGGCAGAAGTACATAAAGAGGATAGAAAGCCAGCTGCGAAATTTTGGATTCATCTAAACTCCCTAAGAAATGAGACGAGCCTAGAACAGAGGTTTATAACTAGAGCCCAAAATGCTAGGCTGGAAGGGGACGAAGCGAATAAATATATAAGAACAAGGGTGACAGAAAAATTTCAACAAAGAAGTGATTTAGGTACCACATTAGACAAGGATGAATCAAGCGGCACAATGGCTCCATTTTCACAACGAGATTGAGAAAGAGCTGAGAAGAGCATTCCTAGTAGTACATTAACAGGCCCAGATGGCATTACAATTACGCTGATAAACACATTAGGTCCGAAGTCTAAGCATGCTTTGAGAGAGGGAATGAGCAAAATAATATTCGATGGCGAAGTCCCCGATTGATGGAAGCTTAGCAGGATGAGCATGATCTATGAAGGGAAGGGGGACAAAGCTGACAGAAACAACTAGCATCCTATAACAGTAACATCAGTGGTCTACAGGCTGGTGATGCAGACTATAAAGAAAAGACTGCACGCATGGATAGAGGATGAGGGGGTGCTAGGGGAGCTGCAGAATGGCTTTCGGAAACACAGGAGGTGGGAAGAGAATCTGTTGTCACTGATGCCATGCGTCGAAATAGCAGGAAAGAAACACAGGCCCCTGTGGCTAGCATTTTTGGATATCAATGGGGCATACGATAGCGTCGTTCAAGAGGACTTGTGGCGAATGCTGGACACACTATGTGTGGAAGATGGAGTCACTAATCTTTTAAAGGATATATATAAAAGTGACAAGGGAGTTTAAAGTGAAAAAACAGGTATCCAAGCCACAGAGGTAAAACAGGGGCTAAGGCAGGGACGTCCTCTTTCACCTTTGTTATTCATGATGTACCTACAAGGATTAGAGGCCAAATTAGAGGGAAGTGGACTTAGCTTCAACCTCTCTTTCGTCAAACATGGAAAGCTGAATGAACAGGCACTACCAGCATTGATGTACACAGATGATATATTGCTATTGGCCGACAACAAGGAAGATTTTCAGTGATTGATCGACATCTGCGGTAATGAGGGAGATAAGTTAGATTTCAGATTCTGTAATGAAAAATCAGCAGTCATGATTTTTAATGATAACGAAGGCACTGAGCTTAATGTACAGGGGGTCACGCCACTGATAACAGGTAAATACAAATATCTGGGCGTATGGATAAGAAATGGAAACGAGTGCCTAAGAGAACAGTAAATATACGTAACCTCTAAAGGTAACAAAAACGCAGCAGCTGTGTAAAACAGCGCACTGTGGAATTCCAATAGATATAATGTTGTGAGAGGAATATGGAAAGGGGTCATGGTTTCTGGTCTGACGTTTGGCAATGCGGCCTTGTGCATAAAATCAGAAGTTCAAGCAAGATTAGAAATTCAGCAACCTGAAATAGGTAGGCTTGCTCTAGGAGCTCACGGGAATAAATTAAATCAGGGAGTACAAGGTGATATGGGATGGGCATCATTTGAGGGCAGGGAAGCTAGCAGCAAGATAAAATTTGAGGAGCGATTGAGAAAAGTTGGGGAAGAGCGTTGGGCTGGTAAGGTTTTCAGCTACAATAAATGAAGAATGTCAATACACAATAGAGGATGCGAACCAGAAAATTGACGCGTAATACTTGTAAAACTGCAGGCGGCCAAACCAAAAAGAATTATTGGTTAAAAAGAAGGTGAAGGAAGCTGAGACCTATATGTGGAGCATTGGCATGATTAAGAAGCCCGCACTAGATCTCTATCGAACTTCTAAGCAGGAAGTTGCCAAGGAAAGGATCTATGATAATACTCGGGGTACTTCTCTACTGTTAGAGGTGAGGACGGTGGTATTGTGAACCAACACATATCTGGCCGAATGCGAAGGGGTAGACAAGGGATGCAGTGCGTGTGGAGGGGAGGAGGAAACGGTCGAACACTTGATAATATTCTGTAAAAGGCTTCACCCTATAGTTCAGGGTGATGGCGTGGAGTTTTAGATGCGGAAGCATCTTATACTCGCGCCTTGTAGTGCGCCGTTCACGCCGTCCGCACCACTTCTCGAACATTCGACAGCTGACGCGCGCGCATGCGCCGTCGCGCCGTCGCCCACCATCTGTGCCGCGCGCGCTTCTCCTTCGAGAACATTCGACAGCTGACAGCGCATGCGCCGTCGCGCCGTCGCCATCTGTGCCGCGCGCGCGCTTCTCCTTCGAGAACAATCGACAGCTGACAGCGCATGCGCCGTCGCGCTGTATATATACTCAAGGTCGGCGCTCGCTCGCTCAGTTGCCGCTCGTCGGTTGGTTTGTACGGCGCGTCGACGTCCAAGGTCACGGTGAAATGAATTCCAACGAACCCACAAACACAATGATCGACGTTCCTTCGACCAGCGCCGCCCTTTCGCATACGTGTGTACGTGTTCACTCATTTAACACCCCCTCCTACAACCACGTTAACCAATTTAGCCATCGACCCAAGTAAGTCTCAATTTAACACCCCATTTCACAACCACGTTAACCAATTTAGCCATCGACCCAAGTAAGTCGCACTTTAACACCCCGTTAACCAATTATATGCTCCGCATCCTCCTCAGTGTTCCCCCGAGGGAAGCTGCGGGCAATTTTTTTAAAGCACTGGAACTTAGAGACAGGGAGGGGTAAATAGACTTTAAGCGGGTAGAAAGAACTAGAAGGAGGTTATCTGATTGGTGGCTAAAGTCAAGACACGAGTGAAAATTAAACTCTTCACTGCAAAGTACCCGTCCTCAACCTCACCAATTTGAAGAGAGAAAAATAAATCTAGTTTTTTGAGTAACTAAGTATTACGGCTTGTTGGCATTACCCGCCGCCCAATTTGAAGGGTACAGCCATATCAATCCATCCATCTATCCAAAGCACCGTTTTGGCGTGCGCGCATAGAGGCTCCGCTGCGGAAGATAGACACGGTTGTTGACTGGCGCGCGTGGAGGGCGGCGGTGGCTCGCGGGCGCGCGAAGCAGAAGTGCGCCGGCAAGCTGAGCGGCGGCGTCGTGAGGACCCTACAGTACGGCAACGGGAGGCCGAAGCGGCGCGGCAGTGGCGTGGAGACCAAGTTTTGCCCCAATATCCATAATTTAGCCCATGGATATCCTGTCAATCTTTTTTTTTATTTACGAATACTGAAGGCCCTACTCGGGCTAAAGCAGGAATGAGAACATTGTCTAAAAACAATACCAACATTATTATTACAAATATCGCTAACCTAAGTCGTAGAGTAATCGTAAATTACAATGAACAAGCAAAATAAAATGAAGAAATATCCTTCGAAATAACAAAGACACAATATTGTAAGTGATAAAACATGCATATACAATATTTCAACACGTGTGGTGAATTTCACAATATGCTTAAAAAAGCCAACATAGCTGTTTAGCTTAAAGATAACCTTACATGTCAAAATAAATGCCCCGCAGTGGTGGTTGAGTGCCAAAGGTACTCAACTGCTGACCCGCAGGTTGCGGGATCGAATCCTTGCTGCGGCGGCTGCATTTGCGATGGAGTCGGAACTGTCAAATGCCCGTGTGCTTAGATTTAGGTGCACGTTAAAACACCCTAGGTGGTCGTAATTTCCGGAGCCCTCCACTACGGCAGCTCTCATATTCATATTGTGGTTTTAGGACGTTAGACCCTACATATAAATCAATCAATCAACATGTCAAAATTAAGGGTATGTAATAACTGAATAAATGATTCAATTGTAATATTACTTCTTTGGGTAGTGTTCTACAGTGATATTGTGTGTGCTATATTTTCATAGTGATATTGCGACAACCATCGCCTTCGAGATCTTGGAGTGGTGCCCTCACGTGTGTGACGTTAGTTTGTGCACTCCTCTTTTAGGCGCGCTTCAGCAGGTGCTGCTCCTGTGCGCGGGTCGTCGTCTGGCGAGAATTTCGTTGAACGAGCAGCCTCGAGAGCGCCGGCTAACACCCGCAACGAATGTTTTCGAGCGCTAATATGAATTTGTTTTGGTTGCGGCCCAATTGACCTGGATAAGAAACACCCCACATGACCAATGAGCATGCTGATGCCGCCGACTACATCGCTGGTAAAAAAAATAAAACTATGTCTGCACGTTCTCGCTCGCTACTTGCAGTTCACGTCATGTAATACTAATTGCTTCGAGCGTTTTTTTTCAAAATTTCAATCGACCTGTCTTTTTCCAGAATTTACAAGTAAATAGATAGCGCTTGCGAAAAGTCGCGGTATTTCATCGACGACGCGTTGGTGTACAACTCAGGCAACGTTTTTACATGCGTAGTCGAGGCAGCCAATGGACATCACATCACCGTCGCGGCTATGGTCCTGCAAACACGTGGACTTGCAAACCCGCTATCAACGTCCTCATCTTTACAAAACAAAAAACTTGCAGCCTATCTACAGAAATTCTAGACTCCTAGTCACCCGAGATGCGAAATATATGTAGGCAAGCGACAATTTTTCTGTAGCCCCCTGTCATTTACGACAAAGCAGTTGGTACACCCGTTCTGCAGAAAGTCTGCAGAGCATTTGTAGATGCGCAGGCTGCTCTGTTTCTGAAGAATATATGCGGAACGTCCGCTAAATGTGTACAGAAATTCTGCAGCATTTCTGCAGATTATCAACAACGTTTTGTCGCGGATGAACAAAGAGTAATAGCTAACAATAGGATTAGCCGAAACATTCAAGAAACATACAACATCCAAAAGTAGGATAACGACCATAATGCCACTAAACGTGCCCAACACATACAAGCAACATCATTTAGGCAAGTACCAAACACATAGGCCACTCGCACTTTAGAGTGTAACACCGAACACCCGGTTTATACAGCCAGTTATTTTGACCGCCCATTGAGTGCTGATAGAAAAATTTTTAATCCTCAAAATTTTACATTTACACGCACACAGAATACGTGTAAAATTATCGTGGCCATGACGTAGCCATAAAATACACGTCTTTTATTGTACACTTGAAAATTATGCAACGCTCTTTTAATTAGAGATATTTAACTACGAGCTGACAGGCAGTCGCATAAAGCCTGTTTCCCATGTGAGTGACGGAGCGGCGGTGGTCGCGGCGATCAGCGGCGGGAGGACGCGCAGACGTACGTTTGTTTCACCTGCGCCGCTGCTACCGCTAATGTTGCGCGACGCCCGCAGCTCTGGTGGGACGTGTTGTCCGCGGAAGGCGTATCTAAAAGCCGTGCTCTTCACCAAGTGTCCTTCCTTTCCCACCCGTGGGCTGCGAGGTTCATCATCTTTTTTACGCGTCTGTACACTGATTGAACTAAGTGTAACATGAATCTTATAATAAAAAGCAACGTTTGCAGTTGCTTTTTTTTTGCCTTGGCGTTATAACGTATCGTTTTTGTTGCGCCCTCATATAACTGACCATGGAGAAGAAAATAAAGAGTTTGCTGGTATAATTTGAATATACGACTGTTCCAGCTAGGTATATGGTTAAGAACTGCAAGCGTGTTTTGCGCAGCACTTACCATGTTTCTCCGATTCATTGCTCTTGCTTGCAGCGATTCAACTTTGGGACGCCGAACAAGGTTTCTGTCAGCCCAGTATCTGTCCGCTCCGTGTCAAAATAAAGTTTTATCTAAAAACTCTCAGTGGTAAGCTTCAGCCTTGTTTGTGGTCACCCTGTGGCATATGCTAACACACTCTTCATCGAGAGTTTCCGAATGGTCCACATTTCTTCTGGCGCCCGAATTTGCATGCTTCCTCTATAAATAGTAAGACTATTAGGTTTTTTAAGGATTCAGTAAAGCACTCCAGGAAGAGTTTCACCAACGACAGGTAGCATGGTTTACGGGATACCCTCGTTGTCCCGGTTTTTTGGCTGCTGTATATACACTTGTGCGCGGCCCAGGTCAGGGATACGCAGCGAGTTTTACTTTAGCTGAAATTCGCGTCCATAAATGCTGCAGTGGTGAGCAGTAAAGCCAAAGTATCACACCATTTCACGGGACACACTTTCGCTTCGTGCCCCCTCTTTATTAGGTCACATAATGAAATTCCTTTTCAGTGACCTGTGTGGAATGCTACTTCTCAAGTCGACTGCCATAGCACCCGTCTTTGCTCTCTCGTTCTGTGAACCCTTTCATTATGCACCGTCACCAAAATTTATCGTTTGTGGAAACAGCAACATTTGCTGCGACAGAGAAGCACGGAGTGTCATGCGGCTCCTCTAGGTCGGAGTAACATTCGATGAAAATGCAAAAAAGGAAGTAGTAAAAATATTATTAAAAAGGTACCACACACAAATGTCACTCTGGTGGAAGCATCGTCGAGAGCAACAAAATAGGAAATGTTGCACTTTGACTTCACCTGTGAACATCGCCAGTTCAAGCGACGACATTTACTTCACAAAAGTATGCGACTTCTTAAGGAGATCGGCAGTTTTTTCCCAAAAAATGCTCTTCCTGTGCTTCTTACGGAAATCCTCCATCTTGACGTCTTAAAGACGAGGTCGTTTCACAACTTATGCAATGAGCAACTCGTTCAAAGCAGCGCGAGACCATTGTAGAACCGGCGAGAGGACGGATGTCGTCTGCTACTCAGTCGGAGCGAGTTCTGTGAAGCTGAGTTCCCCGCAGCGCGCGAGATCACTCCTCGACTAGGCCCCTGGCAGCACGTGTCAAACGACGTCACTAGTCGCTCTGTCACTTCTGCAGCGAGCAAATTTTTCCAACTCTGGTGAATTTCACTAGGGAGAACAGTAGTCACGGTAAAAACCTGTTTTGGCCTCGCGCGGTGGCTGCCGCTCCGCTCTTGGAGCAAAATCACTTGCATGAGAAACAGGCTTAAGGCGGCAGAAAAGCTGCAGCATTTCTAAAGACAGTCTAGAAGCTATGTTGACTGGTGGATGACTTATGGGGGATTGAAAAGTGAAGCCCATTCAGCTTATTATTATAAAATGTGTGATGAACCATGATGTATAGATATATCCGTGTATATTATATACATCGACACACGCATTCACAGGGCCCATATTAAAGAAAATTCTCAGTGTCGTCTACAGAAAATCTTGCGACTAGGTCTGTACGTGGTTGACTGGTGTGTGAGCGATGGGTGACTGATAGGTGAAGTCTATTTAGTTATTGGTTTATGGAATGTGGCATGACTCTGAATATATAGATATATACGCATATATATTATATATCCGCACACGCACTCACGGGGCCCACGTGAAAAGACAAGTCTGCTTGTCGTCTTCAGAAAATTTGTAGACTAGGTCTGTACAGGGGTGACTTCTAGGTGACTAATGGGTGACTGAAAGATACACACATATTTATATTCCTATCAAGTGTATAATAACCCAGAATGTATAGATATAAACATATATATTATATGCATTCACACATGCCCTCTCAGGGACCACATTATTACACATGTCTGCTTGCCTACTGCTCGGCATCTGCAGAAAATCTGCAGGTCGGGTCTGTATGGGGATGCCTGGTGGTTGACTGATGGATGACAGAAAGGTAAAGTCCATTTAATATTGTTATCAAATGTGGCTTGATCCAGAGTATGTAGATACATACGTATACGGTATACAAATCTAGACGCACGAACTCTGGGAGCACTTGCCGAAAAAGTCTGCTTGCCATCTGCTCGCGGCATCTGCAGAAAGTCTGCAGACGAGGTCTACAGAAAGGTCGATTCCGCAGGAAGGTGACTGGGGTGACAGACAGGTAAAACCCTTTTTTTCAAAAGGTGGCGATCGAGTGCTGCGGTATGGCAAAGTACTGTTCTGTGCCTCAATGTGCTTCACTTGCCCATAAAATATATCAGCTTTCACAACAATCGTAAAGAGGTCACACCTGTTTGTGGTAAATGGTAAACCTCTAGTAATTGAGCATTTAACAGTGACAACAGGTATCGCTTACATTATTATCGTAGGTAGTGCGCTAATCGCGTACTTGGCTTGGTCAGTAAACTGCGTATATGTGTACCCCAACAAACAAAGTCGTTGTCTCGAATGTACAGCGCCACTCAGCTGCGCTTACGAGGCGCGCTTAACCGAGCCGATTTGTAGGCCGCGTCGTCGGCTCCCTGTCTAGGGCCCTTTGGGGTTGGTTTTGGGATGGCACCTCACCTGGAGTAAGTCGCCTACGCTTGTAGCCTCCATGCAATGAACGTCTGAAATACAGGCGAGGTGCTGAAACACATGTGCAAGCTTCCAAGAGTGGCACGTAGGGCGGGTATAGCACAAGTCCCTGACAGCAAAGTGCTTGCTGAAGACGGGCGACGAAGGAGATGGGCGCTTTCACTATCTGAGGCTGACTATCCACTTTTTATTCAGGTTCAAGTGCTAAGAATACTTGTGAATGCTCACGTTCTCATTATGGGCATTTCATCATACACAGGCACAGAGCAGTACTTCACCATTGCTTAGCACTCGCCTTGGAGACAAGTGGCCGCAGTTTTAAGTGTGAAGCATTTCTTGGCGAACTTCGACAAATTCGGATCTATCTATCTATCTATCTATCTATCCATCTATCTATTTATCTATCTATCCATCTATCTATATATCTATCTATCTAGCCACCGACGACTTATATTTCTTCTGGCCGTTTCATTAAGGATAATGGGATATATACCAAAATTGGTATGACATAACACGATTCTACGACAAACACACAAGTCTAGTCATAACATGAAAGTCGTGCCATGTATGCAAGGATTCAAATTTCATGGTCTTGCTGCTTTTGAGGTGGTTTCGTTCACAATGCCTATTCCAAAACTCGTATAAGTATGCATGAATGCAATGCGAATGTAGAAGACAGGCCCTAGCGTAGAAATTATGTCATGCGTGTCACTATATAACATGACTATATGCCACGCTCATATCGCGCTGGCAGGCCGTTCCGCTAGCTTCACATATACGAAACTGTCCCAGCTTCGGCGGCTGCATTTCCGATGGAGGCGGAAATATTGTAGGCCCGTGTGCTCAGATTTGGGTGCACGTTAAAGAACCCCACGTAGTCGAAATTTACGGAGCCTTTCACTACGGCGGCTCTCATAATCATAAGGCGGTTTTGGGACGTTAAACCCCACTCATCAATCAAGACATATACAAAACTTGGTACTACATGACCTGAATAGATGAGAAATGTATAATTACTGGTGCACACTGATAATTATGAAATGCGTTTCTTGCAAGAACATGACTACATGCCATGCTCAAGATGCGTTCGCGGCCATTTAGCTAGCTTAACACATGCAAAGTTTAGTATTACATGAAGTAAACGAACGACGAAGGTAAATGACTCGTCCAAACATGATAATCATGACATGCGTGTCATGTAACATTACTTTATGCCATGGTAATGTTGTGCTCACGACCGTCGTGCTAGCTTCACACAAAATTTGACATTACGTGACGAGAATGGATGACGTATATAAATAGTTCAAAAATGATAATCATGATGTGCCATGGAGGAACATGACAACTAACCGCGCTCGTGATACGCTTGCGGCCATTTCGCTAGCATCACATATATCAAATTTAGTATTACTGGACAGGAATTGATGACGAAGGTATATGACTGGTGACAACGTGATAATCATCCTATGCTTGCCATGTAACAATATGACCTCACGGTACGCTTATAGCAAACTCGTGGCCGTTTCGCTAGCATCACATATACAACATTTTGTGTTACGTAGCGTAAATTGATGACGAACAAAAATGCTGTGCGCGAACATAATGATAATGAGAAGAATGTCATGTATGGGGCATAATTTGCATGCCTCCGTTGCTGGTGCGGCTATTGCAATCGTTAGTGGTGCCATCGTTACGCGACCATAAGCAGCATACTCGCATCTTATCGAGATACGTGAATGCGCATAACATCTATACTTGTTTTTGCTGTGTATTATGTCCAACTGCCTCTCCTATGGCAAAAAACAGCGTCCTAAGCGTAATGCCAGTACGTTTTGTGTCACTGGTTCACGCTGGAGACGCCGGTACATGTTGGTATTCACTGGCACTTTGCTGGGCGCACTGGTATAGGGGCGCTGGCTTAACCATTCACTGTTATGCTGGTGCACACTGCGAAGCGCTGTAAACTTGCAAGTGCTGGTGAATAATGAAGCACACACTATTTCTACCAGGGCAGCGTGTACCATATTGTAGCGTGTGCTGAGGTGTCTTTCGGTGTCGCTGAATATAAAACGCTTGATTTGACGGCACGGAGAGATGCTACCCTAACAGATACCGACCAAACGTAATTTTCGCGGCACGCGTACGCATCGCAGAAATTATAATTCACCTTTTCGCATATGCTCCCGCGTATACCAGCCACATTCGCATCAGCCGTGTATTTCTGTAATGACTCTAAGTTGCAGTGTTTGTAAGGCTGGAGCGGCACGCCACTCCTAACAGAAGCAGGAAATTGTTTTTGCCACAACGTTGACGAAACGTTAATGAGCTATCTCGATCGCTTCGCAAGGTTTCCCAGCGAGGTGAAAGAAAAGGCTGTCGTTCGATTCCGCCACACTGCATAAATGTATGTCTGGTCATGCTTATTCTTCTGCTTACTTCAGGTGAGAGTTATAAATGTTCTGAAGCTCAAATGCAGAATCGTCAACTATACCGACACAACGTGGCGAGAGCGGTCTTACCCAGTGCCGAGCCCAGCGATCATTCAACCTGTCGTGCCAACCGCGTTGATATATAAGTTACCGGCGCTTCTTGATTCGAGTACACACAACTTAAAAGTGTGAGAATAACTGTAGAGTATTGCTTAGGCATCCATGAACCTAAATCAACTATTTTGCCCTGTGTCGACGTTCGCTCAAAAAGCACTGACGCTCGATGCGTTGTGGTTTCAGCTACGCAGGCTGTCACCGAAAGCTGCGGGCCGAATAAGCCGGTACTTTTTCGACTGATATGTAACAACACACAACACACAATTTCCAGTTGGTGATTCGTACACCTTCGTGAACTGACTCTTTGGCATACGTCGCCAGCGGTTTTTTTATTAATTGTTGGTATTGATATAACTGCACATATATGTACACCTGGCACGCCCGCTGGATAATGCTACTGGAGGCCAGAAAAACGACTGTCACTCAGTATCGCCGCTCCGCAAACGCATATATCGCAATGATTCACCTTCTACTTACGTCAGGTACAGTTTAGGTAACAGTAATAAACGTTCCAAATTTCAAATGCAGAAGCTTCAAGCATCGCAACTCAGCTGCTCCGAGAGCAGCCCTACCCTAGTGCCCCGTACCAGAGAGGCCTATCGTGCCGGCCGCGTTGGTGTACAAGCTGCCGGCAATTTTTTCTTTAGGTAGGCAAAATTCTAAAGCGTAAGGATGATTGTCAAGTACATTTTAGACATCCTTGAGCCTAAATCAACCACTTTTTAACCGTGTGCGGTGCTCGCACAAGGAGCGACGACGATCGATAAGTTGTGCTTTCAACAACGCAGGCTGTCAACGACAGCTTCGTTGTGAGCGCAGGAGCCGGTACATATCGGACTCGTATGTCAGAACACGCAATTTTTGAGTTGGTAATTTGTGAAGCAGTCAGTGAACTAACACACTGGCATGTTTTTTTAGTGGATTGCATTGGTATATCTTTGGTGGTTTCTTAGTTGCAGGTATCGATATAACTGCAAATATATAATCTCCCAAGTAACGCAGAATATTGTCCCAACGTTAGATGAAAGCGCCCAGATGCCAGTTAGCAACGTTGCCTAAACGCGCTTAACGTCCTCTTTTTCTATCACATGATAACGTTGCATGTAACATTCAGGACGATATGGCAGCGTCCAGGATTACATTTTCAACATCACGGCAATGTTTTCGCAACATAGTAGCAACGTGATGTCAACATACTAACAACGTGATGGCAGCATTCCAGCAACGTGATGTCAACACTGCTGTGTGACGTGCTGCATTTCATGCGACGTGCGCAGAAAATATATACTACTGTGTGTGTGTGTTATTAGTAAAATGCATGTTCACTTGTTACGGCTACCGCCCTGAAGCTTCTGGCTAAGAAAAAAGCTCTAGTATGGTGTGAAAAATTGCATTAATATTGTCCATGCCCAAAAAATGTTTCCTAACAGCATTTTATCAACACATTCGTACATGCATAAAGAAGTGGTGTTGGAACAGCCAAGCTATAAATATTTCAAAACACACTTGTTCATGTCCGTAACACAAAAAGCACACTTTTCAAATTCCAAAGCTTCCAACACATATGATATATATACTGCATTTTTAGAGCATTGAAAATGTGGTTTTGCTCTGTGTAAGCAATGACTACAAAAAGAGAGCATGTGTTGAGGGTGCAGTATTGTTATGTGCAGAATGACAGCAATCATGAGGAAGATGCAGTCACACAGCTTAGGCAGGACAGAACATGCTGAAGTACCTGAATGCCATATTAAAAAAAAGAAGACATTATTTACAAAGATTGCTTACTTCTTATTTATTTGTTGTTGTCACAGAGCAAGACATGAATGGGAGTGTTACAAAACATTTTAATCATTCAGTAATAAATATGGACAAGGCATGTTGCAAGTTTCTTTCATACTATGCCAACTGTTTGGGTCGTAAAAAAGAAATACAGGTGCAAAAAGAAAACACAACTTGTTCATACAATTTTAGCAAAAGTTTCATGAAAAAAGGTTTTATCTATAGTATTTACAATATCAGTGGGAATGTGAATAGGCAAGGAAGAAGACACTGGCGAAACTGCTATGTGTTAAATAAATAGGAGGACACGAATACCATAGACAGCCATTGCCTTGTCGGTAATTTTCCAACAGTGATGCATGCATTGTATACAATGATGATTGCCACTGCTGTTGACTGTCTATGTTATGATTTCAAGAACAGAGACAATATAGCAGCATTGAAAAACTGGCACATCCAACCAGATACAGCTTGTTTCGACGGAGCTTAAAGGTTCAAAATATAACTTGTTTTTACCAAAACAGAAAAACCTGCTGACATCTGTGCAGCAAAACATGTTGCACATCAAAAGAAGCTTATCAGTTTGAAGCAAATGAACATGATTACTGCCTGACATGCATTCAGTGAAAAGCGGCTCATCAAATGTGGCCGATTGATTACCTAAAAAATATGCCTTTGAAAGCTAAGGTAGCTGACACCTGGTCAGAAAAAAGCAAAACGCGATCAGTGGAGCAACTGCTCAGTGTAATCCGCGCAAAACAGTGACCTCCCAGCCACAACCAAGTGAGAAATATTGGTCACGGAACGAATACCCGAGGCATGCAACTATTTTCTGTTAAGCTCATTACGAAGTTGTTGTCCTTTTGTTTATTGAATGATTAAACTGCCTTGACACAATTATTTTTGTTAATTCAGTCCAGATTTTCTTAATTTCTACCTAGAGGGGCGCTCAAGTTATCTTTAGATTGTTATGCACTGCTCTGCATAACTGTCTAGTATTTTTCATTTATGCATTTCTTGCATTGTGTGTGCCACTAATTTTAGCATTTTAAACTTTTTTGGATTTGCAGTGATTGCAGCTTCCAAGCTGATACTTTGTAGCGAGTGGTTATGCGCATCTTTAGAAAAGTGGCAATGTATTCTCACTTGCTGGCGGAAATCGTTAAAAAGGAAGTTGATTTTTAGACGGTGTTCAGAACGAGTATTATGACCGAGTACCATATTTCTCACAAATATATAACGCCATAAATGTCAACTACGGATACACATACAATCATACTTTTTGGCAAAGGAACAGCAGCAGGCACAGAAAATGCAATCTATCAGAGTAGAATGATAAATTGAGACCAACCTGCACCTCCTTCAGGGAAGCAATTAACAGCCATACCGCCACAACAGTTGACGTGCCCAGTGGAGCCTCACATATGCAAACTGAGCAGCACGTTGATGTTGCCAGTCTTTGCTCGAGACTTCGACAATGTGGTTCGACTTGAGTAAACAAGCTCGCCAGGTCAAGGTACGTCCAAGAGGGGTACATTGTCGACAATGTCGGCAAACAGAAATTGCAGGGTGTTGGCTGTGACGACCGTGGAACAAGCCATGGTGCGAGGCAATCGGTTGGCAATGAGGTCCTGCATTATGAAGAAGAAGTGATTAGAACCATAATAGTAGCTTATCAAGCAAACAAAATAAATAAATGAAAACACTTCTCTAAAAACTTGCTGAGAATCGGCTGACAAAATCTTTCTGCAACATCCTATGAGAGCTGTGCCAGGACTGAAAAGCTATGTAACAATCCAGCAGTGAAAAAACACAGCAGTCAGGAAACTTAAATAGTGTAGAGATGAAACTTGTGTAGCTTTATTGAGCTGAATGATTGCTCCTTACTCATTATTGATGGCAAGGAATCATCATTTGAAGCTTATTTACAGTTTTATTTCAGTTTACAGCTCAGACATATTCAGTCTACCTACTTATTCTCAGGGTGACAGTGTTCGTTGAGTTAATAATTTAAATACAGCACAAAACATTGTCAGGCAGTGTAAAATTGCCATATATTATGGTGCTTACCAAACAGATAGCACTCACAGCATAAGTATTTCTGCCTGTCACTCCCCATCAGCTGCGTTGGTGGCAAAGTAAGATGAAATTCTGCTGCTTATTTTCTTTTTCCGGCACGTGCATATGTACTTAAAACAAAATTAAAAAATTAATCCAGAACATTGAAATAAAACTATCAGTATGTTTTTGGTACACCATAGTATGCAGCAGAGTTACAACTCAGGAGCGAATAAAAGAAATGTTCTAAAAGACAGGCCAGTTCGTGATTAAAAATATAGACTAGTGCTTAACACAGCAAAATATAGCAAAAACGACATAGATGTTTCGCCAATTATGCAGCTGGCATCCTCAGTATGCCCTGGCACCAAATGAACGGAGGTTACACAGTTCGCTGCTTGTCTCTTATGTCACTTAGTGTGTGGCTGCGGTTGATGTCGCGTGCCAACTTGTCACACTAATGAATCACGGCTCGAGAAGATTTCTCTTGATCCACGTTTATTCCCGAGCTAGCGTTGTCTCATTACTGAAGCCGAAGGCATATCCCGTCTTCGAGCAGAGTTCGACGAGTTTTGTTTTATATTGCGTGGCATGGATGACTGTTGCAATGTCTCCTTTGTGCTCTTTGAGCCCTCTTGGTCGCTTCCCGCCTATTTCAATCAAGCATGTAGTGTCGCATACATCACTCATTAGCACTTGCAGTCGTATAGATGGAGGTTTATCATATACATGTGTATCAACGACACCCAGAAACACATGCAAAAGAGAACAAGGAGTGTGCCGCAAAAAACACAAAACACATTGTTTCTGTACCCTACGTTGAAAGTTTTTCAGGCTCTGTTCGAATAGCACTTCGTCCACTGGGAATTAAAACAATTTTGAAGCCTCATTGTATCATGGTAAATGTGCTCTCTAAGCCCAAAGACAGCACCCCTGTGAATGTTCAAAACTGGGCTGCTTACAAGTTCTTTTGTGGTGGTTGCGACACCGCAAAACTTGCGAATGATAAAAACAGGGTTGTTTACAAGTTTCTCTGCGTTGGCTGTAACACCACTGATATTGGCAACACTGGCAGGAAGTGGTTAAAGAATTTTAATGAACACAAAGGGGACATCACAAAAACCACGCACTCTCAGACAAAACTCATCAAACACTGCTTGAAAATTGGGCATGCCTTCGAGTTTCGTAATTCGATGACGCTTGCTCAAGAAGAAGAAAGAGGGAAGAGAAAGCTTTTCGAGCCGTGGTTAGGCCGTCGTGACCAGCCAGCGTGCAACAACAAACACGGCCTCCACCCGAATGAGTAGACACATCCGAGACAATCAGTGAATTCAGTCACCTCCACACATTTGGTGCCATCGCACACTGGGGATGCCACTCACCTAGGAGGCAAAATGTCTGAGCAGATTTGTTATATTTTGTTGTGTAATGTCAGAGTACATTATATAATCACTAAGAAGCAGAGTTTTATTTCCATAATGATTTGGCATATGTTCAAAGATTTCTAGAGAAAAAAAATTGTTCATTCAAACAAAAAACAAATGTTTATAGACTTGCTCTCTATATTTGCGTGCATTATTTCCTCCTGAGGCAATATAAACCTTGCTACTTAACACCTATGTCATGCGTTGACTACCGATAATCTAGCATCCCATAGTTATGCTATTGCTAGTAAACTGTTTTCTTGGAAATTGCTATCTATGCATCTCTTCAATTTGGGTACACCACCTTTGTTAATTGAAGAAGTGCAACAGTTGACTACCAAATCATTTGTTAATGGTTAGCTCAACAAGTGCTGCTCACCTTATGAGGTTGTTCCTTCTAAACTTAAAGCAATCAAGACAAACTTGGTACAATTTCATGCATTTGCCTTAAGTGAATATTCCCAATTTTTTTAGAATAGGACGAGCTTACTTTTTCGCTGTACACTTTCTCGTATAATATTAAAAATTTATGTACTTCCTCACCATGAAGACACTGTATGAGTGGCTTCGCAGAGGCATTCCCTTGAATGTCTTGTTAAGCTGCGAATTCACAATAAAATATGGCTAACTCACGTAAAATGCTTAGCCTTCATTATACTGGTATACCTTATGTTAGCAACGTTTTGCCTCGTGCAAAGCAACCAAATACTTGCATTTTACGACATTCAGTTAGAACATATCGTCTTTCTGACACTTAAATTACTCTAATCTTCATCACTCTATAATGCCTCTGTCGGAGCTTATAGCACACTGAACAAAAACAGGAAAAAAGACGAAAGCATCGAAATTCCATTGGAGAGCAGCTTCTCTTCCGATAAATCATTTACTTTCAGCGTTTCTCAAGATCTGCCTGTATATTTGAAACATTGCTGGCAGGCCGCAGCTGCACACCAGTCTTTGTGAGGCAGCACCTTGATGGGCATGATGTCAGACGTCCCTGCGGCTTGATGTCAGACGTCCTGTCCTGTTACTTCCCTTTCTCCGCTTCTGCTTTACAACGTGCACCCTTTCTTCATTAGAAGTGCTAATATGGCCACCTTTTCCGGGCTTTACTGTCCAGCCGGTAGCAATATTTACTGCAAATGCTATTTATATTCGTTCTAGAAACCCTACAGAGGGAATGTAGTGAGTTGATATAGACGAGCGATAGCTGGTGAGGTTTGCAAAGCCTGTTTCAGGGGATGTTAAATGTCACCTCCTCTACTTGACCACGTGGCCTCTAGATGTGGCAGTTTGTAAAAAAACTCCAGAGTATATGAAACGTGCTCCAGCGTTCTCTTTAACAGTGGACCCCTCTGCACATATACTGTGGGTGTTACGCATGGTCCGCTTGGTACTTATGCCGCTACATACAGAAACTACCCGGAAAACTATCTTTTATTAGTTCCTGGCTATCATCGCACAAAGCCCTTTTTTCAAGCCTTGCAGTGAGCGAAAAAATGGTGATTTCATGGGCATGAACGGCGGAAGGAATTTGCCAGCCAAAACATTACTAGCTCCATGCATCGCTAAACAGATGTATCGGTTGCCACTTTCTTTTTCTTTCTCACATAGCTACTTGAAACCTTCAAGTATATAAATTGGGATCAGGGGGACATCGGTCTTGATGTTGTGCAAGTGTGGTGAGCCAGCCGACAGAGGAAAAGATGAGGTTAAGCAGCGCAACGATTCATACTTAGAGGGTGGTCTCACACTTACATACACGAATGCAGTGCTCAGATTTAGTGAAACATATGAGTCAATTCTTTCAGCTATAAAACGAGTTCCGCTCGCACCGCAATTAATTTGTAAAACAGATGGAAATTGCACCCACTGAACTTTGAACGACGAATCTAATGATATGTTATTCACGAAGATTTGTAATCTAAAAAGTGGGTATTTATTTGATATGTCTAAGGCAGTATTCAATTCAGTGTGAAAATTTAATACTATTCACGCGCTCCTGCAAAATAAACAGCACAGTACACATGGTCGGCAAAGTTTAAGGCCTTATCAAGCGCGAAAAGTGCCAGTCACTGTCTCCAAAAGTGCTAAATATTATCATTGGTTGACATCATATATCTCCAAAATTTCTGAAATTATGACAACATCAAGTGACATCACCGCTTGGTCTCAATTGGGCAGATCCCCGAAAAACTGACAAACCGCGTGAGGTGCAGAGAGCTTTTGGCGAGGGAATACAGTCGGCCGAGAAGCAGAAAAGGATGGCTGCTTCGGCAAATCCTCTAAGACAAACGCATATGAGATCTTGGGAGTCTTTTTGGGACAGAAATTTCACAGCTCACCTGCGCACTTACTGGGCTTTCACGAATGCGACAGTAGACCTGTCAGAATCTGATCAGTTTGTGGACATGGTACTGCAGACATTTTATTCCAGTTTTAGAACAGCAGCACCGTGGTGTGGTATACGAAGTGATCACGTGAAACGATTCCTTCATTACAGCTCACCTATTTGAGTACTCATAGCACTAGCATGTGATATGGTTATCGCGAAAACTCACGCACTGTCTTTTTTTTTCAAGGTTCAAGTTCTTTTTTTAAAGCTGAAAATTGCCTCCCCCCACCATTTGTGCTTTTACCATCTGTAGTGTCTTGACAGCACGCTGGCTGATTGGGACCCTTGGCTTCGCGAGTGGAAGCTGCAAAACCAGTCCGGGTATTGCATTGGTCATTTGGCAAGTGCAGGAGAATAGGCGGCTCACACATTTGTGGCTGCACCCAGTGAGCACTCGAAGAAGTTCATTGGAGAAATACGCTTGAGTGCGTCTACGTTTTCTGCGAACGTCTCATTGTCTAGGTGTCTACAGTGGCCGAAGCTGAGAGTAAATGCGTTATGTTCCTCTATGGTCAGTGAAAGCGGGGTGTCTAGAAAGCTTGCTATAACAAGACCTACATAAGTGAACAGATTATTTGCCAAAGGTAAGCTTTGCTAGAGGAAAAAGGTGACCATCTTGTCTATTTTGTGCAGTTCAAGCTTTATTGCTGCTACCTCTCTGCTAGACCAGTCACTGCTCATTACAACAAGCAGATGCCATCACGACATCCTCGGCACAATCGCCAAACCACTTGGTCAGAAATGTGGCACGCTTTGTTTCCTTCTTTCTTTCTGTCACTCTCTCTTTCTTTCTTTTTTTTCAGCAACCTCTCTGGTTACATTGTGTATTGGAGACGTAGCGACTAAATTTACCCTGGGCTAGACACTGAAGTCTGAAATCTGGAGAAATAAGCCATACCGTTTTCGGCGGCATAGTCATGTTGAACAGCATCACTTTTGACAAACGTCAGAACTGACACGAGACAACTTCATGGTTCTTTTCACAGATGACGCCACCACCAAAAAGGTTTGCAATACTTATTATTTGTTGAAAATTTTTTCAGACAACTGCTGCTACGCAAAGTTAGGGGGCACTTGTAATTACAAAGCATGTCATTGCTGCTGATGTGCGATAATTGTGAATTAAGAATAAAAAAAGTAAATTTGCACAAACCTGGCAAGCAGAAAAATGAGCTAAATTCACTCCGTCTTACATTTTTATAATTAACTTATGACAATGTTCTCTGCATAGAAAGGCTTGCTGCTTCAATATTGAAAATTTCAGGTTTTCATCTTTGACAGTTGTTCCACCTCGTCGGTAATGCCTGAAGATGTAAATTCATAAATTTGTGAATTCAAGCAGTTATAATTCACGAGGTATTCGTCAAAACGTGAAACAACTTCGTATTGACATTAGGTACATTGTAGCCTGAAAACCCATTCAATATTGTTCTACACAAAAAAGTAAAAAAATTATTCACTCATAAACCTACATTGTTCTGCTCATTTTGATTGAAGCCTGCATGACTTTTTGATGGCTTTACTGGCTACATTTCTTCATAAAACCTTGCATGATGCTTTCTTAAGAGGCTAAGGAAATTTCATTTGATTTTGTATAACAGTTTTGCCACACTTCCAGTGCAAGAGAGGCTTGTACAGCAAAAGCACTGGTCTTTGCTCGCACTGTTTTGAGTGCTATGCAAAACCGCTTTCGTACAGGTGACAATACTAGATGTCACTAAAAAGTGGAGTATGTAAGCTTTTCAATGAAAAACAATTCACGTCAATAGTTGAGCATAGAACGTCAGCAAACAGAGAATGAAATGCAGATTGGGTGCGCCGGAGTGGGAGCGCCACCGTAATAAATCATTTTGTTGGGCTAGTCAGTACATGGTTACTTAAATCTAAAAAGATGCATACCATCAGGGTAGAAAATTGAGGACAGAACAGAAAGCGCGTCACTCGCAACTAACTTTATTCTCGGTAAATCAGCGAAATATATAAGCCTAGCAACCTTGCGCATGCACATTCCCTCACATGCTAGTCAAAAAACACGCGATAAGATTGAGAACAAACGATGAAAAAGATTCTGTAGAATGAAATTCTCCACCACGTAGAGCAGCAGATATATTACTAAGATGCGTGGGTCTCTTTTTTTTAATCTAGTATGCTTCCATAATTTTGCGTGCTAAGGTGTGATTACTCTTTCCAAGGAAGGATACACTAAAAAACCTAGCCTCACATTTGCAGGAACCACAAGGCGCCGGCAAACGTGCGGGTGCATAAAGGACAGAATTAGGGAGCAAGAACTTCCTGTGTAAAATAAACTTTCGGCATATTTGCCAGCACATTGTGGTTTTTGCAAATGTGAGGCTAGGTTTTCGAGTGTATCTGTCCTTGGAAAGAATAATGATACCTTGGCATGTGAAATTATGGAAGCAATCAACAATAAAATGAAGGGAGATATGTATGTTAGTGTTACATCTGTTGTTCTGCGGGGTTGGGATTACTTGTTTCTTAGAATTGTTTTTTGTTTAGTGGCTTTTTGTGATCATTCTCTTCTTGTGAATCTTATGTCATGTTTTTTGACTAGCATGTGAGGCAATGAGCACGCACATGGTTGCTACGCTTATATATTTCGCATATTTTCCCAGAATAAAGGGAGTTGCGAGTGACGCCTTTTTTGTTCTGTCCTCAATTTTGTTCCCGGATGGTATGCATCTTCGCATATTTCAGTAACTGCTGTCTTTTTCCAATAACAAAACCCTTGCAACACCAAAATGGTTCTCTTCACCTTCCATCTAGCTACAGCAAGGGCAAACTGTATACGAAAAATACAAGAAATAAAAACGTCAAACCATGCACCAGAATAAAAATATCAGGATAAGCTAAACGAAAAAGATGCAGCCTAACTGCTCGCTTCTTTAAATCTCACCAAAAGAGAACGCTCTTTCTCTCAAAGGTGCAATGATAGCATGCTCACACATGCGTCAGTTGACCTTGCAATCTCCTCCACCTCTACAATCTCCGTGACCCTTTGACCTGGACTAGGTGTAAGAAACACACTGTCTTCAAAAATCGGCCTAACCCATCCACCCACACAAGCATTCCGAGGAACCTTCTAACTGCTGTTTATAGACTGCAATGGTGCACGCAGAGTGTATGATTATGTAAGTTTCCTGTATCAGCCACTGACCCTCCTGCATGTCACAGAACAAAAGGAGCAGTTAAGGGCTCAATTATCATTCATGGACACAGCCTGAGCACTCACACAAAATATTTGCATAGCGTTTTTTTCTGTTGTAATAAGTAGTGAATGACACACTCATAGTGGATAGAACAGTTAGCTACCTAGAAAAAGGTTTTACAATGCTCAGCCACAATTTCAGTTTCAGAGGGCACTAAACAAGTGAGGAGGGACGTAACGTGGTTTTCATGCGAACATAGCTGACTACATGAACACAAAACCGCATGGAAATGGTCACCGCACAGACAACTTTTCCTCAATGAAGGCTTTCTGGGTGCAGTGATCATTGCCTCTGAGGTGTAAATATTCATGACCCATAAAAATTCACAGCCAAGCAAGAGCATCAGCCTTTGTGCTCCCATGCAAGTCTGCCCCATCTTTATTTGGAGAAGTCTGCTAGGAGAGCACTTGCAAGGGTTGTGGAAGCCAACACGAACTTATGACAAAAAGACAGTGGGTTGTTTAGACAGAAACCAAACGGGTGTTCTGAAAGTAACGGTATGACAAGCACTGTAAAATTTGATTGTGTGTTCCAGCATAAATCACTTGTTGATATTTTGTAGACAACTGTGCCCCCGCATATCTATACCACAAGTTAACTCGCATGCCAAGGCTGCTCCGAGCATGTGCAATGGGAGGGACAAAAGATACAAAGATGCAGCACCATCTACCAACTGAAATTTATTACAAAGCAGTGCAGTTGTATATATAGTCATTCAATGAGAACAGACGATCAGTCCATGAAAAATATAGGAGCATTATTGGTAGCTTTTTGACTATAGTAAAGCAATTACGATAAAAATGTTCAGAAATTAGGGTGGACAAACACACATATTTCCACCGGCAAAGACTGAACCTACAACCTTCGAACAATGCATTCGATGCTCTTATCAATCAGCTAAAGCGGCGGCTGTCCTTCTTGTAGACATTATCGATTGTTTCCGAGCACGTAAACCTGGGAGTGTTAGTGGGCACGATTCGTAGCACGTGATCTTTCTACGTGTTAGTAGTTGACAATAAGCCCTCCTACACTACCTCAAGGCAATAAGTCTACAGGAACAAGACCCTCGCAATGAGTGAGCAAAAGGAAATTTTAGGGACTCATTCTTCTTTGTTAAAGAGATTGTGTTCGCCATGTGTAAAGCATGTTACACACTGCTGCCTATGATCAGAGCTGCAGCCTTTTAAGTCATTCAAGAGGTGGATGTGCACAGGCAATAAAGTACACTGCCTGTGCTTCAAGACTTTCTCCCTACCTCCTTGAGTCTGCGAGAGACTCTGTACATGCGATGTACACAGTTGCCTTATTCCTTTCTTACGCCTTTGATGTGGCCGCCACTCCTCTTCACGCCTAGGATCCATCACATACGTAAGCAAACTTACAGGTACTAATAAGAACACATCTTGAGTGAAACCCGCAATCTTAAAATGGGATGTTTGCTCGGAGAATGCATCATCAACCTTGTTTAAGATGAGTCGATTGCCACAGAGCATTCTGCAAAGGCAAGTGCTTGTTCCGCCTTTTAGCCGCTTTGGATACCGCGACACAAAAGCAGAAATTACTTTCAAGCACAAGGTTCATACCACCAAATATGAGTGTTTTTCTCTGAGAAGCCACCTTAAGTTCAAAAGTTATTCTGCCTCATTTAAGAAGCAGCTATGCTATTTCAAGAAGTTGGAGCACATCCTAAGAAACCATCAAAGTGGACATGACATTCTACTCCCAGCCTATTGATTCTGCCTAGCGAAACACCAAAAATCATCCACAGAGCAGGAGGATCTTACAGCACTAGAAGTCATCAACGTTTTATTAATATTTTTTTTCTTTCAGCACAAGCCAAGCACAGCTCACGAAATTCAGTGGCAATGATTGACTAAAATATAAACAGCCTGCCAGTGCAAAGGATATACTGCTCTGCGTCAAGGATGCTGTCGAATTTCTTTGAGCAGTATCCTTTCCTGGAAAGTGTTGAATGTCCAATGGCAGGTGTTATGCAGTGTTTCTCACGCTGTTACTTGAGTCTACCTTTCCTGACTAGGTCATAGAGGTGTATTTGTAACGGCAGGGTATTAGTATTGAATCGAGCACTGCATCAATTCTTAGAGACCTGTACTTGACCAGTATTTAAATGAACAATAATACCCGATTACTAGGTTTCAGTGCTGTACAATCTCTTGCTAAGTGGGTAATGTTTTTACTGTTCAGTTTGGTAGAATCTGTGAACTGCAAGTAGGTTGTCAGGCCCAGTATGAAGGTTTTGCAGCACAAGCTGCATCATTTTGTGGCAACACAGGAGGTTACCGATTGTTTCACAATCGAATCCCCGCGCTTAAGACAGCTTTTTACAAAATGGTTCACAAGTTGGTGGTATAAGTCTCGTCCATGGAGGCCACTGCTGCCTTTCCCAATAGGGCTCACAAAAAGGGCCCAGAGGGCGGCCATGCACAGGGCCTTGCAGAGTGCTGTGTGTGAATCACTTTAACACAACGTGGTAGGAGCGATTTCTAAGTAAGCGTCTAGACTTCAAATTGCAAGTTCAACTCAAGACGAGTTGCCTCTAGCTGAGGATTCGCTTAGGAATGCGAGGTATGCTAGGCGTAAAAAGGAGCTACAGACCATCAGAAGGGCTGCAAGAAAAGAAGACTGCTGTCGCACTTAGCATGCACAGTGTTTCTCACAAACTCTACTAGAAAATACGGAGAAAGTGCTGGAGTTGAAGTAGTGTTTATGGCCCCGGAAACTTTCTAACCTACACAGAATCATCGATCAGATGAAAGGAAGGAAACATTGCCGCACTCATCACAGGCATGATGTACACAATCACAGACATGTGGCGGCTGTTACATGGGTCAGATGGGATGATGTCTTAAGGATAGACTCCATGAAACCTTTATAGCATACAAACAACAGTGACAAAGCATTTTCCGAATCTATAGGTGGGTTTGTAGGTGTCTTTGAAGCCAGCAGTTTCAAGTAGTCTTTATCAGGGAATTACTCCACTCTGTTGATTTTTAAACATTAAGTCATTCAGGTCATGGTCAACATTTGAGTGGTTAGCATTCTGGTGTCGAGATTGGTTACACAACTCTTAACAAAGTTGCATTCATTTATTCACTTTTCAATTATTTGCAAGTGGTTAAAGCAAATGAATAGTTGTGCCACACATCACCACGTCAAAAGGGATACGCTTTACTGGCTGCAGTTGTTTCAACTGCCATAATAAAATCATACTTGTTCTCCTCACAAACTAATTGGAGTCAAATTATATAATGCTATAAAACGAAGAAACATGTACAAATATAATAACGCTGACTTGAGCCAAATGCATAAGGCCGTGATAGCAGACACGACGGAATAGGTTACGGCAAAACTGGTGGCCCGGGGAAACTCGGTGAAACCGTTGTTTAAACGAACATGGGGCTGCCACTTATTCAAAGGGCCAATTTGTAGACAAAATCACACAGAGCAACCTAACAATTATTCTGAAGATAGAATAGTTGTTATTATTTTACGTTATTTAGTGCATACATTGTATACACTACATAAATCGAGATATTCAAAGTGAATGAACGCATAAATGATAGATTTATGATTTTTGGTTGCATACAGTAGATTGCATCGGTGTCACACGAGCACTTTTGCACGTCAAAAGGGTTGATTTAGAAGTGGGGCAGTTTGGGTCGGATAGTATGACATGGCGATAGTTATAGCGCGGGAACAAAACAACGACGGGTCTGATTTCTTGATCACGATCAACAATGATCGTTGCTAAGTGGTGCAAATTAATCTGGATCAAGTTTGCCCTAAACGAGAGTCAAACCGCAATTCGGGAGCCAAATCACTATCAAAAGTGCCCGTGCGACACCGGCAGTGAACGTCACTTACGTCACAATCAGTGCGACGAAACTAGCGATGGCTAAAAGGGCTACAGAAGAGAAGACTGCAAAGCCCGCGACTTACCCGATCATACAGCGTGAGGAGTGGTCATGTGGAAGCCGTTGCCGCCGCCGAACGCCTTGCTGAGTTGAACGTGGACAGGAGGGGGCACGCAGAACACAAAGCCGATAAATGCAGCCACGCAGGATCTACATAAACTAAAGTTCTACATTGTTAACTTCCGATAAAGGGACCGCGGTTGAAACCTCTATTACTTTGAGCGCGAAACTATCACGTGACTATAACAGTCCATGATGCAAAGCGCGGCCTGATGTTGACAATGTATAGCCTCCGAGACAATTACAGCCAATGCCAATAATAAAGGCCATTGCTTGTTTTATAACTAGGTAATTTTAAATACTCTTCGCGCAAATCGTAATGTTATTTTTTTCATGACTTTGATTCGGTTTTGGTGGCATTTGATGAGCGCAACATAAAAACCATTGTAAAAACGCATCATGAGGGTGCCAAAAAAAGGCAAGTGAAGAGTGCGTAAGTGAAACTTCAGTTGCGCTGGACAAGTAATGGTGTTGTCCTGCAGATATTTCAGTAGTGTGTACAGTAATTCGGTCCTTAGCAAACAACTTTTGGCTCACTTTTTATGGTGCCTTACTTGCCTTTTTTTCCTGTTACAAAACCACTTTAAAATGATGTAAAAATCAAAACTTGTGCAATTTCGATATCGACTCACTACTATCGTCATCATCGTCACCCCAGTAGCACGGAGCATCTTATTTTTGTGTGTTTTCGCTCTGCATTCTCGGTCAAAGGCGTCGAGTTAAGGTGGCTTAGTCAAGCGCAAGGAGTCGTTCAAATGTGACCGATAACGACAACCTCTAATAAAAGAAGCAGAGTACCTCCACGCAACAGCTAAGCATCATCAGTGAGCTCACTTGATTCGGATCTTCCTACACAAAATAACGTCCACAGCAGAAACATTTGAGCGCGTAAGTGCATGATCGGTGATTTGTGAGCGAACTGAATGCTGTTCACGCAGTGATTTCACCTTTATTTCACCGTTGCAAGTCAAGAAACTGCATCTATCGAACCGACAGTGATACTCCGACTTTCCGCAGCCGGCGTACCTGTTGCCCTTATCTACAACAGTTTAGATTTCGGTCCTCCAACAGAGGTGACTCCACAACTAGAAATGAACACTTCATGCAGGCTCTACGCTGACACGCAACAAAGGGTATACCCGCAGCACCCTTCGCTGCCTAAAGCGGCAAGCTAAATAACATCTCGCCTCTTCCCCCACTGCCTCAATCCTACAAGTGCATTAATGTAACAATGAGCAGCAGCGTGACAAGATGATCAGACAACAGACCTCCCCAGGTATGAATCACCAGTTGTTTGAACTAGCGACAATAGTCCATAATTGTCATGTACAGAGCTCGCCAAGCTCACCAAGCAGTGGCAGCTCGCACATGACGTCCAGCTCAAATTATCCTCAGTCTAATTTAATAGTTGACAGTGGGATAAATAGCTAAGCCTTCGTTGTGTTGTGACCAACTAGAAAAACACTGCTGTTGACCAAATGTAATAATTTTTCCTACAGCTGCATAAACATGGTGCTACTTATTCATGTACATCACGCTGGAACAGAAAGGGAAGCTCGCCTAACTGCTTACAGGTTGCCATACCTACTCTGTCGACAACAAACATGCTGCTTAAAAAACCTACCTTGCACTAGCAGACTTAGTAGAAGAAACTGGAGTTAGTAAGAAACTACTACAAAGAGAAAGCATCGAAGCTTCCTTTACTGAAGAAAGAAGACTCCATTAAGACGGCACCCGTTCACGCCTCGAATTCCTTAGAAAAAAAGGTGGTGTTGTGGGAGCAGTAACGGCCAGAACTTACAGCATTATGTGCCCGGTAGCATGTTAAGGAAAAAGGAGCACACCTGTGACATATGCTTCAGCCGTTTTTGTTGTGACCAACTAGAAAAACATTGCAGTTGACCAAATGTATCAGTCACCCAGACAGCTGCATAAACCTGGTGCTACTTCTACACCTACTACATAGAAAGCTGCGTGAAGTCATGTGAAGAAAGAATGGCATCTCATTAGCAGCTTTGCCTCAGTTGTGTGTCTTCTCGCTCGACCTACTCGAGCAAGACAATCGCACTCAGTAAATGCATTTGTTCGAGATGACATAAGCCTTGTAGTCAAAGCGAATCTGAAGCCAGGCCTTGGGGAAATGGCAAGAGGACTGCAGTGGTCTGGTGTTATTTGAGTGCTGCATAGTGTGTTGTGCAGGCTTGGCATCTCCTTGTTGGCGTCTCCCAGATTTGCTGTGGGTGATATTGTTTCCAGAATAATGTGCCCTTTCACGATACTGCAATTTGTGGTTTACGTTTTTTTACCAACAACACAGTGTTTTCAGCAGGTGTGCTTTCTCTATGTTGTCTACTGTGTTTGTTGTGAGTGATCGTGCTTTTGTATTAGTTTGACATTTCATCGCGGTGCAATTCGATGTTCATATTTGCTTGCAGACAGTGTGTTCTGCAGGCCTGGTGTTTGCTGTGTGTGCCGTGAATGATAGCTTTGGCAGTAACAGAATAACACACTTTTTTACGAGTGCTTAATTCTCGGCTGATGTTTACTTATACGCTGTTATTAAGAAGACATTAAATGCTTTCATGACGATGCGAGTTTCCAACAAAGCTGTATGAACAGAGCACGTGAAATAGCTGCTCTATTGCATTTTCATCAGTCACAGACACTACCAGATACTTGAGTACTGCAAAGAGTTGTCAAGGCCGTTTCAAACCAGAATGGGCACCCTTTTTTCCCGAAAACTCAGCATGTCTATACATTCATTGCGACTTCGACCGTCCTCCTAAACTTACTGCAATATACCCACCTCGTCACACATTTGTGACATTCTAGTGTGTGTGTGTTTTCGCTTCCTACCGCTCTCTTTTTCTCACTCATTGCGTTTTCCTTACCTTTCTCTCTCCCTTCCCAAGTGCAGGGTGAACTTGCTTTCCGGTGAACCTTCCTGCCTTTCTTCGTACCATATCTCTCACTATCTTTGGACCGTAATTTTACTTTATTACTATATCAAATTACTGATTTTCCTGTTTGCATCTTTTTCTCAAGTTATTGCATTGATTTTTAAGTTCCCCAAGAGTAAGGGCTCTGTGAAACAGCTGTTTTTTGGCTCCATGGTTTCTATTGGTTCCACTTCCACAATTCTTGCCATTCGTAGGGTTCGTTATGGCTGTTGCCTTGCATCATGCAAGCAGTAGGCACCATTTTAGTAGATCTCTTTCTTGTGTGTTTAATCTGAGAGCACTCTTTAAAACATGATTGTGGTGATGCATCATAATTGAGGCACAGTTTGATTTACCTACTGCTTCGTCACTTCAAAGTGTAATGGCTCCCATGCTATTTTTACAACCACACAGTAATAATTTAAATAGACAGGTAATTTATTCTTCAAGTCTGCATGTATACATGTTAAGATGAAGCCTGCCTACAGCAGACTTTTTGTAGCCTGGAAACTTGGGTTCCTAAAAGGCTCGCTCTTGCACAGTATCTTTCTCACATATCAATTCACTGTGTTTAGTGTATCTAGCTACAGAAGTAAGAAGGCGACGCAATGGTTTCTAACATGTGATTGTGTTCTTTTGTTTTTTTGCCAATACAGTCACTGTGTGAAGAACGAATGGAGCGGAGATATAGAGGACTAGTCAGGTGACTCATGGTGGTGTTTTTTGTCTCCTGCACTACGCCAATCGTGTATGGTCAAACAAATAAATAAATAAAAACATAGAGTGCAGCGGTGTAAAGAAAGCAGATTTATAGAAGAATTATTGTGTGAAAAACAGGCTGAACTGTTGTCTGTATTGTTCATGTTTCTATTTCTTACTCAACCACACTAACTAGCCACTGTCAACCATTAATCAAATGAGTACACGAAGTTGAAAAAGTTGCTATGTGTGTTATTGCATGTTTCAGCAATTATGTTCTCCATGTTGTCTCTACGTTGGCTGTTAAACATGGGTTTGATGTCTATATACAACGTTGATGCATATAATTATTTTATTGTTGTTACCACATCATTACCATTACGTTAGGGCAACGTGATAATTTGAACGTTGTTGCCCCGTTAAAAACAACACGTCAGGACAACTTCAATTTTTGAATGTTGCTGCAACATTAAAAACACCGTGTTATGGCAACGTAATACTATAAACGTTGGATGCAATGTTATATTTTATCGTCTAACGTTGCCTACCATTCGTTACATTCAAACCACGTTGACTCAACGTTCTGCGTTACCTGGGCTGGCGCACCAGTTGTATACGGCTATATCGTCGCTTGCTTAAAAAAAACATTGCGCAATATTCACTCGTGTGCGCACATATCTACCAAACAAGTCATTTTAAATCATCTGTGCATGTTGAGCAGCAGCAAGTGCAAGAACCGACTATCGAAGGAAAAAAAAACTATCAGCAGCAACAGCCAACAATCTGTGGCTGCTCGTTCAGTCAATTCGAGATATTTAGGAGTTAAGATGTGGATGCTTCAAAAAAAAACTATGCGCTCTTGCTAATATCACCAGGTCGTTCGGTGCTCGGAAGCCATTCGTCACTGCCGAATCAAGAGACAATTGTTATTTGAAAGGAATATCGCGTCAACCTTGACTGCGTTTGTAAACAATTCGAACGGCACGTTGCTTTGGATGAATAGTCGTTTTACAACCCAACGTATACGTTTTTGCGTAGTGTAGTGGGTTGTGTAATCGGCTTGAAATCAGTATGTGGCAAGTTCAATTGCGTCAGAAGGCCATACTTTTTTGTCATTTTTTGTTTTTTGTGAAATAATGTGAGTTATTGCGCGCTATTTTACCTATATATTTATTTATCGCAAAAGGGCACCCCCGTTTTAACCCTGTGAAGCCATCTTGTGCAGAGTATTGGGACGCTGCCACTCCTGCGTCCCAGTACCTGCGCTGGGAGGTACTGGTACTAGCGTCATACTGGGCAAATAATCATTGATTGATTGATATGTGGGTTTTAACGTCTCAAAACCACCTTTGATTATGAGAGACGCCGTAGTGGAGGGCTCCGGAAATTTTGACCACCTGGGGTTCTTTAACGTGCACCCAAATCTGAGCACAAGGGCCTACAACATTTCCGCCTCCATCGGAAATGCAGCCGCCGCAGCTGGGATTCGAACCCGCGACCTGCGGGTCAGCAGCCGAGTACCTTAGCCTCTAGACCACCGCGGCGGGGCGGGCCAATAATCAGGCATGGTGCAGGACGCTGGTATCCAGTGGCGCTGGTTTGCGCAATAAGGATCGCAACGTCGTGCTGATTATAAACAGACATATAAATCTTTCTTATTCATGCTTCGCGTTTCATCGATTATATCTGCAAGTGCAATCGTACAATTTTCTAAGAAACAAAACACGGAGCTTTTAAATTGGGCGCTAAAAGTGGACACCTACGGTTGTTAACCGCCTTCGCCACACACAATGTAGTGAATTTAACTGCTTCTTTGTCGATGTTTACCACGACGATGGTTTGTACACATCGCCGTGCCTGAAAAGCACGTGACTTCTCAAAGTCACATTATACAAGCACGGTTTGCAGCACCGCGATCAGTCAGACACCAGGCCCTATTCAGCGTAAGTACGTCAGACTCTGGATTGTTGCAGACACGATGCGCCGCCTGTAGCGCAGTTTCGGGTAGGGTAAATCGCGACCCCCTTACGCCGTTCGATGCGCAATCATGTGCGATGAGCGCTAGTGAAACAACCATTAAGCTAAATATTTGGTGTCTTTTCACACTGAACACTCAGAAGAGCTACGAATTTCTCTCCGCTTGTCGTACGCGCAGTATGACGTATGCTTTGGAATTTGTCGCACCTCATTCGTAGGGTCTATGCACAGCTGGTATAAATGCGAAAAATGTAAAATAATATTATCATTCGCAAGGTATATTAGGTCACCCTCGGCCTACCAAAATCGACCAGCCCTGAGAGGTTACTTCAACTGGGCCTCAGTTGACCGCTCGGAGCCCCTGGACTCTGGATGCGGGCGGCATCTTCGGCTTGTCGGACGGCCCAAAGCTGGTTGGGCCGCTCGTCGTTAGTGAGCGCCGCTTCTCAGTGGCAGCGACACTGACGCAGGTGATCCGCAGCCGTAACCGCAGCCGCGGCGGCAGCTGGCCCCTGTCCTCACGTGGTGGTTGCAGCAGCCATTCGCCTCGCAGTTCGTCCCTGCCTAACATGCGTCTTAAAGTGAGTGGCGGCAGCGACATTAACTTTTCCAGCATTCGTCCAAAGCACACTGCCGCAGTGTCGTCTTTTCCCCTAAAGCTTTACGCCCATCCGTCGATTAAGCTTGGATAACACATGTATAGCATCACTGGGCTGGGATACGTATTTGTTTGTAATGACCTAAAGGTTACGGCCTGAATTTTGGTCAAGCGATAACACCAGGACCACTCCTGTTGTTGTTGTTGTTGTTGTTGTTGTTTTAATAATTTTGTCATCGCCCCGCTTTCGGAGCTGTAGGTGGTCACCGAATCAGCCGAGGCTCGGTGAGTTATCCTTTTCCTCGAGCCGCGGTTTGGGCTACCTGGTTGCTTACGAGTAAGACGCTGGTGTGTGCTGGTCTCCACAGGGGGAAGGCCGTCACATTTTTCGTTTTGAAATGCGAGGACTACGACGTCGAGGCCATTGCTCCTCCAAGCTCGCTGCTGTCCTAGTTGATGTAACTTGATTTAAGTATCTGGGCCACCTAGTGCACATATTTGTGCCCTTTCTTGTGCCTTTCTAGCTTCTTGGTCATTTTCAATGGCTCTTCCATCTGTTTTCGGCCTTGCACGCTTCGCGTTGCCTATCTGGCACATAAAGTATTGTGCTACAGAATAATCTACTTATAACTTCCTTGCTTTTCGCACTCAGTGCATGTGTACAATGTGTTCTGCATCAAACACAGAAGGAGCCGAAAAAATGCAAGTGAATATTTGCGTGCTACTTCCTCAAAGCACTGTGATCGATGTCTTTCTGGCAAGGTACTAAATTACAATTTTTGAGGCCTTCGGGCAAACAAAAAAAAACAAAACTATGGTGTTGGACATAACCAATTTATATTTTATTTTATGTCCATCTTAATCGCATGCATTGTACAGCAGATATTCTTGCCAGGTATGCACTTCCACACCAGGAATAGCATTCTGATGCATTAGTCACACAGTGATCTATACTTCGTTTCCAATGCTGTCGGCAGCACTGACCAAAGTACGGGCGCGCTCAGCCAATCATGGCAAAGCGCACTGCATTACTGTGTTCTAACACGCCTGTCGCTTGCTTGAATTTCACAGGTGACACTTTCTTTGTAAAAAGTGAACTTTTGATTTTTGTAGCTGGACGCGGTGGCATCATTTTGATTTGTTTTGTTTAGTTTTTAACGCGCCAACATCCGTGCAGAAGTAACTTACCCGAGTATGTCTACTACTTTGTTTCCACCTCTCTCTATGAGTTGCTGTGCCTCCACAGTTTTTAACTTTTATGCAACGCTTATACAAAAATGTTTTTTTCGAACATTGAATCGATCACTCAGATCTGCGTTTTCATCTGCAGCAGAACAGTAGAGTAATCTCCGCTTTTACTGTGGCTATTTTCACTAAAAAATATATAATAATCACGACCTGTACGCACCATATTCCTAGAATGCGAGAGAGAGAGAGAAAGCACCGAAGAGGGACGATATAAATTTCTCTTTCGGCCTGTTGTTATGGGATGTGGTGAGCCATAATGAGTGATGCAGCTGTGCATAAGAGCCTGTGAGACAGGTTGGGCAGCGATGGTGCTTAGTGGTGTGGCTTCAGTCAGCGGGTAAATCGATGAATGCAAATCACTACGTAACCTTGGTTAGCAGACGGCGGTAGTGGACCCAGAATATCAACCTCAACATGTCTGAAACCAGCGTCTAGTGGTAAAGTTCATCCAGTGCTCTCATGGTGTGTCTGTGGACCTTGGTACGCTGGTACTAGATACAATCACGCCCAGCCATAGACATGAGCATTTATACGGCACCAAAGGTAACGGAAGGGGACGACACGTTGTGTTGCTAGCACTCCTATAGGTGCAATAAAAAGTGTAGAGCGTCAAAAAACTTTATTTTTGGAATCGCTGTGGGATATGGTCGAGGCCTAATGGTACACACGTCACAAATCACGGTAGAGTCGCAACCAGATAGTCAGACCTCTTTGAAGCTCGCATCTCAGGTGTCGGAAGTTCAGGGTCTGTGCGCTGAGCAATGGCTATGGGCACATGAACTCTATGTCGGGAATAACTACATTGCTTGCTTTCATGTACATCAATCAAGGAGCATCAGCAACAGGATTGATGCTGAGTATTATTGAAAACTGGGCAAGTTGTAATGATTCCATGTAAGAAATAAACAGTGGACGTGACATCATTTGTGTATTGTGTCTTTCTATTTCTCTGCCTGTTTTTCGCGCTGTTTACGTCTTACGAAGGATTGTTGCTAACTCCAATATTCGGATGTTAGTAGTGAACTCGGTATTATAGGCAAGCTCGTTGATTGCACAGCGTGTGTGGAGGGCAGCTATAAGGTAATAGCATAAGTTAGAGGCTTGTGCACGGTGAAAAAAAAACTTATGGTCTTCGAAGTTGTATTTTAAAAGCAGGACTGCAAGGCAACTTTCCGGGAGTTCATGGCCAAAAGTGCTGAAGCGTGTTTCTTGCTCTGTGAGCGTCTTCGAAAAGACATATAACGGCTGTCAACCACTGGCGACCAGCTGTTGAAAGAGAGTGCCAAGAACTATGTCGGATACGTCCACCATAAGGAAAGCGAATCAGAAGCAGCATTCGCAGGCACGTGTGTTTCTGGTACTGAAGAGCTTCGGACGTCACAAAATTTTTGGCAACAGTAAAAGCATATTCAGGAGCATTCGTTCGTAATACGGAAGTATGTGCTTTGGGTTTTCTTGGGAGTATACACTGCATCAGCTGTAAGGTGGAGCCACAGCGCGGAATGAAATGGTGGTAGACATTGATGAAGCATGAATGAGGCATGCAAAGGCTCAGAAACGGCAGATGTTTTAATTATTTCGTTTCGCTTGTCCAGCCCAAGCGTATTGGCAGCATGCGGTGCTTCATATTATCCACAATTGCGCTATATGCTTTCAGTTTTATCTCGCTGCAGAATATTTTATATTGAATGCAGTCAAAGTGGTTCGGGAGTGTGAAAACATATTTACGCATGGCGTGGCGTAAAGAGCAAATTTCTCCTCCTGAGTTGGCAGCTGATCGTTAATGACAGCTGTCGCTCTCAGTGCATGCACAGCCTTTTAAGTCCAGTGAGTAATCGTTGAAGTTGAAGTGGTTTGTTTCATCTAGAACATTTTCTCGGCCGAAGAACTTCAGTTCTTCAACTTTACGCTGTTGTATGGACGCGGAGACCATTTTTCTCTCAAATTGATCCTCAAGAGAATCGCTTAGACTGTGCTGCCACCTATCAACAAACGTGCAAAAGCGAACGGTGCAGCAGTGAACAATTTTATTGATACTGGACAAGCATATAGAATGAAATCGCGAGCACTTGCAACTTCTGCTGCACAATATCGTGGCTTTTATGAACTACAAAAACCCTCCCAAACTCTATGCGCAAGAGAAACAGGCGTAGTGTTACCTGAAAAAGTGAGGCAATATTATTTACCCAACCAGCGATATTACAGAAATGTTTGTGAAGTTAATGTCTGGACGCCGTGGTCTACATTCAACGAGGAAGTTGCCATGTATCTTCACAAGAACTTCCTGTCTGGCAAGAACGAATAATATTTATGGGGTCAAAGAAGGCACGCTGTGCTTGCTAAAGCAGGAAATGCGCAAACTTGTTAGTAATCGTTTCTGCTGACACGTTGAAATTGAGGTTAGTGCAGCCGAAAAAGAGACTGATTATCATTTAGGGAGGCATTCGGTTCCGCTTTGCGGTGCCACAATCTATGACATCCCGAATAGACCTGTTGTTCTAGAATGCAATTTATATTGCTCTAATTGAGAGTGCACTTTGTTGTGAAGTATTAATAGTTTATTGCGTAGTTCAAACTAATTTACTATAACTTCTGCGCTAAACGAAAATACTCAGGCCATACGTATTTGCTTTCAGTGTATTGCTGTTGAACAATCCTTTTTTGAATCACATGTTCTTGTTGTGGGAAACAACTAGCGTATGTAAATTCCTCAGCAAATTTTTCGGTGAAGGTTATTAACACTCTGAGCTGTAGTATACCCTCTTTGACAAAATGTACATATGTAGTAAAATAAAACAAGTTCACTTCAGTCCGCACCCTCAAACCACCCATGACATCGAAAGATTTTCGCTGCTCCTGGGATTTCGCATTTATTTTCGCAGGTATATAAACACTTCATTCGCCTGATTCACCCGCTGACAGACTTGCTTCGGAAGGACATTGTGGGGCAGTGGGCCATTGAATGGGAAGCTGCCTTCGAACAGTTGAAGTTTTGCCTCACTTCTGGGTCTTTTTGCATCATTTTGACCCAGAGGCACTTATGAAAGTTCATGTCGGTGCAAGTGGCGTCGGGGTTGATTCTGTTTTCGTCCAGTTTCACAATGAATGCCACTACCTCGTTGTGTACGCAAGTCGTGCTTTGCAAAAAGCACTAAGTGATTACACTGCAACGGAACTACAAAGACTTGCACGTATTTACGACATCCACAAGTTCAGATGCTATTTCAACATTGTAACCGATATTTCAACATTGTAACCGATAATCATTCGCTAAGTTTGCTTATTGGACTACGCGACCCAGCTGGCGGATTAGCTCAAAGGGATCTGCAGCTTCGGAAATATGAGTTTCATGCTGCCTGCACTAGCAGGCGATACCACGCTGACGCTTATTGCTTGTCTCGTCTCCAATAACCAAACACAAGCACCAATGACGACAATATCCACACTTGCGGCGATTTCCTCTGACTTTTCTAGTATGGATGTCTTCCGTCAGGAGCAACTGCGCAATCTATCCTTTCGATCAATGATTGATGCCACCAACAGATGTAGCCGAGCAATGCAATTATTGATTCGCAATGGTCTACCACACCACAAGAATTACTCAAGCAAAGGTGCATAACACATTCTTATTGTCCGAGAATGCTTGCACCTCATGGTGCTATGCGCAATGCACAATGACAATACGCATGCGCACCTTAGATTGGCTGAGACGCTTCAACGCATCATACAGCGATCCTAGTGGCTCGGACAGTATAGGAATCCCAACACTACACTCTGAGGCGAAATTGCCCGAAAAAGAAGTAACGGAGCCCAATGCGCGCGCGATGAACGGATAGACCATTAAGGAGAAACCACAGAAGAAAGCGTGCCGTGTGCAAACCACTTAAGTCTCCAAACACGCTCCAAAGGGATGAACCACTCGGGGATTGCGGGCAGCGCGCAAAGCGTTGCCAAGGTCACTAGCCATCCACCTCCTCTTCTGGCTCAGTTTTTCCCCGTATTTTCCTTGCGACGGTTCGCGTTGCGTCGCAATCGGGGTGCTCGATCATGGCCGCCTGGATTTGATGATCTAAGAATTATGACGTGGTGCTTGTGTGTACGCTTAGATGAGCGTGAGCTGCTGCTTTTACATTTCGCTGCACCCATGAAGTCTGTAGCAAGTCTCGACACGTCACCGCGCCACGCTATATATATCTGGCTTTAAGATAGTCACGACCGACCTACGACAGCAACAGTAGAGAAGGCCAACATGGCGGCCGAGAAGACAGCAAGTCTGAGGCCTATCGAATATATACTTCAGTCCGACTCAGGGCAGAAATCAGCGCTGGATTCTTCCGCAAGTAGGTTATCATTCTTTATTCTACTCTACTTGTCGCGTGTGCGATATGGATCGCGCTTTCCGGCAACGGGCTTTGTCGTGTATACCGCACGCACAGAATGCATCGCGAAGGTCAGCGTGGGCGTCTGCAGTTCGCCTATGCTTTGCGACCACCTCTAAACTGGCCGCCATGGCCATCGGCTTCTGTACGCTCACTCATCGAGTGCTCGCCTGTTTTCGCTGCCGCGATAAACTCAGAGCTGACGATATTTGGGCTCAGACATCGTCGCTGTGTTGGGAGTCGTCGAAAACACATTGCTAGCTTGGTTGTAGTATGTCGCGCACTGTAGGTGCACCAGCACAGGCTGGCGGGGCTTTCGCTAGCGTCGGAACTGAGTGAAAGTTGGTCGCCAATTCAGTTGGCTTTCCCGTCAGTCGGTGGCAAGCAGCTCGGTGCCGTTCGTTGGCCCCGGCGGCGGGCTCGCGTTTGTGCTCTGCTCTCGCTCGAGTTTGTAGAAAAGGGCCGCATTAACGTCGATTTCTTCAGCGCTAGCTCCAAACAAGTTCGGCGCTGTTCGTGGCGGCGGCCAAGCGTACGCTCGCTCTCCTGTTCAAAGTTCGCTGGTGGCAGACGCTCCGCGTGCGGCGCCGTGTTTGCTCTCGCATTCGCTTGCTCGAGCTGAACAACGTCGCACGCTTAGGACTCGCCTACTTGTTGGCGGCATAGCGGTTCGCGAAGTTGTTGCGCCATGGGAATAGAAATGTGTGACAATGACATGTTTGACAATGTGTGACACCACGGTGAACTTACTATGACGTCATATCTCACGTATGCTTTAGGGGCGAAGTTCTTTATAGCGGCATCCGTTCGTGCCTCGGAGCCGTAGTGTGTAACCAGTATTACATTTTGACCGCCATGACGGGGCTGGTGAGAGATCTTTTCTGTGCGTTGTTGAACAATAAAATATAGTGCTCAATGTACATGCCAATGGCTGCTACGAGGTAATGAGGGACAGGAACATTCGGCTTTTAGTTAACGCGCACGCTGCGAATTTTTTATTGTTCAACTACGCACAGAAGACCAGAAAGGGTCTACGTTATGCACACTGCGCGTAACCTCCTAGGTTTTAGAAAGGTTTAATGAGCGTTGGGCCGCAGTATCATGATCACAGTGAACTAGTGTATACCATGAACTAGAGGTGGTTAAAGGTGAAAAGTAGACACGAAGCGCAAGCCGTAAGAAAGCGTGCGTGTGCCTGCTCTCGTTCAGTCCTAGGAATGTTCGCTGGATGGCGATGCTTCTATATGAGGAATATATGATGAAACGATGCGAGATGGTGGTACTTGGAGTGTTCATTAAGTGGACGAACGGACACACAGACAAATTCATGGACGGATGAACGGATGGACGCATGAACGGACGCAGGAGCGGATGCGTGGGCGAAAGCAGGGACGGTCGTACAGAAGAACGTGCGGACGCACGAACATACGCACGCACGGACGGGCGGAAGGACGCACGGGCGGCCACACAGACGCACGCAAGGATGGACGGAAGCAAGAAAGAATGGACGAACGGATGCTTCGCCCCACTATTCATCATTCACTCCGTGGATATGCTGCCATTTTTTTACTTCACCTTGCACGTATTTCCCATATGCGTTTGTATTCATCCTGTCACGTGTGACTTACTGTTTTACATACTTATTGTGCAGCCGTGGGCACACACCGTGCTTAAGACTATGTGCGTTGGCTTCTGCGATGCCCGTCATCCATTTATTTTGTCGGAACAGCTTCATAAGGACTGTGCGAGAAGTAAAGGTGTAAGTTATTTGTGTGTCATATTTTAACGCTTGTTTTTTATTAACGCGCACGTACTTGTCATATGCGTACATCTTCATCTTCTGTCACGTGTGTTTAACTATTTTTACTATATTATTGTACGTACAGCCGTGGGAACACAACAGGCAGAAGGCTGCGTGCGCTGGCGCTTGCAATGCCTGTCATCTATCGGTTCCGTCGGAGGAGCTCCACAAGTGAACGAGATGTGACAACAAGAGTGGACTTGTACACCTCATCATGAATTCACTGAAAAAATAGAGGAACTTGATGTGTATGTAGGAAAATAAAAGATTTTGCTGTCTCACTTTTCTCTTTCGTTGTTGCCGTGACTGCGAAAGCAGTTACACATAGGTGGCTAACTACTTTTTCGCCTGTTTTTTCTGCGCTATTTGTTGCTCACTGCGCAGAAATGCAGGTGAAAAAAGTATTAGGCCTTACAGAAAATAAACAAAAAAACTATGTTTGAACTGGGGATAAAAAGCTTATCCGATTGAAGTATTTGAGTGGATCGACCGTTCGTTCGGCAAAGTGCAACTGTGAGGACTAACGGTTGCCCGGTTGGGTGCGATTGTGCAGAGTAACAGTCGCTCTATATGGTGCATATGTGAGGACTAAATGTTAGTCCTTTGAGGTAAATTGTGAGACTAACGATTACTCACTAAGGTGTCAATGTGAGGACTAAATGTCAGTTCCTTGAGCTCATCTGTGGGGACTAACTGTGTGACCCGGCGCCTTTAGTTCCTAAAGTGATTAATAGTTGTTGCAGTTCCATTAGTGCCCAAAAGGACGAAGCACACACCCTTTTAACACGCTTTTGCCTCAGAGTGTGCGTTCCAAGTTGTGATATATACCGACGTCACAAGCAACCGACTGGTCTTCCTGGAGGCATGCTGCAACAAGCAATGCCAGCAATTAGGTCTTTTGATTAAGCTGTTGCCAACGTGTTTTGCCCTTTGCTTTATTCTTCCGCCAGCCGACACTGGATTATCGTCTTCGTGGTTGTTTTACGCGTTATGCTGAGGTTATGGCACTCGTTTTAGCCATCTCCTCTAATATGTCCTTGTTCCTTCAGGATTCGAAAATTAACCGTGACGGAGCTCCCCACGTGAAAGAAATTGATCGCAGCCAGCGATTCACTGCTGATGTTTTCAAAGAATTAGTATGGCTTTGTGTGTGGCACCATCGTAACTCTACGTCTTACCACCCGCAGACCCATGGGCTAAGTGGACCCGTCATTTTGTACCATCACTACCATGTTATCAGTGCCATAGTTCTATGCTTTGAGCACTGCCGAACACGAAGACACATGTTACATACCTTTTTTTTCTGCTCTATGCTGTCCACCCTCAACAGCATGCTTCCTTTATAGACCAACAAAAACGAGATCGTCGCTCAGACCCTGTTTCACACCGAAGAAGCACATCGACTGGTCCGAGTCACAACTGTTTCGTCTTGTTTCCTGGCTAAGGCCTGTTACGACGCCAGACATCTGCCAGCGACATTTACGATGGACAAACTCGTGTGATTGTGGACACCAGTCTGAAAGCGGGCGCTTTGCCAAAAGCTCCTTTCAAAATGCACCGGTCCATTAGATTATTATCAAAGCTTTGAGTGACGTCACCTACGTCGTCGCAAAGGTTTCAGCTAGCAACTGCCGTTAACGCACCACGCAACTGTTCATGGAACCACAGACAAGGCATTGCCCTTAATCTCGTTCTTGCTACACACGCAGGCTCGTGTCGTAATCAGTCTCTTGGGTGGGGACGCTTCAGCTGATTCCACCGACGGCAGTGCGTTATGGCTTCACGACAAAGAAGCAGTTTTGCGGCGGTTACTTCCAGCAGCGATGGATTCTTAGGAATGCCCAGCTTGACGGAATTGGACTTTTCATCGCTGTTGAGCTGCCACCCATAGACACTGGGCGATGCCGGTGTGGCTGGTGACATACGGCTACAAATAGACGCAGCGCATATCTTCGACGGGCATGGCAGCGACATGGCAGTGCCCTTAACCTCGTTCTTGCTACTCACGCAGCCTCGTGTCGTAATCAGTCCGTTCGGTGGGAATGCTTCAGCTGATTCCACCGACGGCAATGTGTGCGGGCTTCACGACACGGAATCTGTTTTGCGGTGGTTACTTTCAAAACCGATGGATTCACAGAAATGCTCGGCACTGTTATAATTGGACTTTTCATCGCTGTTCAGCTGCCAACCATGGACACTGGGCAGTGCCGGCGTGGCTGGTGCCATACGGCTACAATTAGACCACAGCGGCACATCTTCGACGGGGCATGGAACCGGTGACATGGCAGTGCCCTTATTCTCATCTTGCTACTCACGCATGCTCGTGTCATAATCAGTCCTTTGGGCGGGCATGCTTCAGCTGATTCCACCGACGGCAATGCGTGCGGGCTTCACGACACGGAAGAAGTTTTGCGGCCGTTACTTCCAGCAGTGATGAATTCACAGAAACGCCCGCCACGGACGGGATTGGACTTTTCATCGCTGTTCAGCTGCCAACCGTGGATACTGGGCAGTGCTGGCATGGCTGGTGACATACGGCTACAAATAGACTAAAGCGGCACATTTTCGACGGGGCATGGAACCGGCGACTTGGCAGTGGCCTTAATCTTAATCTTGCTACTCGCGCATGTTGGTTTTTCGCATCACAGTTGTGGTTTGTGTCACTTTGTTCCACCGGTTCCGCCCCAGTCTTCCTTGCCATAGAAATGCTCGCATCGCGAGATGTCACGCAGAATGACTCGCAGACGGAAGTTCCTAAAGTTCCAGGAGCGCTGCCTTTTATTTGTTAATCTTGTTATTGTGCGAGGGCAACGTCGAGCAAAACCCAGGGCCTTCAGATGCACAGATGAAGCGATTACTCAAAAGACAGCCTGCAATTATTTGCGAATTGTCAGCAATTAGGGAAAACCTAAAACAAACCAATGCTGATATAACTCAATTGAAAACACGCCTGTCTTCGCTAGAAAAAAAATGTTTCGAACCTAGAGGAATTACGTATAGCAATAGATAACATAAAGAAAAACAGAAAGAGAAGCAAGGTGCGATGTCTTTTGTTTTTCGGAAGTTAGAAGACCTTGAAAATCGGCAAAGGCGTGAGAATTTGCTCTTCTATCGGGATAGAGGACTCAGTGGCAGACGAGACTAATGCTCAGGCTGAGGAGCTAATCCTTTATTCTGTGCCGCACAAAACTTGGGCTCACTTCTGTGAACATAGAGCGTGCCCACAGAATAGGGTCATACAATGCAAATAAAACGCGACAAATAATAGTCAGATTTGCTTCCTTTAAAACGAGACAGCAAGTCTTGACGAAAGCGTATAACTTAAGGAGGACTGCATACAGCATATCTGAAGATTTTTCACGTAGAGTTCGTGAAAAAAGAAAGGAGCTTTGGGCATACGCAAATGATAACAGGAAGAAAGGTGAGAAAACCTTTTTAAGATTTCATAGCCTATATCTGGGTGATAAACAATATCGGATTGACAGCACTACACGGGACGTAATTCAAATATGACCACCATTGCAGTCTTCTGTGACGCATCAACCAAGACTACTCATCGTCAATTGCAGAAGTCTTAGAAATAAGGTTGACGGCTTTCACTTGCTGTTAAGTTCTATTGAGCCTGCAGTTGTATTAGGCACTGAATCATGGTTGGATGCCGCTATCCTTGATAGAGAATTGTTCCCCGTTGGTACAACTGTTTTAGACAGGACCGTGAATTTTGGGGTGGTGGTGTATTTATTCTTGTACGTTCAGACTTGCCTTGTGTTCGAATTGATTGTGCTTTGAAATGTGAATCTGTATTTTGCAAGTTGCGGGCTGATAATTGTCAATGTTTTCTCGATGGTTTTTATTATCGACCACCTGGTGGCTCTTTATCAGCAGTTTGCTCAATAGACTACATTTCTTGAGACGGTTCAGTGTGATCATGCTATACTGAAAGGAGATTTTAACCTTCAAGGTTTGGACTGGGGGTCGGGTAATTGACTAACAGATGGTGCAACAGGTGTTTTATACAAAGCCTTCTTTGAATTTATGCACGAAAACAGTTTGCATCAGTTGGTAAGAGACCCTTCCCGTAATGATAATATTATTAACGTGCTTGATTTGTTGCTTTGTGATACTCCAAACATTACTTCAGATATATTTGCTTTGACCAGCATAAGTGATGATAAAGTTATTCTAGCGGACGCTACATCTCGAAATTTGTGTGTGTCGAGAAAAGCCCCTAGAACAGTGTATGCATATAACAGCGCTAACTACGTTGCACTAAATCTAGCTCTTGACTCTTACTTTCCTACTTTTCATACATTGGCAGATGGGTTAAACGGGGACGAGTTATGGGGACTACTTAAAGAGAAGCTTTTTGAACTGCGTCGTGCTAAATTTGTTCCCGTTTGAACACTCTGTTCCGAAAGTTCGAAAGATGAACCGTGGTTTAACAGGCAACTCAGTTCTTTATTAAGGAAAATTAAAAAATCTATCGGCTTAGCAAGACCCAGAAAACCTACAGTCGTTACATATAGTTAGCAGAGTTAAAACGTAGTTTTTGAAAGTTCGTTGAATCAGCCAAACAAACCTATATCGATAACTTAGGCCAGAGGCAGGTAGACGATCCGAAGTAATTTTGGAAATACATTAAAAGAAACGATAAGGAGGACACTTCTTTTCAACCATTGCACTGGTCCGACCAAATTAATAGTGATGATCCAAGTAAGGTCGAAGTTTTTTTAATTACTTTTCATCGGCATTTCAGTTTGATTTTTCAGATGCTAGTGCAGTTACAATTATTGATTTTTCTGTCCAACTGGACAAAATGTCCGAGGTTGTGTTTAGTGCGATGGGAGTTAAGAGATTATTGCAAGGCTTCAAACTCAGGAAAGCGAGTTGGCCGGTTTATATCCCGGCATCGTTTCTTATTAACTGTTCGGGCACTGTGTGTTTATATTTTTGCCGTTTATTTGAAAACTTATTAAAGGACTGCATTGTTCCTGGGGACTGGAAGTTGGCCCGCGTGGTACCAATTCATAAAAGTGGACAGAGGGACAGAGTTGAGAATTATGGGCCAGTGTCGTTAACTAGTATTGTATGCAAAGTCATGGAACATGTGATTAATAGCAGCATCATGTCTCACCATGTTGTCAATAACCTTCTTCATCCTAGTCAGCATGTGTTCCGGCAAGGCTTTTTTCGTACGACGCCATTGGTAAAATTTACTGTTGACTTTGCCTGAGCTGTCGACAAGCACCAAAGTGTTGAGTGTATATTTTTTGGATTTCAGAAAAGCCTTTGACGATGTTACGCATAGTCCCTTGATCGCTAAGCTTCAATATTACAAATTGGATGAGAGGGTTATTGCTTGGATAGCTGAGTATCTTCGCCCAAAGCAGATGTTTGTGGCTCCGAACAGTTGTTCCTGTACATATGTTGCTGTGACCTCTGGGGTACCACAGGGATCAGTCTTAGGTCCGCTTTTATTTTCGTTGTTCGTAGGTGACATCACTTTCGGTATTACATCATCATTGCGGATGATGAATGTTTGCAGATGACTGTACAGTATACAGGGCCATTAGAGCGACCTTGACAAACAAGCACTGCAAAACGATTTAGACTTAATTGCTGCATGGCGTGAAAAATGAAAAATGCCGTTGAATGTCACCAAAAAAAGCGTCAACGTCATCTTTGCCAGGAAACTCTCGCACTGCAAAAACAATTATACAATTATTTACGCTAGTTTTCAAATGTCACGGAATAAAAATCACTAGGCGTATTTCTCACTGCTGAATTGAGATGGAATAAACATGCCACCTATGTTAGGAACAAGGTTGTAGGAACATTAGGTTTTCTGAAATGTAACTTCAGTAGTTAGAGAGCTGTAGAGTTCAGTAGTTAGAAAACTTAGAGAGCAGCTCCATTTTACAAACGTCCGCAGTATACTGGATTATGCGTGCGTCTGCTTGGACCAATATACTAAAGAACTTACAGACAAACTTGCAAAAGTGTAGAATAGAGCAATTCGATTTGTCCTTGGAAATTACGACAGGATGCTTAATGCGACAGAGAGCAGAAAAAAATTAAATTGAAATCTTCTTGAAAACCGTAATCGAAACACCAGATTAAAAGCATTTCATAGCATTTATCATTCAAGAACAGGGGTAACCAGGCAATTGTATTTTCAACCACCAAGCTATGTTTCTCAGAGACAAGATCATCACTTAAAAATACACGACATTCCTTTTGGGGGTGACGCTTTTCGTTACTCTTTCTTTGTCCGCACTATAAAAAACTGGAACACTATTCCACCGGAAAATTCTCTATTGATTCAAGTGATGATTTTTTTCATGCTTTATGAATGTTTTTTATGTGTTTGATCATATGTACTGTACTCTCTCTGCTGTAATGCCTTATGATGAAGCAGGTCATTAATAAATAAATGAAAATATTGCATAACTAGAGTTCTGCCCTCAGCAAGCCCTCAGATTTGCTCCGAGACCTTTGTCTGGCCCCGAGAAAACGTAACGCAAAGCTAAAAGAGTGCGCACAAAGAACAAAGAGGAAGAAGAACAGGTGCGAGGGGTTTCGGCAGACCGGCAGCGTCGAACTGTTCCTTGTCGTCGGCCAGCCATATCTGTCACCTCATTGTAAACAACCTCACGTCATCCTTATTAATATTCATCTGTTTGTTTATGTGATTCCTAATATAATCTAAGTGTACCATAACGTGGATTCAAGCTTCAGAATCTGTGGCTTTCTTCGCTTGTATTATGCCCCCCTCCCCCAAGACTGTACTTTTTTTTCCTTTTTACAAAAGTGCGACCAAGTAGCCAAGAGAACGAAACTTCTCTAATCTCAAGGTTATCCATTAAATATTTACAAGTGAATGATTTACTGCCGAAGATACGCATACATATGATTGTATTATTTTTAAGTTACAGTCAAACGCAAAGTGCAATAGTTAAATAAACCGCGCGTTCTTCACTCGCATTCATTAAAAGAGTTAGGTGCCAAATTATTATTGTTAGGTACTACTCTAAGTGCATCTGATGTCAAAAATTTGTTCTCAGCGTAGTTATGAAAGTTGTATCTCACGCAGGCACTGTAGCAACTATGAAAAAAAATTTACCTTTGAGATGTATTCAATATCACTGTGAGACCCACCACAATGCGCCACTTCTATAATGACAGCGAACAAAAGTGCGTCGCGAATACGTATACCAGCCATCATTGTGATGTGTCCACACAATCGGCGAAGATATGGACAAAACTTATAATGCTTGGTATCGAAGCGTTTACGTACTTATAAAGAATGAAAGTTCATGCATTACGAAAAGTCGAATGCTGATACGTATCAGAAAAGTAAAGGAGAATGAAGGATATATTTTTGTTTTTGACACAGCTTGTGTTTGTTGTCATGAGGCTTGCGTGTTGAGAACACAGGTTCTCAATGAAAAAAAGCACTTGCGTATTTTATGCCTTAGAGATAAGCGCTTCACTACTAGTCACGGTAGCGAAAGTAACAAGGGAGAAACCAAGCAAAATATAAAGGTCTTCGTCGGATCACCTTTTAGGCGCTATTACAAACAAGGACTTAGAATTTACGCACAAAAGGGCAATGCGATTTCTGCTGCAATATCTTCAATGTTGAGAGTACCTTAGGGACTGTGTGTTTTTGCAAAAATCATTCGTGGCGTGGCATCACCCACTGTGTCATCTGACAAGGAGACGTTGAAAAATGTCGAAAACACGTGAATCACTCCTCACATAATAACTAAACGGCTAGAATTCAACCAGGCAATGCGTCTTGACGAACTGTGATCGCTTAATACGAGATCACAAATAGAACAAGTTTCATTTGGTTACTCAGACAGACAATTTGGCAAGTTCATAAAAAATTAGCTCTGATTTTTACAGTACCTTAATCAAGCGTGTTAAAATGAAGGTGATGACGTGCGGTGTCATGGTTATTAGAAGAGAAGAGAGGAGATGATGTAATATATATATATATATTTGGAGAAAGAAATAAAGATAAAAAGCGAAAAATGTAATCAAAAAGTAAATGTGCATTCGCCAGGCGGCGGCGGCGCTGGTTTGCAAGCTCTGACGAGGCGAGATTTGATACATGTGTATTTATGTCTTGTATTTGACGTCATGCAAGTGCAACGTGGCCCAGGAGGTCAGCTGACGTCAACGCAATATAACCCACAGTGATGAATCATCGTCAGTCTTATGTCAGTGTAGCTGAAATGTCATTAGTTCTCTGCGCATGCATGAGGGAAAACGCTCACGCGCTATGCGCAGATAACACTAACGTAGCATCACAAAGTTCGGCTGCCACAATCTTGGTTCTGCAATGTGGCGAGACGTGGCTATATGTGAATTATACTTAACTGCTGTACGGTGGTAAGTAGTAACTCCTGCATAGCCTGACTATTAGCATTTCGCTACCCAACATTTGTCAGCGTATTGGTAAATAACTGAACAGCAACACCACCTTCCCAAATGCGCACAGCTTGCCCGCTGTCAGCACACGCAAGTTCTTCACATTCAGTGTGTAGAATTGCTTTATAGTTGCCTTAGAGTTTGCAGTGCAGTATTCCTTCACACTGTTTGTCCAGGCCCTCTGTTCGAGCGTAACACAAACCGCTTCTCTAATAGACTTATTGGTCCGCAATTCTTTGCGTTGTGTCTGTGAAAATTATCTAACATCGGAAATGTGCTACTTAAGGCATAAGTTCGCAAACAGCTCGACAACCTTACAGCGAATAAGCGGAGAATATTCTTATTACTCGCGAAGACTTTTATCGTGATGACTCTGCACACTTACGTCAAATAGTGCAGGCAATTACGGCTCCTGTATTCCAGCACTTCTATACTACTGAAAAAATTGTATGAATAATAATTATATAAAATATTAGAAAAAATATACAAATGGTCTTCTAAACATAATTCCTCTATCCGCGTAGGGCATTTTTATTGCCGAATATCTTTACTGCTCGGTGAGAATTCAGATAATGAAGACCCCAGACAACAATTTTAAATACTACATGTAATTTACACGTCTGTATTGCAGCACTAATTACCTATGAAATAAATAATTGAATAACCAAAAAGGTATATTAGCAAATAAATTAATATATAAGGTATATTCAACCTTGACCGCTTGCAGTGTTGCATTTTCCATACATAATTCTTTCAGCTGCGTAGGAAAATTTTATTACCCCATGCGTGTACCTACTGGTCTCATTGACCTGCTCTTCCTAAATATAGATATTTCTTTTCTCATCAGATGAGAAACATCGCTGGTGGTACAAGTTAAGGCCAGTATGAACGCCGCTTTGTTGTTATCTATGAGTAATTAGGCATAATTTGATAGTGATATTCGACAGAACAATCATGAAAAAAAGTGAACACTGGCGCTTACTTCTTTGCTGATGAATCTAGCTGCAGCTCCGCTCATGTAGCCCAAATTGTGACACAGGCGCGTGAGCAATAGTGGAGAAAAAAGGAGAGCAAATGCACTTACTTGCCTATACGTACTTCCTGCACATATTCATGGGGAAAACGGAGGGGGGGGCGCTAACTAACGGGTACCAAGAAAGGGAAATTAACGACAGAGGCCCAATTTCATGTTTTTTAAGTTCTTTAGTTCACTGCGAATTCAATATTAAGACGAACAAATGTTGACTAGCCGAAAAGGCTTCTTTGCTAAAATGTCTTAATGAAAAGGTGTTAGAACAGTTCGATATCTTTGCGTCTCTACTTACTGACGTATGCCGCAAGGATTTCGTCAACTATACGAGGTAATAATTTGTTTGTGTAAATCGCACCAGGTTATCGATGGCGCTTTTGAGCTGTTTTTATTTAGGGTAAGAAAACACATCCTACTAAGCATAGGCACATAGAAATAGTTTATCTGTCTTAGGGGTCACTTTTGTATGGACATTTTCTGCTTAACTAATGTTTGGCTAAATTTTAGGTGATGGAACGCTTTTAGGTTATCTAACGTCGCAGTCGATCTATAGCACTTATAGAACAGTCTTGCTTGTTGTCAACAAATTGCAGTTTTGTGAAAATCTACACCCTGTTGCATTATGCTCAAGGCAGATGTTGCCGACGCTATAGTGTAAAACCCCGTTCCGAAGTGTAACGGCCATACAAGCTTCCGTAAGCCTTTTGCTGGACCTTTCAATTGACGTGGCAGTGTGCCTTCGTCCATTTGGCTCGTGCTTGGCCTCTACTAGTAATGACGACGTGGCATACAGGTGATTGTTGTTGGCGATGTTCAAAGGAGGACTGCTGCTGACGCATCTAGAACCGACGCAAGAGGGCCGCAGCATCTGTGAGGAGCATTGCTTGAGTTTTGTCGAGGTTACCGACGTCCAGACACGGAGTGACAGCGTCATGGCCTCCGGCATGAAATTCCTGCTGCTCTCACTCAGAATAAGAACCGTCCGATGTGAACTTCGAACATAGCTACGCAAACAATGCCAGTTCATCGATCTTCAACCTTTGTTTACAGCTCGTTTTTCGCACTTCGTTCTTTTTGTAACTTAGTGCACAAGTTCATGCCCTTTTGCATGCCTTTCTAGGTTCTTAGTAATCTTCAATATGCGAACTCTTACTCATGAGTCTTGCGTTAATTTCGGCCTTTTATGCTTGGTGTGGCCCATTTGTCACATAGATTGTTGTGTTTGAGAATTATCCACCGAAATTTTTTTTAATTCTCACACTCAGTGCAATCTGTCCAGTTTTTACTGCGTGGAACAGTCAAGACGCCGCGAAGACGAAGTAAATATTTGCGTGACAGTTCCGTGAGGCGCTGTAGTAAATGCCTTCTTTGCAAGGTATTTTATTGCAAGTGGTTGAAGCCAGCGACCCAAATAACAAAATACAGTAGTGAACGTAAACATAGTCTATTAGTTGCATAGTAAATGTTGGCTTGTACAACAGATATCCATGTCAGGTATGCACTTCCACAACAGTAAAAACATCCAGCCAAATCACTGTACAGGATTCTATACGCTGTTTCTATGGTTGTTGGGAGCACTGTCTGAAGTACAGATGCCTTCAGCCAATCATGACAAAGCGGACTACATAACTGTGTTCCTACGCGCCTATCGCTTACATGAATGTGACAGGTGGTACCGTCTGTGTGAAAGAGATCAATTTTAAAATTTTCTAGCATCGACAACTGCCACTTTTTTATCTATTTTGTTTATTTTAAAAGGCTGACATCTGTCCAAAAGGAGCTTGGCCAACTTTGTATATTGTTTACCTTCACCGCTCTCTATGAGTCCCCGTCACGCCAGAGTTTTTACCTTTTGCGCAAAGTTTGTACAAAAATGTTTCGTGTGGACATTCTATCAATCAATCAGTCCGAAAATTTGTTTCTCGACATATCAGTAAATTATCTTTGTTTTATTGTAGACATTCTCACTGGATAATATCGAAAATTCCCAACCTGTAAGCACCATAAACGACTAAACGATTGCCTTAAGCCAGTTGAAGAAATTCATGTCTATCACCCTCATTCCAAATAATGTTGCATCGCAGCTAACGCATGCATCAGCAGCTACACTGAGAAATGTGCATCGCTTCTCACATAAGTAAGTTCTCAAAACATTTCTTGTACCCGAAGCCACGATTCTTCAGTATCCCCTGAGTCGTCGTTGTGGACGGGTTTGATGGCGCCTCGTCCTCTTCAAGACGCTGCACTGCCTTGGCGTTTGTTGAAGAGTCATCGTTCTCCCAAAACCCTTGCACCACTGTTTCCAAGTCACTCAGGCGAAAATGAAGCGCAGCATTTTGTCCGATCACAGCATTTCTCGCGAAAACGCTTTGTTGTTGGAACCCTATCTGCACTCCCCGTCTGCGTTTACCACGTTTAAACCTTATTCGCTAACCTCAGTAAGTGTACCACCATTTTGATAAAGGAATACAAACTTGCAGTGACCCCGCGTTCAACGTTCTGTGAGACCTTGAAAGCTATCTGCTTCGCCAGCTTGGTAACACGCACGCATTCCTTGGATGAATCATTGCTGAAACAACTTGCCGGGAGTAGTAGAGACACTACCAATTTGGGCAACGTCACATTTCCGCAACACCGCGCATCACCACCTTGTACGAAGTAACACTGAGAGATTTAGGAACTACATGAAATGTACTGAACACGGTCGAATGTGCGTAGAGCTGCAGCGCTTCTTGCAGGCGCAGCGGCACTGTTGTTCCAGTGTCTGGGCACGTATGCGAACACGCCTATCTCCAGCGGTATAGAATTCCATTGGAGCTACTCCGAAGGTCTCGTTCAATACGCGGTGGCAATATATATTGTTTTTTAGCCAAAACTTCAACACGTGTTCGCTTCTCTTTTAAGTCAAAAGTAACTACACAATCCATTTTAGGAATGTGATAGCGCAATTACTGAAAAATCGGTAAAGGCATTACAGTGGAAGTCATTGCTCTGCGGAAAGCCTACTCTCGACTTATCAATAAAAAAAACAGCGTCTTATAATCTACCTCTTTCATATTTTTAAGTACTTTGAAAAAATGTTGCGAAGTGAGCGTATTTTAATAGCTAAACAACTTAATGAAAATTAAGCGACCCTTCCACATTTTTGTAGCATGGTCAGAAAACGCTGCTGATTGGTAGTGAAGACTTCCAATAAGCATGCGTGCCAATGTTGAAGTGTAGCACGCAAACTGCAGTTCAGAATGAATTCACAAGTTCAGCTCAAATCGACGGTCGCATCTGTCGACAAACGACGCTACAGGCTCCAAACGTCAACTGCGTCACAGGCTAAGTATCAGCTACTTCCTGGTATGAGCATAGAGCGATCTGTAATTACTGGGGCAGCCTCGAGAGGCTGCGGCTTGTTTTCGTTCGTCCACGCGACCATCCGTGCGTCCTTCTGTGCGTCCATTTATGCGTCCGTCCGTTTGTCCATATGTCCATTCATGCGTGAGTCCACCTTTGTGTACGTCCGCGCGTCCATTCATTCGTCCATACGTGCGTCCATCTAGTGAGTACCGCCATCTCCCATTTCACATCCCCTATGGCACATACCCGCTCTAGAGTGGGTAAGTGCCACCGGTGGCTGCCTTTCTACTACTACAGACATCGGAGGATGTACAGACCCACGCCTTAAGGAGCTTCGCCCCTAAAAATAGAAAGAGTGGTGAAGGTCAAGAGGCCCACTTGGCGTATTTTCTTCTCTCGGGCCATTCCTTGCTGCTTTGCTTTTCGACGCTTTCGTCCAGACGAGAGAGGAGAGTATGAAATTGCAGCGTGCAACAAATATTCGTAACCCCACTTGCAGTAGACGTATCTTGAAAATTTTGCAGTGGGGAATGGTTGAGGCGATAGGCTCCCTTGGTAAGACCAGCTCATGCCTCCTTGAAAAGCGTTGCAGGGTTCCTTTTAGTTAACTAAAGAGGGCACCTGAGAACTTGTACAGTGTAGAGAACATGAATTGCTGAATAAATATCGCAACGTAACTCACGCTGCACACTGTGCATTGAACAATATGCGCCTTCAGTTCACGTCATTCTTGTAACAACGATGTTTGTTGCTCGTATACGACTATACTTATCACTTAAGTGATTGAAGTGGTCCTAAAGTCAATCACATGAAGACGGAAAACATAGTAGGCTGCAGTTTATTTTTTACTGAATTTAGTGTGTACACATATTTTATTAATTTCGATTCGTCATATGTTCCACAAATTGGTGATAGTTGTATTGATAGCCAATTTACACTAAGCAAAGCCAAGATTTTCATGAGGCAATTTGAATCGAATTCAAAACATCTTCTTTAAAGCCTTCGACATTCGAGTATGTCCAATCATAAATGACTTAGACATGGTGTCCCCGACATTTATATTCATTTATATAATAAAGTACACGCCCCTAGATGTAGTGGACAAGGGTGGTGAAACAAAAATACTTTAAAACATATATACTGTACAAAAACTCCAAACTTATGTGAAAATATTAAAAAAATGTTGTCCCTTTATAGCCAGAATTGCATCATTGGATATGATTGCAATATGCGCTATACAACAAAAACAGACGAGGTAAAAAATACACTTTGGTTCATGAGAGCTCGTTTACACAATAAAATAGGCACATAAAAATACAAACAACGTTATTACAGAAACCGATGCGACATAAAGCAGCTAATACAAAAAAATCTGTAACTTGAAATTGCACATAAATCACATTAAAGGCTATAAAAAACAAGGACATAGTGTTAGTATGAGATATTGTTTTAACAAATCTGTGTTTAATAGTTGCCTGAAATTTCCATGGTTATTTTCGGAAGCAATGCTGTTAGGAATGTCGCTCCACTCTTCCAAAAGCCATTTGAATTTGGAACAGTTACCTGAATCATTCTTTTTTTCGTGAATTCGCATTTAGTTAAAAAAACGTTGTGACCTATATGGGAGTTTAGAGTTGCGAAAGTGATGATGGTACGTTGTAGATATATTTATTACACAATATTAGCAGAGTAATATCTCGAATGATATGCCAAGGACGAGGAGATGAGTCAAGTTTAATTTGCGTAATGTTTTTGGTATAGTCTTACCAACGTGAAATAGAACTTGCTGCTGTATTCTGTACAGATTCAACACTTTCTATTACATGCTTCAGATGGGGAGACGACATGAATACCGCGCACTGAAGCTGAGGTTGTAGAAATGTTAGCTAAGCTAGTTTACGAATATCATTATTAAAATGACGCTTGCGACGTATGTAGCCAATGATATTGAAGCACTGGCGCAAATGTATTCAGTATGAGTCAACAATAAAGGGGTATAAGTTGAATTAACACCTAGATATTTATATTGTGTGTTATGCAAGATAGTCGTTTGATTTATATAGTACGAAAAGGTAGGTGTTGTACGCTTGTGGATAAAATAGATGGTTTTACGTTTAGCAGCGCTAAGCTTTTTTAGCCAAGAGTTACATCTAGAAGAAACAAGTTCAAGGTCTTTCTGGGCGACTTGTGATCGTTATTTGTTCTTAGAGAGCAATAAAAATGCAGTCGTCTGCTAAAATGCGCACGTGTTCGGATATAATACTCGGTAATTCGTGTATGCATATCACAAATAGTAACAGCCGGAGAACAGCTTCTTATAGTACACTTCGGTCACGGGAGGAAGAGGAGATGAACTATTGCTAACTGCTGTGAGTTGTCGGCGATTGCACAAAAAATTGAATTCATGTATGTGAGAAAAAGTGTAGCTGGAGAACTGATAATTTCAGAATTAAGCGGCGATGTGCAATCGAATAAAATGCCCTTGATAAATTAAATATATCATAATCAGTTTGCAGATCTTCGTCTACGCTAGCATTCAGATGTGTTGCTAGAAGGAATAACTTAGTCTCGATTGAGAAATGTACTTTGAAATCTTTGTTGATTAGTAGAGAAACGTCTGTTAGCTTCAAGGGGGCTATAAACAGTGTATACTTTTATATGCTGTAGCACTTTGTAGCAGTTAAGGGTAATGATGTTGGACCGTATATTGTGGACGAGTGCACGTTCTCTCGTCTCCTAAGAACAACAAACTGGTGTTTTAGTAGCTATAACAAAACGCACGGCCGCAAGCGCCCAAAGCTTTACGGCGCAGCACACCAGTCACCGCCTCCTTCTGCCTTGAGCAATATCGCCGCCGCAGCTTCAATTTTATACAAAGGCGAATATACGGGACCACCACTCCAGAAGTTTTAGTATAACCTCCTTGCTTGCGACAAGCCCAGGCATGACAGCGGGAAGGTTTTGTCAACGTTGGCTGCTTTGGTGTTTTCGTACGTGAGACAGCTGGTGAGGACACGTTTTCAAGCGAAGCTTCTTGAATGACATATTGTGGCGCTAATTGGGTGATTGATTCAGAAAAAGGTTACAACTGCACAAACAACACACCAAGCAAGAAACATGAACAAGTCCGCACACGTTGAGCTTTGTGTGGGGCTTGTTTTACCGTTTTTTTACGTGGTGTCTTGTTCCCACAGTTGTAACATTCTTCTCAAGTTTGCGATGACGGCAAGGTTAGCGGAGAAAACAGTGCGCGCCTGCATGCCAAGTCTGCGAAGTTTAGTGGTGTCTTATAATTTTGCATTAGTTCCTTGTTTGGAATGATTCATTCGTGGTGTATATGATTTGGTGCGCTTTCTGCCAGCCAGATTGTCGAATGAATATTTGTACTATAGATTAAAAAATCACTTACATATACGTTGTGACCCCACTGCACTGCTCACTATATATATGGGATTATTAGCTCATGACGTCGTTATGGGCGTGATGAAAATGTCTGTTTCACCAATTACGGAGACATTCATCCAACTATATATATATATATATATATATATATATCCCTCACTTTTATTCTCATACATTTGCCATCATTGTAAAGTTTTAAAAGTAATGGAACTTTGTTTCAGTTTTTGTCAGTACCCTATCCTTATTTTTTACGTGCTGCAGAAGGCTTTAAAACACAATTCGATTTAAATTATCGTAGCATACGTTATCTCTGACTACCCATAATAATTTTTATGCCACCTGGCATGCTGGTATTACCAGATTATTACTCGACATCTACAGTCAATGGGAAACTCGCATGTTAGAAGGGTGTGCGGAACCAACGGTGTCTTAGCAGTCACACTTCCTACAAAAGACTGTACATATAAAATACCTTGATGTACAACCAGAGCCTTTGAACACTTTTAGGGGCGAAGCTCTTTAAAGCGGCACCCGCTTCTTCTCTCGTAGTAGTAGTAGTAGCAGTAGTCGTAGTGTGTAAGCAGTCTTACATTTTGACCTCCAAGTTGGTGCCGTTGGGAGATTCCTTCTGTGCGTTGTTGAACGATAAAAAATTCCCACCGTGCGCGTTAACTAAAAGCTAAATTCTCCTGTCTCTCATTCCCCTTTAGCAGCCATTGGCATGTACATTGAGCACTATCTAACAAGAAAGGGTTGCTACGTTATACTCGCTGGGCGTAACCTCCTTGGTTTAAGAAAGGCTTAGCGAGCGTTAAGCCGCAGTGCCCTGAAAACAGTCAATTAGTATATACCATAAGCTCGAGGTGCTTAAAGGTAAGAAATAAACCTGAAGCGCATGTCGTAAGAAGGTGTGCGTGTACCACCTCTCATTTAGTCCTTGGAATGTCCGCTGGATGGCGGTGCTTCTGTATAGGAACATATGACAAAAAGATGCGAGATGGTGGCACTTAGAGTGTTAATTGATGGATGAACGGACACAGACAGATGCATGGACGGACACATGGATAGCTACACCGACGGATCGACGCATGGACGGACGCAGGGGCGGATGAACGCAGGGACGGATGCACAGATAAATGTGTGGACGAACGAACAGACGCGCGCACGGACGGGTGGATGGACGCACGGATGGTCACACAGACGGACGCATGGACGGACGGAAGCAAGAATGAATAGATGGACGGATGCTTCGCCCCGCTCTCCATCAATAGATCCGTGGATATGCTGCCAATTTTTAAACACATAAACCAGGCAAACCCATCGCCATAGAAATTCCGCGGCCGACATCTCTTACCTCATCCGTTGGGAAGTTAATAGAACACGTTGTTTAACGGCTCTTTCCTCGAGCGACAGTGATTCTTTTCGCATTCACAGTTTGGATTTAGGGCACATCTCTCTACACAGGACGTGCTTCTACATCTCAAGGCCGAGGTCCTGAGCACGCGACGGAGAGCCATACTCGTCCTTGATTTAAAAGAAGCATTTGACGACATAGGAAATGATTTCGGTCCTACAAAATCTAGCAGATTATAATTGTGGCAGCCGCATGTATAAATAAATTTGTTCCTTTATACTTGACAGGACAGCTAGCATCAGGATAGGGCCACACCATTCGGACACGATTCGCCTTACGGGTCACGGCACTCTTCGGGGATCAATTCTGTCCCTCATCTTGCTTATTATCGCCCTAGAATGACCGCCAAAGCAGCTCGTCAGATTCGCAATCTCGCCAATGCAAATTGTGCAGACGACATAATTATCTGGTTGATGCGAGGCTCAGACGGGGCTATTCAGGATTGCCTACAGCAGGCTGCCGACATCGTTACCACCTACGCACAACAGTGCTGCTTGACCTGTTTCAATGAAAAGTCTGAGCTTGTTATTATCCGAGCGCGTAGCATTACGCCGCCACCCAGATCGTTGTGCACGTGAATGGAGTGGCCGTTCTTCAGGTCGAGCGTGCTCGCATACTTGGCCTGCACGATCAAGCGAATGGAAGAGCGGACTACACTGTTTCTTTTTTGTCGCGACAAAACGAACAGATTCTCGCCATAGTACGACGGATATAAAATAGGTGGTCAGAACTACTGAGAACGTGATCGGCTGTGGCTGGTGCAGGCCTGCATAATCACCGCACCACATACCATCTCTATTTTCACACACTTACCCAGTCGGAGCAGGCGCGGGTCGACGTAATGCTGCGAAAGGTGACCAAGTTCGCCCACGGCCTCCCACACTGCATTGTCACGACACGTTTACTAGTCCTAGAGACCCATACCACAATCTCAGAACTATTGGAAGCTCAGTGGATCAGTCAAAGGCAACGCCCTTTGCTCACGCCCACTGGGCAACACGTGCTTTCGTGAATGGGATACCCAGTCGAATGCACCGTTATCGATGTCCGAATGTATCGTTATCACGTCGAATGCACCGCTATCGATGTCCCACCTTGGGTACGTCGTACCTTGAAGATTCATCCCCTGCAGCGGAACATGAGTCCTGAGCATGCCGCAGGCCACCGGTGCGACCGTGTTGGGTACATGAATAAATACCTTGCTCAAGCATTTTTTGGCAGCAGCAGTTGCGGTGGTTTGTCCCCGTTCTAAGACGCACTTCTGCAAACAGGGCCTTATACTCGTGCTTGGTTTCCCGCGTTGGCTGTGGCCACCGTGGATTGTCGTCCACGTTTGCACGCACTCATCGCAGGAAACTTACATCTGCAAAGAACTTACACGTCCTCTGTATATTTTCTTAAGGTGAAAGCAGACAAGAAGCACCCCTATTACTCTACTATTAATGATTTGTCGAGCTCCATTCTGTTTCAAAACAGGCCTTCGATGAGGCAGCCCTTCTCAGTTCGCCTGAAGGGTCTAGCTGAGGAAACTGGAGTGTCACTTGAACACATTTTAATCGCTCCTGTAGCATACCCACCACCATGGCTGTGGCAGACTATAGACTGCGATGCGTCTTTCCTAGAAGTTACAAAACATGCGCCTATTGCCCATATCCGAACATACTTCCTGGAACTTCAACACAAATACACACGTCCTAAGTTCTTTACATATGCCTCTAAGTCTAACTCCTCTGTGCCCTACGCTGCTGTCGGCCCATCTTTTTCGGATGCTGGCCCTCTACATCCACGCACAAATATCTTCACAGCGGAAGCTTACGCAATACTTGTGGTGGCTAAACACATCAAACAACTACAAATACAAAAAGCAGTAATTTATACGGAGTCCCTCAGCGTGGTAACGGCTCTGCACAATCTTAAAAAAGAAAAAAAAGCTGTCTTCGTCTCACTTTACTCCACGTTATGCACACTGTACACACTCAAACAACATGTTGTAGTGTGCTGGGTGCCAGGGCACCGTGGGATCCAAGGCAACGGCGGATCAGCTTGCTGCATCCAGCCCCGAAAGCACTGCCACTACACCCATATCAATCGCGGCCCTTGATCTTAAGCCGTCTCTCAAACGAAAGCTCAGGGACTGCTGGCAGAGCAAGTGGGATACACACACACAAAACAAACTACACGTTATTAATCCAAACCTTGACCATTAGCCACCAGTATCAAAATCACGTCACACAGATGTAACACTAACGAGACTCAGGATAGGAACACACATACACGACACACTCATATTTTCCGGTGGCTACCCACCATTGTGTGACAGATGTGGTGAAGCACTAACAGTTCTTCACATTTTAATACAGTGCAAACAGCTAGACACTTTAAGAAAATAACACTTACCATTACCCTACCGACAACATATATCTTTACACCCTGCAATGTTCGTCGGTAGGGAACCACTCTTCACTCATAAATCGGTGCTAGCTTTATTAAGAAATGTCCGCTTTTACCATGTCATATACCCAGGCATTGCGTGGCGTGACCTCTCAGGAGAGGTTTCTGCTGCAGTGGCTACATTGAAGAGCAGTTGCCTCGCGGCCCTTGGACTCAAGGTCGCTGATGAGGCGCTCGTGCTAGTGCCAAGTATTTTTTACACATGTTTTTATTATCAAAACCTGTGTCACTCTTTTTTTACTATGCTTATCACGCTACTGTCATGATTTTATTACTAATGTTTTTACCCGCATTATCGCGAGGAATTTCAGGGCCCCTATAGAGCCACGCAACATATCATCGTCCACATATCTAGTCATTGAAATGGCGCTCTTTGGTCATCAATTGGCCCTTGCGCCATAAAGCGCCACACATCATCATCATCATCGTCATCATAATTTAAAATTACTTGTAAGACACCTATTGCCTCAGTCGGAAGTCATCACATGAAAGAAAGAGTTCTACCGGAACGTTTAACCAAGGAACGGGATAGTATTGAGAGATTTTACACCCAATAGTCAAGTACAGCCGCGGCCACGTCTGTGTAGAGTGAGCGAGCTGCGAGTTTTTGCTGTGAGGAGTAGCACGTTGAGGCAGCTTCAGGCTCAGACGTGGTTAGCCTGACTAAAGGCCACGTATGTTCCTGACACATCACTTCAGGGACCGAAACTGCCTGAATGTGCCACCAATAAGAGCAAAACAGACTGCTTGCGCACTCTACCCGGACGTTACCATGGCTATACATTGTTTTTCCAGCAACCAACGTTGCACCGCTCAACAAAGTACTGGCCTAAAGAAATTCGGCGGATGTAGCGAGCAGCAGAAACTTCGCGCTGTCTATTCCTCCAGTGCAAATTGAGTGTCGAGAAAAGGGATAGCTGAACAATGCAATTCTGGAGACAGTGAAGCAGCTGAGGCAATGCAGAAAAATATCAACGCCGAAAACTCAAATGTTCCTTGTCAAAAAAAAGAGGGATAAGAGATGTGTAGTCGTACCTCATGTGCACAAAACAGCCCACCACTTGAAAAAGGTTGGAAATTGACATGAAGTGGAAGTCGTGTTTTCGGATCCTTAAAAGCTTGCAGGGCTCTGCGCATGCATAGGCGACTGCCAAAACAGCGTATAAAAATGCGGAAAAAGCATACAATTAAAGATACATTGAGCAATGTCGGCGTCGTCTACGAAATCCCCTTGTCGCGCGGAAAGAGTTATGCAGAGCAGACCCGCGGAAGTGTGAACATGGGCGCGCGTGAACATGAAGTGCAAGTGTGAACCGATACTGAAAGATCTTAGCATATTGAGTCACATTCATGATAATAAAGCACGGGAAGTTCGGGAAGCCTACTATATTTGGAAGAAGGGAAGTGATCGTGTCAGTTAGTCACCAGCATTTTTGCACAGAGATGAGATTTATCTATGGCCGTTGTTAAGTTGACGTCTTATGATCACCAAGTTTTTTGTGATGGTACCTGACTGTCAGTCTGATCATAGCTGTGACACAAGCGCTAATTAATATGAGGTCGAATACTTGTGTTTCGTTGTAAAAGCATCTCCATGTACTTACTGCACAAGTAATGACGACGGCGTATTATGTTTGCAAGCCAACTCTACTCTAAACAGTCTACCCCGTGCAGCCGCGACAGCGTGCCACTCTCTAGTGGCCTACTAATGCGCCGAATCTGTCAGGCATACTCGGCATAAATTATCACGGAGTGCCGTTCACTTCATACGTCAATTTGAGTCACACAGTTTTCTGTAGCGCGCACAAGATTAGGCAAGCCATCGTTAATGCACGGTCGCTCAGCTGATACCACCATCTTTGACACTGCGCCAAGAACAAAGGTAGTGATCACTTACCTTTTACTGTCGTTTCGCAAAATACTTCGGTCCACTTTGCATTCATTGGACTGCCAAAACTTCATCATATGAAAAGAGCACGGCGTGTACGTTCATGCGTCCTATCTTTTCTAATGCAAGTTCATGCGTTGACCCACCTCCCGCAGCTACCTTTAATTGCAGGGCTTGTCCCCCATAACACGTGGGCATGGCGAATACCTTTCTGAATCTGCACTCTCACATACTGACACGCAGATTCACCACCGCTTTTACCAATTGCGGCTGTGGGATTTTCAACTAGAAAAAAATTAAAAACAGAACATAATTTTATGACGTCACTAGTGATGTCACCAAATAAAGAGCTACTAATGGTGTATTTCCGTGTCGTTCTTTATTGTTTTCACTGTAAAAGTGGTAGCCATACAGGCCTCCACAAACGTGAAAATTTACCGACTGCGTCCCGCACCTGCGGCATAAGCATGGGAGATGATATAGACTCCAACCAAAAGTTTGGAAGAAAACTGACGTTTCGGAACCGACTTTGTTCCTTCCTCAGGGGTGACTGCGGAGGCTAGGGAGCAGCGGCGTCTTCAAAGCACTCGCGGGGTGGATCATGACCCCCACCCTCTCTCTCGTTTTGCCGTGGAGCGCCGTCCATGTGTATACACTGGGGGAAGGGTTCCGAGAGAGCGGTTGATGTTATGGCTGGTCCTTGGATCACCAGATAAATATCTAAGCGACGGCCATCCTTGAAAGTGAGCAGAACAGGAGAAGGTTGTTACTCGAGTCGTGGCACATACAGAGGACCGCTCATAACATCAATCGCTCCCTCCGAATCTTTACCCCAGTGTATACACATGAACTGCAGCCCACGGCAAAACGAGAGAGAGAGAGAGAGAGAGAGAAAGGGTGCTCATTAGCGACACCACGGGTGCTTTGAAGACGCCACTGCTACGTAGCCTCCGCAGTCACCCCTGAGGAAGGAACCAAGTCAGTTTCGAGACGTCGGGTTTCTTTCGAACTTTTGGTTAGAGTCTATATCATCTCCCAGCTTTATACCCAACCAGACATACTTCTGTCAAATGTTTACATTCAAGGCATAAATATGGCACGCAAAAGTTGCCGCGCAAAACATGCCACGCAAGCCATGCCACGTGCTCAATGCGCAAATTGATAGCGAAATTTATTTTCATACTTTACAGCTTTGGCAAGTTTTGCACAATATTTCGGTACAGTCTCTCTTGCGCCGTCATGCTAGCAAGCTTGTATCGGCATACCACAGAAGTATGTGTACCATGCATCGGTTCTGTGCTGTCAATTTTTCAAGCTATGAGGAGCTACATGTAGCTCCACATATCACTTCTGCACTTTTGGTCGTCTCAGTGCCTGTATAAAAGGAAACGGCAAGCATTTCTCTCAATGAGCTTCTGTATTACCTACTAGCATGCATCGAGGAAGAGAGAGACAGTATGATCACCTTCTATAAATGCGTCATTATTTATTGCAGCTAAGTAAATAGCTCAGGCACAGTATTTATGCAGCTTCAATAGCCTGCAGCTCAGATGACGGTTCCCGGCGACGCTTGGTAGGTGGGTGACTTCTGCATCTTTTTGCACTATACACTGAAAAATTACTCTGAGGTCAATCTCCTCAGCATTTTACGCGGTTTAAACTCCGGCTATTCGCAGTTTTTATGTGGTACCTCCGGAGTGTTTTGCGAATGTACTTGCTTCATCCGAACAAAATTTCAGTAATGTCAACCAGTTCTCTTTTCAGGTATTCGCTCTACTGTTTATATATTGTATGCTGATCGTTTCACGCAATGTTTGGGTAAAGTAAGTCCCTATTCTTATGCAAGCACTCTAGAGGTATGCTGTGTATTAATTTTCACAGAGCTCTAGCAGATGAAATTCAAGAAAATGCTTTAGTTATTATTCTTTGATTCATTCAAAATAAGCTGCCGATTCCGGATAATTATACAGCATTTAGAAAAAGCAGACAAGAATAAACAAACGTGCAAAAAGCCACCAAAAAGAAAACAAAATAAGACAGATCAGATGAAACCAACAGCACTCGAGTTTGAAGCGCAGCGCTTCCAAACAAACCCCTAATGCTGCAAAACGATGCCCGACAAACAAAAAAAGTGAGGCCACCGAGAACAACTCTTCACCATCCCCGGAGGACCATTAATCAGATTTATTGATGACGCAAGTGTGGAGCCGATTGCTTCCTGCACAATTTAGCAAGAAAAATAACTATACATGAGAACTGCAAATCATGCGAAAGGCACGAAAACTGAGAACACCAAGGCCACGGACACTGCACAGTCTGTGAGTCCATTGGCGAATTCCATTGACAGAGCAGGAACACTTAAAAGCACGCTGAAAGTGCCCTCGTCAGAGCCAGCGTGTTTCAGTGGTCGAACAGGTGCAGGAGCACTGTCATCCATTGGTAGCGAGAGAGTTCTTTTGCTGTACCGGGAGCAGCCAGGAGCAGTTTGTAGCACTCTCGCCTGAAAAGTGGAGGAGGCAGACTAGCACGGGTCATGTGGCCCTTGAACGTCACAGTTTCCGAATTTTTTTCAGTTGGCGAGCGCAGCGGTAATGGTAGCAACCATGTGTAGTTAAGCACTGCTGTTTTGTACGGATGGCTAGGATGACAGCGTGACGCCTGCCAAATTGTTCATTGCACAAACATACCAGGTATTGGTACAATAAAGAACAGGTGGCTGACCGATTTCACGTGGATTTTGCTGCTGCCCCGGAGAGAATATGCCGGGGATTGGAATGATTCAGTGACATGGTCTCCCTACTCGTTACCTTCTCACCTGGGTACACTGTACATTCCAACGGCAGGTTGAGTGGCCCTGCTCTGAGTGCTCTTCTCCCCCACTCCTAACTGCCTTGTCCCTCTATTCCTGTTCTCACTATAGAATCCGCCATACGACAAGAAGCAACTTCTTAAGCTGGCCCTACCCTACCCCCAACACACACACACACACACACACACACACGCGCACACACGCACACACACACACACACACACACGCACGCACGTGCACACGCACCCACCCACACACACACACACACACACACACACACACACACACACACATACATACACACACGAAGACAGGACGAGCATTCAATATCAAGAAACACATCGGTGTGAGACAGCCGCAATATGATAAAAACACACCTCACTGACTCGAAAAAAGCTCAAAACTGGCCAAAGTTGTCTATGTATTTCTAAATCGATAGCTGTACCTTTGCTGAAACATTCAAAAGCTATTTTTGACTAAAATAATGATGTTTTAGTACTCTTGTATATGGCATCAGGAACGCACCTCCCGATAACTTTGTAATTTCATCAATTATTAATTTTGATTATTGCAGTCGCGTTTGAGTGCGTGCTCATCGGCATACTTGTAGCAAAGTGCACCGTTACAGTTTGCATGGTTGCGGCCTGCCTTTGAAGAAAGCTTAGCTTCATATCCCCTGTAAAATAATTTTCGAGATAAGTTGGCATTGTTTTATTTAAAATTTTCACTTCTCGCACTGTTTTGATACTTGTCGTTGTGAAATTGTTTCGAAGTATTTCGTCAAGACAACAGCTTCAAGCATAAATTAGAAAATGTTTACTACAACGTAACAAAATAAATGAGAAATAAAAGGCACAACCATTACACCCCCTAAGTCAAGAGCCATTTCACAGAAATGAGGCAAGGCTAACCTGTTTTCTCAACTGAAAAATCCGTGCACATGTTCGGAGGCCACAGAAGGTGATGCACGTGCAAGCGTCATGATGAGCATCCAAGCTTGAAGAAATTGTCTTTTCCCCTCTTCTGTTCACAAGCCAGTGTCGTTGCATTTCCCAGGTCAAAACTAGGTATCAGCACTGCTCGCACTCCTGTCTTCTGCTTCCCCGCACCCCAAAAAAACTGCAGCTGCAGCCTCGGCAGCACGACTTAAAAAAGAAAAAAATTGCAGCAGCAATAATAGCAATCTTTCGCATCCACAACACGAAAAATACAACTTGTAATGAAGAATGTAGTGAGTCATGCATAGCTCGGAAAACACATCATCAGTGATAAGCATGAGACGCTCGCGCCGCACGTTATCACTGCTTTCGCTGGCTAGGCCTACGCTCCTACCTAGTTTCAAATAACAGTTCTGACTGTCACAGTTCTTTATTATATTTGGTGGAGTTTGCTTGGTCTCCTCGCAATCCTGGAGTTGCGTAGCCGGACTCGAGCTGCCGCTATGACCACTGCATCTGCCACAAGCTCTCCGCCTATGGCTTCCCAGGCCATCGTGTGCTCCGGCGCGGTCCGTCAGCGGGACCCTCCGATACTCAGCGGCACGGACGATCACGACATCGACGGCTAGCTGGCTACCTATGAACTGGTGAGTGTCTTGAACAAACGAGACGAAGCAACGAGACTGGGCACCGTCGGCATTTACCTCCGCGGCATTGCCCAATTGTGGCTTCGGAACCACGAAACCGACGTTCCAACCTGAGCAGAATTCAAGACAATGTTCCGCGAAGTCTTCGGTCGTCCTGCTGTTCGCCAAACTTCGTGCGTAGCAGCGCCTTCAGTCAAGATCTCAACTGCCTGGTGAGAATTTCACCAGTTACATAGAAGACGTCATAGACTTGTGCAAACCCATCGATGCGAGCATGACAGAGGTGGACCGCATCAAGCACATTTTCAAGGGTGTCAACGAGGACGCATTCCAGATGCTCATATTGAAAAGCCCGGCTACTGTCGCTCAAGTTACCGAGCTCTGCCAAAGCTATGATGAGCTCCGCTGGTGCTCCGTCACCCGCCGTGCTCCGTCACCCGCCGTGCTGTCCCCCATCAGAAATTGATGTCCGGCTTGAGTCTATCGCAATATCTCGTCCTCCTCTCGCAGATAAAAGATGTTGTACGCGAAGAAGTTGCCCGCCAACTGTCGCCCATATCCGGCCTAACGGAGCACAGTGCGCCGCTTAGCTCTAAACTGCGGACTATTTATTTATTTATTTATTTATTTATTTATTTACAGATACTGCTGTCTCGATACACGAGACATAGCAGGAGTGGGTACATTAGGAAAAGGAACGGACATACATTAAGCAATACCAAAGAAACATATAAAGAATTTAACACATATTACAAAATATGGTTAGGCAGGTCTTTCAAAAACAGTTCAATTGGTTTTTTGCGTAGGGAACCATCTATTGTTCAAATCTCAACAGCGGTTGGAAAAAAAGAATGCTTAAAGCAATTTACAAATGGCTGGAAGGGAACAATGTTGAGTTGGTGAGATTGGGGAAGACCAAGTGTTTGAGGCCCTTCCTCCACAACTGGTGCCACCAGTCAATGCGCCCTTGACGTATGCCGAAGCAGCAGCACGACCACGACCACACACGTTCCGAGCGCCGCCTCCCCTGCCTGCTCCTGTTTATACCACCCAGCCGCCGCCACCTCCAGTCCACCGAGTCCTTAATCCATGGCGCACTGCCGACAACCGACCGATCAGCTTTTCGTGTGGTCTACCCGGACACGTCGCACGTCTTTGCCGCCGCCACGCGCTCCATTCACGTGAAAACCCGTGTTCATATGAGTACGACCACACATTTTCCTACACTCCAGACCTCAAATTGCACCCTCCTCGACCAAGCGAACAACCACCTTCTGATCGCCGATCTCCTTCTCCATGTCATCGCTCGCTGTCCCTGATGCGCCGACGCCCCTCGACAATCGAAGCGGTAAACTACATGACGCAGTTCCCGGGGCAAAAACTGCGACCTCGTCGCAGAGCACGAGCCCTCTTCGTTCGCCACCGAACGTGAATAATGCTGTTCTTGAAGGTGTACCTGTACTTGCTCTTATTGATACTGGTGCCACCATTTCTGTCATTTCCGAAAAAGTTTGCCATGCCATTCGAAAAGTGACAACGCCTTGCTTGGGTTCGTTTCTTCATACTGCCACTGCACAGCCTGTGCAGCCTGGGGTGGAGTGTACTGCCAGACTTGCAATTCAAGGAGTGCCTTACACAATGCAGTTCGTAGTACTCCCGCACTGTCTCACGACATCATTTTAGGCTGGTATTTTGTCTCCAATCACCAAGCTGTCATCAATTGTGCCCGTGCCGAAGTTGTCTTTTGTCCTCTTGGCGATGCTCTACCTGCGGATGATCACCCTTCCTACGCGAAGTTGTTCATTAGTGACGACAATCGGATCCCTCCGCGCGCTACTGTCTTCGCACCTGTGTCGTGTTCCACCGTCGTCGACGCTACGGCATTCTTCACGCCTTCCGCTGCTTTCGTTCATCGCCACCTATCACCGCTACCAACCGCTCTCGTTACTCTTTAAGGTGTTGCGACCGACTTGCCTGTGGAGAATCCTTTCCCATTCATGATTACGCTGCTTCGGGGAGAAAGTATTGGCTTAATCAAGTCACTCGAAACCATCGCTACACTTGATGTTCCTGATGGATCATCGGAAGTCAGCGCCCTCTCCTGTAGTTCTGAGAAGGAAGGGCCCTTCCACTGCCGACATTCTCAACCGTGTAATCGACGAAGACCTAAACCCACAACAGAGGTGTGAGCTTTTGAGCCTCCTTGTAAGGTTTGGGCCATATTTTTGCTGTTACAGCACTACCATAGGTCGAACATCTACTGTATGCCACCAGATCGACACAGGTAATCATCCACCACTACGGCAGCGACCGTACCGTGTTTCACCGACTGAACGCCGTATCATCGATGAACAAGTAGGTGACATGCTAAAGCGTGGCGTCGTTCAACCATAAACAGTGCTTGGGCGTCGCCGGTTGTTTTAGTTAAAATAAGGATGGCACAATACGCTTTTGCGTGTATTACTGTCGCCTAAACAAAATAACACGAAAGGTTGCTTATCCTTTACCTCGGATCGATGACGCCCTCGACTCTTTACAAGGCACAGAGTTCCTTTCCTCCCTTGATGTACGCTCTGCGTATTGGCAAGTGCCCATGAATCCGGATGATAGACCAAAAACTGCGTTTGTTACACCAGACGGCTTGTACGAATTTAACGTGATGCCATTCGGCCTATGCAACGCGCCGGTAACATTTGAGCGCATGATGGACACTATCATACGAGGCCTAAAATGGAACACGTGTTTGTGCTACTTAGATGATGTGGTGTTCTCGCCCGATTTTCCCACGCACCTTCATCGCTTGAAACAGGTTCTACGCTGCCTTTCTGCAGCTGGCCTCCACTTAATCTTGAAAAAGCGTCACTTTGGAGCACGCATGCTGACCATTTTTGAACACGTCGTGTCGAAAGATGGCGTTCTCCCTGCCGCCGCTATGGTACACGCTGTTAGCGAGTTCCCGAGGCCCGCGTCTCTCAAGGAGCTGCGTAGTTTCATTGGGTTTTGCTCATACATCCGCCACTTCATCCGGAATTTCGCCTCGATCATAGCACTTCTGACAGACACACTTAAGGGAGACCGCAATCTATCTGCGTGGTCTCCAGCCTGCGACAGTGCTTTTGCGAAGCTCCGTGAACTGCTAACAACACCACCCATACTGCGACATTTCGATTCAAGTGCTCGCACAGAAATACACACGGATGCTAGCGGTGTTGGTCTTAGCGCTGTACTCACCCAACGAAAGCCCGGTTACCAAAAATATGTTGTTGCGTACGCGAGCCGCACTCTTACAAGAACAGAAGCAAATTAATCGGTAGCTGAGAAAGAATGCCTAGCGATAATCTGGGCCATTACCAAACTTCGGCATTATCTGTATGGCCGCCCTTTCAATGTTGTTACCGATCACCACGCGCTCTGCTGGTTATCCTCCCACAAGGATCCTCAGGACGCTTGGCACGGTGGGCTTTACGGCTCCAAGAGTACGACATCCGTGTCATTTATCGCTCATGCCAAAAGCATGCCGATGCCGATGCTCTTTCGCGTTCGCGTGTTTCTGTTGATATTGTGAGTGTCTCCATCCAAGACAACTTACTTCCACGATCAGGACCCATCGACATGGCTGCGGAGCAGCGCAAAGATTCGTGGATTGCGTCTCTGATGGATTACCTATCCGAAACACTCGTCCACCCGCCATCTAGAGCACACCGACAAGCCTCTCACTTCGCCATCCGTGATGGAAATACTTTATCGCCGGAACTACCCCCCTGACGGCCGCAAATGGCTACTCGTCTTATCCAGGCATCTCCGTGCCAGCATTTGTGCTGCTATTCATGCCGATCCGCAGTGTGCACACGCCGGTTTGTTCAAAACCTACACCAGGCTATGTTTTCGGCTTTATTGGCGCGGCATGTACACATTCCTTCAAAAGTACATTCAATCTTGCAAAGAGTGCCAACACTGCAAGCATGATTATAGCCGTCCTACTGCACCAATGCAGCCATTACCGTGCCCAGTGCGACTCTTCAGCCGGGTTGGGATAGACCTTTATGGTCCTCTGCCATACACATCAGGTGAGAATCGTTGGATAATTGTAGCGATCGACCACATCGCAAGATATGCAGAAACGGCCGCTCTACCAGCCGCGATGGCACGTGACGTTCCGTCTTTCCACCTGCAACGTATTGTTCTGCGTCACGGCGCCCCACGTGAACTTTTGAGCGACCGAGGCGATGTTTTTCTCGCGGATGTTATTCAATAACATCTTGCTTAATGCCACGTGATTCACCGCTGTACTACCGCATATCGGCCACAAACAAACGGGTTGACCGAACGTTTCAACTGCACTCTTGGTGACATGCTTTCTATGTATGTCGCCTCCGACCACACCAACTGGGATCTTAATCTTCCCTACGTAACTTACGCTTACAACACGGCACCTCAAACGATGACAGGTATTTCTCCCTTATTTTTACTCTATGGTCGAGAGTCATCATCTGCAATCGACATCATTCTCCCTTACCGACCCGACTCATCCGATGGAACACCAGTTTCCGAAACCACCCGGTATGCGGTAGAATGTCGACAATTAGCTCGAGCCCTTACAACACAAGAACAAGGGCTACAAAAATTTCGCCACAACGATGGACGGTCCCACTACAAGTTTTCGCCCAACACTCTCGTTTGGCTGCGGGCGCCTCTCACTGCTGCTCCTGGTACATCTACAAAATTCGTCAGCAGGTACCATGGGCCTTATCGCATCATAGAGAAAACTTCTGCTGTCAACTACCTCATCGAACCCCTCACGCCTACTCCGGACCAGTGTCGCCGAGGACGCAAAATCGTACACGTGGATCGTCTCAAACCGTATCACGAACCACTTGTTCTCACGACACCTTAGAACCCCTACTTGGCTCCGTCTTAAGCGAGGGGGAAATATGTAATGATGAATGTAGTGGGTCATGCATAGCTCGCAAAACACATCGTCAGTGCTAAGCACGAGACGCTCGTGCCGGACGTTATCGCTGCTTTTGCTGGCTAGGCCTACGCTCCTACCTAGTTTCAAATAACAGTTCTGACTGTCACAGTTCTTTATTATATTTGGTGGAGTTTGCTTGGTCTCCTCGCAATCCTGGAGTTGCGTAGCCGGACTCGAGCTGCCGCTATGACCACTGCATCTGCCACAAGCTCTCCACCTATGGCTTCCCAGGCCACCGTGTGCTCCGGCGCGGTCCGTCAGCGGGACCCTCCGATACTCAGCGGCACGGACGATCACGACATCGACGGCTAGCTGGCTACCTATGAACTGGTGAGTGTCTTGAACAAACGAGACGAAGCAACGAGACTGGGCACCGTCGGCATTTACCTCCGCGGCATTGCCCAATTGTGGCTTCGGAACCACGAAACCGACGTTCCAACCTGAGCAGAATTCAAGACAATGTTCCGCGAAGTCTTCGGTCGTCCTGCTGTTCGCCAAACTTCGTGCGTAGCAGCGCCTTCAGTCAAGATCTCAACTGCCTGGTGAGAATTTCACCAGGTACATAGAAGACGTCATAGACTTGTCAAACCCATCGATGCGAGCATGACAGAGGTGGACCGCATCAAGCACATTTTCAAGGGTGTCGACGAGGACGCATTCCAGATGCTCATATTGAAAAGCCCGGCTACTGTCGCTCAAGTTACCGAGCTCTGCCAAAGCTATGATGAGCTCCGCTGGTGCTCCGTCACCCGCCGTGCTCCGTCACCCGCCGTGCTGTCCCCCATCAGAAATTGATGTCCGGCTTGAGTCTATCGCATTATCTCGTCCTCCTCTCGCAGATAAAAGATGTTGTACGCGAAGAAGTTGCCCGCCAACTGTCGCCCATATCCGGCCTAACGGAGCACAGTGCGCCGCTTAGCTCTAAACTGCGGACTATTTATTTATTTATTTATTTATTTATTTATTTATTTACAGATACTGCTGTCTCGATACACGAGACATAGCAGGAGTGGGTACATTAGGAAAAGGAACGGACATACATTAAGCAATACCAAAGAAACATATAAAGAATTTAACACATATTACAAAATATGGTTAGTTATAGAAGTTGTAGAAGTTGATTTTGACTTATAGAAGTTGATTTTAGTTATAGAAGTTGTATAGGTTGACTTTACATAATTATCAAAAATAGTTTTTACGCAGTGGTAAACCTCCACCTGGTGTTTATTGATATAAAAAGCGGACGAATATTACCGTTTATGTGTACTGACAAGACTAAAATGTCCTCCAACCAGTTAGGTTTGCCTATAACAACTATTACCGTTTAAATTGAATGAACCTAAAGCTATGATATTTTCTATTGTTGCATATCTAATCAGCACTGCAAATATTACGGCGACTCAATTCAATTTGCTGAAGCTATCATGGCGTTGATGATGCGCAAAGAAAGGATGAGTACAAGAAAGTGAACAAGCACAAGCCTTGTGGTGTTTAAAATTTTTTGTACTACATTTACAACATAATGAATCAGTAACCAACTCACTCACCTCTCCGTTTTGCTTTACCTAAGTTAGGTTAAGAAAGCAACACGTAGTCGGAAGAACGGATTATCGGAATTCTGCTGATTTTTCCCTGACATATTTTGAAATTAGCATGTTTGATTTATCAACCCAGCATTACCTAATTTTAGCAATACCTGACAAGAATAACATAGATAATTCAAAAAGAGCTGACTCACCATTTTTTTCGCCGCACCAGCAACCACCAGGTTCCTCAACGCTTGCGAGATGACATGCGTCGTTCACTGCCAGGAAGCATCACCTGATTACCGCTCGCAGAACTCCCTTCTGTCGTTGATAACCTTCGTTGCTGCTTGTCGCTTGTGATATCCAGAAGGTGCACAAAGCGATTTCTTTTTCTCCACCTCGACCGAACGCTTCGCACAATCCTCACAGCACCGGCTTGGTCTACGCCAGGTTGGTTAGTGGGGAACGGCCTCCCGGCAGCGAGGCTGCCTACGTCACTCCTCAAACAGCCAATGAGTGCCAGTGAACGATGACCCGGAGCAAATGGGGAGCATCCACCGAGGCAAAAGCGATGCGCGGGAGCATTTGTGGAGGAACCACAGGAGCAGGGAATGGGCCCCGTTTTCCTCCGGTTTCCTTAATCCAGCGATCACCGGAGGAAAATAGTGGAAAACGAATGTATTTGCTCCGGTGCGATCCGGTTTGGGTGATGCTGCTGGAAGAAAGTAGGGTGGCATCGTTTCCCGATTTCTCCCAGCTGGGTATACTTTTTTTACATTGTATAAACATACGCCGTGAAGCCGTAAAAAATATTCGGCACACTGCCAGCAAAGACTCTGGAAAGTCGTACGGGGACTTCACAATGATACCTTCGGTCAGAAACTGGTTCACGCAATCAATGTCATTCTCATCTAAGTGCTTTTCGCACCACCAAACATTTGGAGAACTAAATGTGAAACCACCAGTTTTTATTTGATACACTGCGCGCTTCCAACTCTCGTGCCGTTCACACTCTATAAATGCAGCGAGCACTCGGAAACTTGTTCGTCATTTTATTTGTAACTGGATCGACAACCAAGAAAACAGCATGTATTCATTATCCTTTCGTGATCTTCAGACACAGTACACGGAAAAGTTCAATTGTTACAGAGGGGCGTGCGCGATGACTCTCCACAGTATTATGCAGTGACCCATTCGTGGCACCAGCAGGCAGTTTTCCTTCGGTCTGCCCGATGCCCAACGCTATACATGACTGCCTATGTAGGCTCCATACCTGTAGGCTCCCTACCACACGCGTGGATTCAGCGCCGCCTCGCACCCTCCGCTGCCAGCGCACTAAGCTATCCTATAACATTACGGTGAAGCTTCACGACCAGTAAAGTATTAAAGAACTATGATTTTGCATTGATTTGTCGCGATTACGATCGATATTAGTGTAGTTTAAAATCTTTTAGATGTGAAGCATCTTATGGTTGAGTTCAATATTTTGTGAGGCATGCCCTTCTTTTTCCCTCTCTTGTCCTGCAACAACGACGCAAAAAATTTCACAGAAGTACCGGTGGGCGATTTCTCCTGTGCGTAGTTGAACATTAAACATTTGCAGCGTGCGGGTTGACTAAAAGCTGACTGTGGGTGTCTGTGCGACACCGGAATTTTCTGTCTCACACTGCCCATAAACAGCGATTGGCATTTTCCAGTTGTAAACACCAGGTCCATCACTGCGAGCATGCCTTTTGCGCCTCAAGGTTTCTCACCTGCACAACGCCGCGATGAGCGCCAGCGTCAACACCGCCACCATTGTGAAGGTTAGAGCCCGCTGCTTTGTAAGCACGCATGCTTTCCTTTAGCGAATGCTGGTGCATTTTTTTTCTAACATATGTTACCCGACCGTCGCCCCATTTGATATAGGCAGAGTGGCATGAATTTAGAAAAAGTCGACGACAAAGCTCGATCCTAAGGTCAATAATTTGTACTTTGATGTGGTCACTTATATACAAGGTTTGTGCTTGTACATGTTTTCTGATGTTCTTGAAAATTAGAATTATCGTTCGTGTATTGTGAATTTTTGTTCTTTACGTACACATATCTCTCGACAACCCCAATGGCTTTCAAACTAACATAGCAATGGACAGTGAGCGCTTTGGCAATAAAACTGAATACAAAGGTCCTTAATGTGTATTTGAATAACCGACTACTATAACGGGTTTTTATTTTAGGTATTTTATATTTTCAGGGATTAATTGTGGTTATTGTTAGGCTATTGTGAAACTTTTTCTTCTGTCTGCAACCACGAATCTCTTTGTTACAGACGCTAAACACCACAAGTTTAGGCCTATTGTGAAATCTGCCCCAATAAATGCATATTTCATGTATTTCTGCACTACAACTGTGAAAAAAATCGTGGCTTAACTATATGATCATAATAAAAACGTCCTGGATATATTGTAGCGATTTGAAAGCATTTACTTGGGGAATATAATATATATGCAAATGTTATCAGTGACGGCCACACAACGCGGATGCCGAGTAGTAGACATAAGTTTTCTTATTTTAATGCAAAATAAAAAAACTTCAAGATGGGGAGTCTATTAGTTACCTTTATTCTCTCAAACATTGATTGAACTGTATGGTTCATCTTGGTGGTGATATCTTGAAGTAATGAACGTTCATTGTAGTTGGAGACTTTTTCTGTGCAGAAGTTGGACTGTTAGTATGGACGAATTGAGAGCAGCGTTTATTGAACACTTACTTCTTCTCAGACACATTAAATTTTTTTGAAAGTCACTGTAACGCATATTTATTCTATTTACTAGATCAACATTACGCACCTCACCATGAATTATCGAATATAATGTCCTTCTTCTTGTATCAGTAGTGTAAAACTGGAAGAGAAGCGCTGTTTGGGATCACTTTACCAGTACGTAGAGGGATGTAGAAGAACCCGTAAAATTAGCAACCAATAAACACAAGCTTCATGTTTATAACACCGAATTTGTGCGCAAGATAATTGTGTTAGGAAGCTGAATAGTATCATGTGCACTGCGCAGAGCTTGTGCAGTAATTGTATTCGAAATCTATATTCACACTCACTATCAGCTGCCACCGTGAAAGTGTTGTCGATGGGCTTCGACCCTGCATGGCTACAATACCGAAGTAGTACTGACCCGCAGTATTACCACGCAAAGTATACGGAATGGTCTTAGCAGTGAATGTAATGTAAATTCTAAGTGGGAAAAGTGAACACAATGATAATTTGATGCTTGCAGGAAAAAACCTGTGGCCTTCGATTGAAGCTTCTTGCGCTCTACCAACAGTTCCACGTTGGCGCTCACTTGATCGTGTATACAGTTGAACCACTTATAGATATACTCGACTATCATGGAAGTCACATTGTTACAACGGATAACTGCTATAAACAGGTTGCGTGAAAAAAGTAAACCAGCGGGACATCGAACTGTAGAGAAAAAACTATAAACTCGTAAAAAATACGCCAACAAATATAAGTGATAAGGATGATAAAGTTCCAACTAAAGCAGTTTGCTTACATCAATTTATTCACATTCTTCTAGTCTTATTCTATCGCTTTCCACTGCACTACAAGTCAGGTGCCGGACAACAAACGGCATAAAGTTGGCGCACTCTTGCGTACCGACTAAAATCTTGCTTTCAGGGAGCCAAGCAAAAAGAAAATGGCCACGTATCTGCATGTAGTCTGCAAATGTCGTCGATAGACAATTCTCTTGCGTGAGGAGAGAGTGAACAAAACCTTTATTTCATGTTCTGCGCAAGAAAATCGGCAAATGGTATTCCGGAAGCGCTGCGTTAAAGTGCCTCGAGCGTGCAGCGGAGGCGAACGAGGGCATCAAGTTACGTCACACGTGAAACATGAGTGCCATCTGGCAGTTTCGTTTGGAAAACAAAGCGCGTGGCCGTGCGCGCCAGTCTCAGAGGTGAAAAGGTGTAGAACGCGAGGCGACGGGTAGGTGCCACCACCATCTCGTCTTAGCAAAGCAGTGGATACTCTCCCCGTTCCGTGCAAGCGTTGCATGGTAAGCGCAGCGTGATAAGCGCTACGGTGCCTAAAGTTACTTATGTATGCGTTTTCAAGTAAAAGATGCATATCCATAATGTACGCATGTTATTATGCCGCACACATGCGCAATAATCGCTTTTTGATTGACAATTGCACAAGCACGAACGCTAAACCTTGAGCAACATTGGTGGTCACTGCGGATGTGGTTGGTCGTTTCAAGTGCCCGATGCCGGCTGAAGTAGACAGACAAATGTACACGCAGACAGACATACAGATCGACAGACCAAAATTTTTGAGTCGAAGGTTCCCAAGAAAGACTATAGTCTTTAAAACACCCGTGAAAGCCAAGTGGTGCCAGAGTACTGCCTACAGACGTGTGAAAAAGGTGGCGTTGACATAAAAGCTTCCCGTCGCATGCACGGCAGACGCAAACGCGGAGGACGAAAAAAAAAAGAGCTGCCGCGAGTGTCTCGCCAGCACCTGAGCCTGGAGCTGGCATCAGCTGACGCACACGTGTTTATTGGCGTGCGACAGTGCAGAAGAAAAAAAAATGGCCGCAACCACTTTCATCGGGATTAAATTATATGCAAAAACGAATGAGGAAAGTTGATATGTCACTTTAAAATTAGCACACTTTTTAGGAGGCGGGCGTAAATCATGCTGTACATGACTTCCATGTGATAGTTATCATCTTTGGGCGTGTCATTCACCTTCGTTATCTATTCACGTCACATGATACCAAATTTTTCTATATGTAAAGCTAGCGTGACAACAGTGAGTGCGTCTTGAGATTAGCATGTATTCATGTCCTACATGACACGCATATTAATTGTCATGTGTACACCTGTCATTTCTTTTCGACTTAGGTCGCGTCACGTAACACCAAATTAGGTATATTTGAAGCTAGCAAAATGGCCACGAGTGCATCATAAACTTGGCGTGTACTCATGTGCTTACATGACACGCATCCCATGATTATTATGTTTGCCCCAGTCGTCACCTTCGTCATCCAATCACTTCCCGTAATGTCGAATTTTGTACATGTGAAGCTAGCGAATGTACCACTGCTATGAGCGTGACTTGTAGTCATGGCTTGCAAGACATAAATGCCATGATTTGCAAGTTAGGGTCTTTCACATATGTTTGCTATGCATTCATGTCATACAATACCAATTTTGGCAATACATTGCAATTTACCAGTTTCGCAGTATAGCAAGAATATGATTTGTAAATGATGCTATTCATGATATCTTCATGATATATTATAGTAGGTTTTACTTGTCATGCAATTAGGTTATGTCATACCAATTTTGATATTGATACCACTATTGAAACGGCCAGACGAGATAAAGTCATAGGCAGATTAGCTAGATGGATAGATAGATAGATAGATAGATAGATAGATAGAGAGATAGAGAGATAGATAGATAGATAGATAAATAGATAGATAGATAGATAGATAGATAGATAGATAGATAGATAGATAGATAGATAGATAGATAGATAGATAGGTAGGTAGACACGCTCAAAGTCACCGAAATTCATTCTAAAATGCTTCGCATTTAAAAATAGAGAGCCGCTACCCCACCTGTGCCGTCTCGTCAGCTCCGGAACCCGGATCTGACATCAGCTTACGCAAACGCAATCACCGTGGATCTTATGCGTCGCTGTTCCGACCCGCTATTCTTCGATACTTGTTTTCGAATCGCTCAGGGGTGTCAACAATGTCAGCGTAATTAGGGCTTTAAGCTTGATTATGTTTTAACTGTACGTGAAGTGCGCTTTGCGATAGAAGCGCATAGAAGCCACAAGTACGCTTTGCGAACTCAGCGCATAGAAGCCAGACTGTGGAGTGTGGCAAGCACGCAGCGCCACTTGTCAGGGCAGTTTTGTGTAGCGTAAAGCCCGATTCCCTTGCATAGTTAGCTGCGCAACCAGGTGCACCTAGCGCGGACGAAATAGCCATCAAGCTAAGTAATACGCGTTTTTTCAGATATAATACTCAAAAAAGAGCTACATATTTTTCACCACTAGTTTCACCGAACCGCCCATCCCGTGCTTGCTAGTTCAATTGCCGAAACAACGGCCCAAACAAGAGCAGACGCAACTCCGTGCTCTACCAAGCAAAAGTCACTCGGGGCTACTATTGCGTTGTGTATAGCCACTGGACGTAAAGGACTTCAGTTTATACCGGTTTCCATTGCTGTCGCAAAGCAGAATAGCTACAGCACTGGATACGAGTCACTACAACCCGTATCAAAATTTTTGATGCCAGTCGCATGAAAAACTGTGATAATCTAAGTCTCTTGTTGCGGTTTTGAGCATAGTCTTGATGGAGAACCATGATAGCTCGAATGGATTATGCAACTCAACAGAGCCTTTGACCTCAGTGCGCGTCATGGAAAAATGCACGTGACGCGCGTGATAAACGTCGCACACGCCACAACCAGTGATAATTCAAGATAGTTACCACCGTAGAGCATCGCACAAGTATGCTTTGAATACTTTAGGTTCTGTCTTCGACTGGAAAATGCGAACTCACACGTTATACAGGGAAACCGCAAAACACTTGTTATGATCACTATGAGGTTCTTTTTTCTATTGATCTCTGTGACAGCCGGAGGTAATTCGGAGGCCTTAGGTTCGCGTTTCATTGTAAACGTAGAAACTGGCAACGCATGTATCCTTATTTGTAATATATCCAAGCGGAAGACAACCATCAAGAGAACTCTAGAATCCTTCATAAAGCAACTCAACACACGGGAAGCGTGAGAGACGAATAGACAATGCTGCGGAAAAGGAAAGAAAAACTACCGGGGCCATTCGTCCCGGATAAAGCGAGCTTTGTATGTTTGATTCTAAGTTGCATTGCTCGTGTATGCATTTCATCGCTTTGGCAACAAGTGCATTCTGAAATTCACGCAAATAGGCGTTACAGAACGCACGTCGAAGTGCTTGCGTCGAATTCAGGGGGCAAGCACTGTGTGGCAGCGTATGCACGAGCGCAGGCGCAGGTTACCCACTTACTCAGACACACTGACCATGCGTGTCCTCGTCTCAATTGACGACACTTTGAAGACGCTCAGATCTAATACTGTTTTTCAGTGTATGAAAAAACGAATGAGTTTCCAGTTCTTTTACCCATATACAGCATTCGCTGTAGCACAACAAATAAAGTACACTTAAGGAAAACATCGGAAACCATAAATGACATAACAATTCTATTTTATTGTGTCAGGAGGGAAGAATGAAAAGGAAGAGTATCTATTAAGAGAATTCCTAAGTTATTTCATGGCATTCATGAATTGTGTGAAGAAAATATAAGTGCTTATAAGGGTCTGCTGTACAGAATTAACGTGTTAAGGATTTAGCGTGACGATGCCTCGTGGTTCTGTTCGGGAAGATATTCAGATCGGAGATGGGCCAATCTTCATTTGTGGTTAGGAAGATAATGAAGGTAAGTGGTAACCTGTCTTCAACGTGTGCTAGGAAGACAAATGCCTGCATCACTTCAGAAGATATAGCTCGGAAGAACTTGCTAATAATGAACCAGACTATTTTCTTTGGTGTTCTTTCGGGGCACTCGATGCTATTTGGAGTGTGTGTTTTTCATATTACACTAGCATATATAGGTAGGCTTTGATAAGTAATCACAGAACAATAGCTTAAAATTTCTTGGGACGTTGTAAAGCTTAATATTTAGAACGCACAGCATTTTGAATGCTCATGAACAAATTATATTGGCATGTGTATTCCATATTAAGGTAGTTTTTATTATAAAAGTATACACTCGTATTGCGCTATGGTTTTGTGCGCTTCATTTCTTTTTACTGGAAGCTCACTCAGTGAACACTCGTCGTTACCACTGCGATGCCTGACCACCGCAGAAGCCGAGGCGTCAGCACGGTGAGCTCGCAGCACCGCAGTCGTTCGGGATAATAGAAAACATCATGCGGTAACAACCCGGAAGAACGTAGCAAGTAGGGCTCGTCATCCAACAAACTCGGAGCCAGCAAACCCGTAACGTCTTTGTATGATGGCAGAGGAATGTACAGAGGATTTTCGCGTGACCCTATCATCACTGAGCAAACTTTTCTAAGATAATTGACTTTCCATTTTCCACCAATATTAGCACGACTAAAATAGGAACGTTATTGTAACATACTACAGCACTGACTAACGACAAAATTCGATTCCAAAAGACTGCATTTCTCTAATCTCATGCCCGCTTTGGATCGCCAATATTCATTGAAGACGGAATCACGTGAACTTACACAACTGTCCCTTCTGACGATCATTAAATTTCTGGATATGGCGGTGATCTTATTTCATCCTCCTCGGTAGTAACAAGTCCAACAAGTCCAAATTGAAGCTAGTGAGTGAGTAATAGTGCGCGTTTAGTCAGCAAAGTGTATTCATCGAGGAGGGAGAAACGAAGACTGTAATGCATCGTAAAATATCTGTTCCGCGCTTATGGAACCACTGAGAAAGAAGTTTGCAAATGACACCACCAGTAAACGCAGGTCTTTCATTGTGATCGACACCTTCAAAGTCACGCAGGTGACCTGCCAGTTTTCATCAAGGCTAACTCCTGCAAAGCGAAATCGAAACCAGAAAGTGTAAGAAAAACTAGCAACCAGCTGTTTCTGGCACAAAGCCACAAGAAAATATGAACAGATAATCTCTCGCGTTGAAAAGGCCCCGTAGTCTAAGGCGCCATGAGAGGCCTGCGCTCAGTCGGTCAATCCTAGAGCACAGGTATGAGTCGCCTCATTGCCACTCAACCCCGAATGTGCGTGGTTCCCAATGAAAGCAACGTTTTTGTGGGAGGATGTTTTTTTTAAGAATCTAAATGACAGTTGATGAGATGCGACCTGCACTGAAGGTACATATTGAAGTTTGGGAGTCACTTTCAATCTTATTTATCATGGGGATGGATAGAGCTAAAGCAATGACAGCCTCCTCTGCCTCCTCCGAGGAGTTGACAGTGTTGGATGCCGTTGTGAACGCCTTGCCGTTTTAATCTACATTACAAAGGGCATAGGATGAGGATGATGGGTATTCTACCGCATCGTCATGCAGCATGTCAATGGCTCCATGTCTTTTTTTTCTGAAACTCTTTTGCTCTTTGGATTTGACGCTTAGTATGTTAAACAGTTAAATAGTCAGTAGACTTTTTAAACATCAATTGACCCTGCTAAAAAGACAGTAGCGACGACGATCCAGCGTTCGGCATTATGTGATTTCGGGAAGGGCCCAAGCAACTCTATGCCGATTTCTTCAAACGGTTTGTGACGGGGGTGCAACAGGCTGCAATAAACCAGCAGGGCCCACAGGTGGGACTTTATGGCACTGGCAATGATAACACGTTTAAACGTAATGCTTGACATCCTGGGTGAGCTTTGGCCAGTAGTAGCGAGTCCGAATCCTGGCAAGGGTACGTACGAGTCCTAGGTAGCTGGAGAAAGGCTCGTCGTGGGAGGCAGATAAAATGTCAGCACGTAGCCCTGGTGGAACGACGAGGAGGTATTCAGTCACATAATGTTTCGAAGTTCTTTTTGTAGACAATGTCATTGCAGAGACACAATGATGTTGAGCGTGTGAATGCCGATGCTGGACCTGAGCTGTGACATTGAAGGCATTTGATTAGTTGTTGGATCTCTGAATCATTCCACTGTTGTTGAGCCAAGTCATATTCACTGATTGCACAAAGGAAATGGCCATCCGTATCATCGTCGCTCAATGTTGCCGCGAAGGGAGCGCGCGAAAGGCAATCAGCATCAGTGTTCCTGCGGCCCGACTTGTAGAGGACTGTAACCTCAAATTCTTGAAGGCGCAAGCTCCACCTCGCGAGGCGCCCTGAAGGGTCCTTGAGATTGGCCAGCCAACAGAGGATATAAGGATCCGTAACTACTCTGAATAGACGGCCATACAGATACAGTCGGAACTTTGAACAACAATTCCTTCTCCGTAGTCGAGTAGTTGGTTTTCGCAGATGACAGAACGCGACTAGCGTAAGCGATGGGACGCTCGGCACCGTCTCGTCACTGGACGAGCACTGCACCAAGACCAATCCTGCTTGCATCAGTGTGAAGTTTAGTGGCGGAATATTCATCAAAGTGCCCTGTAAGGGTTCACTCTGGTGGCGCCTTTGAAACTTGGGAAAAGCGGCTCTCTGCTCTGGACCCCATACAAAAGGAGTATCCTTCTTCGTTAAGCGGTTAAGGTGTTCAGCGATGTCAGCAAAGCTCTTCACAACGCACCTGTAGTAGGCACAGAGACCCGAAAATCGTCACCAACCCCGTTTGTTCGAGAATGGAAGAAATTCAGCAACGGCCATGGTCTTTTCTGGGTCTGGTCGAATGCCATTGTGACCAACTAGGTGGCCGAGTAACCTTAGTCCTTCGTAGCCGAAATAACACTTCTCTGGGTTTAGCGATAGGTCTGTGGATCGACTAGAGTCGAAGACAGACTGAAGTTGTGGTAAATGTTGCTCAAACGTTTTGAAAAAACAACGACGTCGTCTAAATAGACAAGGCAGGATTCCCACTTCAGACAGGACAGGACGGTGTCTATTATCATTAAGAATGCGCGGAAGATGCGGGGAGAGTCACACAGACAAACTCGCCGACGGACTGACGGGCGCTTAGCCCCACTAATCATAATGCACTCCGTGGATATGCTGTGATTTTTTCAGTCTATTCACTTAAGGTAGGGGGCAGAGTATGTTATTCGGATCATCATGTATGCCTGCTCGAGATTGATCGCTCAGTGTGCGCCGGGACCGTAACGTCTATTCGTGATAAGACGCATGAATATGAGCACTTCGCTTATAGAATGGTGCAGTCAGCACACCGTCTCACCATTATTACCGTTTGTCTGTATGTGTAACCAAGAATTTTGATTCTGTCTACGTGAGGTATGAGACTGCGGTCTGTCGACAGAATGCGTATTTTGAGGATTCCCTTTGCTCGTCGCCTCGTGGCTTTGCAGCCTTTACTTGTGGGATTTCAGACTGAAATTTCTGATTTGACAACTGAGCACTCGAGGCCCGTCCTTCGCTAGTACTCCTGAACTTCGTCTGTTCCCACCTGTGGTATTCTAGTTCCCACAGCTGTGGCTGTATTTTCGATCGTGGCAAGAACGCTGTAGGCCCATGTGCTAAAATTTGGGTGCACGTTAAATTACTTTATGTGGTCGAAAGTTCCGGAGCTCTTCACTACGGCGTCTCTCATAATCATATAGTGGTTTTGGGACGTTAAGTTTCACAGATCAATTAAAACACTGGCCCACACGGCGATTTTCATGTCAGCTCAAAGCGGCAAAAAACTACATGGCTTTTACATTTCTTTGTGTTTGTGTTGTATTCACTTACTTCTCTCACAGAAATTACACTTGAAGTAGCCTGTCATTTTAAGAGGTAAAGCACCATGATAGGCAATATAAAAATTGGACTGTGACTCATGAACGTGCACTGACTCAGCCGTCATGGGATCTGCGCTTTGGAGTCCAAAGTTATTGATCAAATTGTCACATCGCGATCTATGTTTTTCAAGGCTGGCTTTAATAAACGGGTTTCTGATAGCAGGAAATGAATGGCAAGAGCAGTAATTATACATTGTGAAAAACCGTGGTTAACAAGATGGCGTATGAATAAAAAGGCAGTTCAATAAAGTGAACAAACTCCCAAAATACGTGCTTTAAACAGTTGCATAAAATCTGAAAAGACAAGGCCAGAAGCACAACAAAAAAATTGGACAGATTCCACGTGTTTTGGGAATGTATGGTATACAAAGCATGCTTATGAATGGTGAATGTGTTGTACTTTCAATTGCGAAGTATTTTTGGCAAACTTTGGCATGCATGAAAATATCTATCTATCTATCTATCTATCTATCTATCTATCTATCTATCTATCTATCCATCTATCTATCTAGTCGCCAACGACTTTTACCTCAACTGGTCGTTACGCTAATCATGGGATCTCTATGAAAATGACAAAATAAAATGTATACCAAAATTTGTATGGCATGACACCATGATGACCATAAGTGACTTGTCATAACAAGAAAATCACGCGATGTATGTTATGAATGTCATGATTTACTTTTTATGGTCTTGCTGCTCTTGCAGTGGTTTCGTTTACTTGACGTATTGCAAAACTGAATTGGTACGACATGACAGCATGGTGAGCATAACTGACAAACCCTACGCGAGAATCTTGACATGCATGTCATGTAAGCCATGACTGCACTGACGGTGCGCACGCGGCCGTTTCCCTAGCTTCTGATATATAAAATCTGGTATATGTGAACCAACAAAAACGAGAGACTCGCGCAGCCGCTTTTTTTCTCAACCAATGAAAACGAGAGCGTCGCGCAGACGCTTCTTTTCTAGACCAACGAAAATGAGAGCGTCATGAAGACGCTCCTTTTCTCGACCAACAAAAACGAGTGTGTCGCGCACACTTTGAGTTGAATTAAAGCAGTGCGTGTACTGGCGCAACTGCAAAACCTCTAATCTCATTCCCGTGCTGAGGTCCGTTACGACGCCAGACGTCTACCAGTCACCTTCGCAACGAATGATGTCGTGTGGTTTTGGACATCTGTGCAAAAGCATGCACTTTTCCCAAACCTCCCTTCAAAATATGCCGGCCCATGCGTCGTTATCAAACGTTTGAGTGACGTAACCTACATCGTCCCCAAAGTGACAGCTGGCAACCGCAATTCGAAGAAGACGCAACTAGTTCTTTTTCCACGCCTAGAGTTCTGCTCTTAATGAGCCCCCTGACTTGCTCCGAGTGCTTCGTCTGGACCCGATGGAAATGGAATGCAGCGTTAGAAAAGCCGCACAAAATACGAAAAGGAACAAAGACGGGCACGAGTGATTTTGTCTGATCGGCAGTGACGGACTATCCCTAGTCTTCGGTCGGCAGCGTCATTGACCTCATTGCCAATAAATCCGCGTCTCAATAATAGTATGCATGCGTTTCTATGATTCCAAATATATAAACCAAGCGTACTATAGCGCGGCTTTACGGTATAATGAGCACACGAGACTTGCAGATAAATGGCTGCAGATTGCTGTAGTGTATGTTTTGTCTTGAAAAGAGCCCTCGTTCTACAAACAAGATCTTCGTAAAATCAAATTGAAATCACGTTCAAGCAAAAAGAAGAAGTGCTATATAGCACACCCCAGGTTCACTTTCATCATTATCATCATCATCATCAGCCTGACCATGTCCACTGCAGGACAAAGGCCTCTCCGATGTTCTGCCGGTCAACTCGGTCCTGTGCTTGCTGCTGCCACCTTATACATACAAACTTCTAGGGGCGAAGCTCCTTATGGCGTGGCTTGTGCGTCCCTCGTAGTACGTAACCACCAGTGGCACATACCCGAAATAGCGGTCCTTACGATTTTGACCTCGAAGGTGGTTTCGATGAGAGATTTTTTCTGTGCGTTGTTGAACAATAAAAGATAGTGCTCAATGCATATGTTAATAACTGCTAAGGGGAATGAGAGACAGGAGTATTCGGCCTTTAGGTAACGCGCATGCTGCGTTCCTATTAGCAGCTATTGGCATGTACATGGAGCACGATCTGACAAGAAAGGGTTTGCTACGTTATACTCGCTGGGTGTAACCTCCTTGGTTTTAGAAAGGTTTAGCGAGCGTTGGGCCGCATAGCCATGAATACAGTGAATTAGTATATACCATGAACTCGAGTAGGTTAAAGGTGGGAAGTAAACCCGAAGCGCAAGCCGTAAGAAAGTGTGCATGTGCCACATCCCGTTTAGTCCTTGAAATGTCCGCTGGATGGCGGTGCTTTTATATGGAGAATATATAATGAAAAGATGCAAGATGGTGGTACTTTGAGTGCTGAATAGATGGACGAACGGCCACACAGACAGATGCATGGATGGACGCATGAACGGACGCAGGTGCGGATGCATGAACGAACGCAGGGACGGAGGCACGAACAGACGCATGCACGGACGGGTGGATGGACGCATGGACGGTTACGCGAACGTACGCAGGAACGGACGGAAGCAAAAACGAATGGACGGAGGAATGCTTCGCCCCACTTCCCATCATTCACTCCGTGGATATGCTGCCATTTTTTATCTCATCTGCCCATTTAACTTTCTGTCTTCCCCTAATCCGCTTACCTTCTCTGGGAACCTAGTCAGCTACCCTCAATTACCAGTGGTTATCCTGTCTACGCGCTACATGCCCGGCCCATGCTCATTTCTACTTCTTGATTCCAACTACGATGTCCTTAACCCCGGTTTGTTCTCTGATGCTCTTGGCTCTCTTCTTGTCTCTTAAGGTCACACCAACCATTTTCTTTGCCGTTGCTCGCTGTGTCGTCCTCAATCAAAGCTGAAGCCATTTTGTAAGCCTTCAGGCCTCTGCTCTATAGCTAAGTTCTGGCAAGATGTGGCTGTTATATACCTTCCTTTTAAGGGGTAGTGACAATCTACTTGTCAAGATTTGAGAGTGCTCGCCATATGTGGTCCACCCCATTCTTATTCTTCTATTTAATTCAAGGTCGTGGTTGGGTTTCACGATTATTACCTCTTCTAAGTAGATATTGTCTTTTACAACTTCTAGTGCACTATTACCTATCTCGAAGCGCTGTTCTCTTCCGAGGTTGTTGTTATCCATAATAATGAGTTGCAATTCGTCCCCTGAGTTACTAAGCAATGTTATGTCATCGGCGAAACGTAGATTACTAAACTACTCTTGAATAACTCTTATTCCTAACTCTTCTCATTCTAGGCCTCTGAAAACCTCCTCTAAGCACACGATAAATAGCACTGAAGAGATTGTATTCCCCTGCCTTACACCCTTCTTGACTCATTCTGTTGCTTTCTTTATAAACACTATGGTAGCAGTATGAACGTTGTCGATTGTTGAGTAGTCTGTCCAAAATCCTGCTGGTTCCTTTGGTTGATTGAATTCTAATGTTACCTTACTTCTATTAGCAATCGCTTTTGTAAATAGCTTGTATATACGGAGAGCAAGCTGATCAGCCTGTAAATCTTCAAGTCCTTGTCATCTCCTTTCTTTGCATGCTCTCCAAAGCTTTTCTGATTTCTTTATCATTACTGGGGGGGGTGTCATCTGGGTTACTGCTAGTTCTTATTGTAATAAAGTCGTGGTTATCCCGGCTATTGTAAAGATCTGTGTAAAACTCCTCGGCTATTTTAACTATCCTATCATATTGGTAGTTATTTTGCCTTCTTTGTCCTTTAGTGCATACATCCGATTTTTGCCTATCTCAAGTTTCCTCTCTTTACGGCTTTCACGCTTCCTTCGCTTTTTAGAGCGTGCTCAATTCTGTCCATAATATACCTTCTCACATCGCATACCTTACGCCTATTAATCAACTTGGAAAGATCTGCCAGTTCTATTTTGTCTGTTGTACTTGAGACTTTCATGATTTGAGGCTTATAATTAGATTTCTCGTTTCCTGGGAAAGCTTGCGAGTGTCCTGTCTAACTACCCTGCCTCCAACTTTCACTGCACACTCCGTAATGATACTCGTCAGATTATCATTCATTGTATCTACGCTAAGGCTGGTTTTCTCGCTAAGAGCCGAGTACCTGTTCTGAAGCGATACTCTTGAATTTCGTACCTTACCTCTCAGTACTAGCTCATTAATTGGCTTCTTGCGTATCAGTTTCTGTCGTTTCTTCTGCAAGTCAAGGTGAATTCGAGACCGTGCCATTCTATGGTCACTGCATCGTACTTAGCCAACCACCTCCACATCCTGCACGATGCCTTGGTGTGCACTCATTTTAAGGTCTATTTCGTTCTTATATTCGCAATTAGGGTTCCTCCATGTCCACTTGCGGTTTCCTTGTTTTCGGTAGAAGGTATTCAAAATCTGTAAATTATTGCGTTCTGCAAATTCTACTAGTAGCTCTCCTCTGGCGTTTGTAGTACCAATGCCATAGTCTTCTACTGCCTGGTCTCCAGCCTGCTTCTTCCCTACCTTTGCAATAAAGTCTCCCATCAATATAGTATACTATGTTTTTACCTTACTCATTGCCGATTCCACGTCTTCATAGAAGCTTTCAACTGATGCGCTATCATGCTCAGCGATGGCGTAGTGATTAGAGCATCCGCCTCGCATGCAAAAGGTCCGTGGTTCAATTTTCGGTGCCGCACAATTCCCAACCGGATAAAAAAAATCCGCGTGATGATGGAGCTGCATTTGGAGGCCTGGGGTGCAGCCTCACCGGTAAACACCGCCGGGAACGCACTCCCTCACCAGACAAGAATTGGCCACCCTGGTGCAGTATCTGACCACTACCTCCCACATGCATACGTCAATTAACTCATGGCCCTCAGTCCCCAACAGCAGCGAAGCAACTGACCACGGCTGCGGTCAGATCTGCAACGCAGCAGAGGGTGCTAAGAATCTCTGGATCCGGACAGGCCGCCATTTGAACCTGAACTTGGCAACGTTTACCACTAGAACCTTATCTAGTGAGGGAAGTCTAGCTTTACTATTCGAGAAGCTAGAGGGTGTTAAATGGGATATAATAGGGCTCAGTGAGGTTAGGAGGACAGATGAGGCCTATACGGTGCTACAGAGTGGGGTACGTCCTTTGCTATAGGGGCTTGACTGTCAGAAGAGAACTGAGAGTGGGGCTCCTAATTTACAGAAACATAGCTGGCAGCATAGAGGAATTCTATAGCAATAATGAAAGGGTGGTGGGTATTGTAATTAAACTGAATAAAAGATACAAGGTTAACTTTATCCGAAGTTATATAAAAGCTATCATTCCTTTACATCCGTGTTGGAGCTTCTGACCCAGTTGTGCAATAACTCCGCTCATTCAGGTGAGGCCACTTAACGCTCTTAAGTCGCACTTTTGCTAACACCCGCTCCATAATTCACTCACTGAGTCACACCACCACTACGTGCAGTTATGATTGAGGAAAAAATGGCAGCATTACCACGGGGTTAATGATGGAGAGTGGGGTGAAGCATCTGTCCGTCCTTTCGTTCCGGCTTCCGTGCGTCCATTCGCCCGTCCGTGCGTGCGTCTGTTCGTGCGTCCGCACATCCATCCGTGCGTCCGTCCCTGCGCTCATCCATGCATCCGCCCCTGCGTCCGTCCATGCGTCAATCCGTCCGTGCAGCCATCCGTGCGTCTGTCCATGCATCTGTCTGTGTGTCCGTTCGTCCATCTAGTCAACACTTCAAGTACCATCATCTCGCACCTTTTGATCATATATTCCACAAATAGAAGCACCACGCTCCAGCGGATATTCCAAGGTCTAAAACGAGAGGTGGCATACGCACACATTGTTACAGCTTGCGCTTCATGTCCACTTCACAGCTTTAATCACCTCGAGTTCATGGTATATACTAGTTCACTATATTCATGGCACTGTGGCCAAATGCTCGCTAAACCTTTCTAAAATCAAGGAGGTTGCGCCCAGTGAATATATGTAGCATCCCTTTCTTGTCAGACAGTGCTCAATGTACATGCCAATGGCTGCTTATGGAGAATGAGAGACAGGAGAATTCGGCTTTTAGTTAACGCACACGCTGTGAACTTTTTATTGTTCATCAACGCACAGGAGAAATTTTCACCTGCACCACCTTGCAGGTCAGAGCGTAGGACATGTTACATACTACGACGAGGGACAAACGGGTGCCGCTTTAAGAAGATTCGCCCCTAAAAATGACCACGCTGGGTTCCGCTGGTCACCCTGAGAATATATTGGATGGCCTGGCTTAGAAGATACTTTTACAGCTTCGTTGTGGGGCCAATAACAATTAACACCTCAACAGTGATTCCAGGAAGAACGTAATACCGTATATAGATTCAGAATATCTCAAAGGTATCAAGAAAATGTTCCTGAAATGGGAGTGTACCATTTTGCACCTGATTAAAAAGTGGCGGCGAATTTATGTAGCTTCTGGCGTGTTCAACAAAGCCACTTCAAAATTTTGCGAGTCTTGGTCCGCGATGACGTAGCATGTGCACCTGGTTGCGTAAAAATCATGGTTGTAATTTTGCATTATCCGCGCTAAGCCCAATGCATCAACTTGTTTAATTATCAATTCATGTTTGACGGTCTTTTCAATATTGTCGCAGTTCCCCGTAAGCATAACACTGAGACGTTCAGTCCAAAAGCTGACGGTGTGTTTTAAGCAACAGCCAAGAAAAAAGAGAAAAAAACGAACCCGTCGTCTTGTCCGGTCGGTGTTCCTTCCACGAGACTGTTGACGCGCATGGTCTTCGTTGTCTTCCCATTTCGAGCGCGGCACTTGCCTGCCATATAAGAGTATCGCCCCGAAGATATAGCCGAGCCCGTCATTAGCGCATGAAGTCACATTGTACGAGCGGTGGTTCTTGACAGAGTCACTCGCTAACGTTTGGTATAATGCGCACTACTTGCACAAGTTCAGGTCAGTGCTCGACGCCTAGTACAGTTCGGGCTATCTGGGATTGCCTTGTAGGTAACGTCACTTAGTCGCCGCAGCACTCGATAAGGTCCGAAGTATCCCAGGAGCAGCTTTTCGGGTAGACCCCATCTTTGTGCAGGGCGTTTACACCCATGCTCTGTCCCCAGTTTTGTACGTTACAGGTCTATAAAGTAGATTATAGCAACCTGCGTCGTACTTTTGCTTTTGTTGTTTTCGCAGACGTGCGGGCTGCCTGGCTTCCTCTGCGCGCTTAGGGAACGCGTCGGCACTCGTTTTATTGTCATCGCAATCTTGGGGCAGCATCGCATCCAACATCCCCCTTTTTTTCTCATCTGTGAACAAGGCTGACTGGTGTCACCCGTGTAGTTTTCTTGTTTAGCAGTATTATATGCAAACGGTTATGTAATGTAGAGTCACGTCCCAAGTTTGTGCTCGATGTTCACATACAATGAAAGCATGTCTTCCAGGGTTTCGTTGAGCCGCCACGCCAATCCGTTCGTTTGTGGATGGTAGGCTGTCGGCTTACGATGAATAGTAGTGCTGAGTACCAACACACGATCTAAAAGCATGGCCATGAATGTGGTTGCGGGATCTGTTACAACGATCAACGGTGCACCGTGTCTGCGCACAATGTTCTCTACAAAGAATCAGGCCACTTCCTCGGCTGTGCTTCTCTGAATGGCTTTTCTCTCGGTGCAACAAGTAAAGTAGACGGTCGCCACTATAATCAAGCGGTTACCAGCACTAAAGGTAGAAAGTGCACCTTAAAAGACTTGTTCCGACCCGGTAAACTGGCTTTAGTGAGGTCTGCACTCGGTGTATCAAACTGGCTGGTTTCTCGGAGGTAACTTGTGCCACTGGCAATTAGGGCAGGTTCGAACTTGATGTTTCATGGCAGTCGTAAGTTTAGGCCCGTATTACCCCTACCGAACTCTGCCCAGTGTGCGCGTGTAGCCTAAATGCCCAGATGTGACCTCGATGTGGCACGCTTGAATTATCTCGGAACGAAGATCAGTAGGAACGACAAGCAGGTAGGTGGACCCGTCTGACGAGAAGTTCATTTTGTAAAGGGCACTTTTCGCAAACAGAGCGACGATAATCATCTTGGCAAGGCTTTAGGGCCGTTCTGGTTTCGTACTTCTAAATATTTATTGAAGCCAAGTAGCACAGGATCGTCATTCTAGTGGTCTGCGATGGTGGACGCATCGAGAATTCCGAGGAAGGCTGCCTCTTCATCACGAGAAGCAGGAGAAGCAGCTGACTCTATCGTGACCAAGACAGGTACTCGGCTTCCGTGTGTCGTTTTCCCCGACTTGTAGACCACCGTTAAATCAAACTCCCATATTCTAAGGCTCCAGCGTGCTAATCGTTCAGACGAATCTTTCAGACTTGTTTACCAACACAGGAAATGGTGGACACTGATAACCTTGATGGGTGGCCGTACAAGTATGGGCGAAACTTCAGAACTGCCCAAACCACGAACAGGCATTTTCGCTTTCAGTTTTCAAGTAATTTGCTTCTGCGCGTGACAGAGTTCAGCTTGCGTAAGCAATTCCCTTTCCTTGTCCTACTGGCGCTTCAAAAGCACAGCTCTGAGGCCAACATTGCTTGAATCAGTGTAAAGCATTGTAGGGGATTTCTCATCGAAGTTGTCAAGCAAGAGGGTCATGCGTAGACGTAGCCACAAGACATTGAAAGCAGCTTCTTGTTCTTTGCCTCAAACAAATGCAGCGTCATCCCTCGTCAGGTAAGTAAGGTGACGCATTGTGCGCGAAGTCTGAATTGAACCACCACCAATATGCGCAGAGACACCGAAAATGCCTGACTGCCTTTTTATCTGACGGTGTTGGAAACTGTGCGATGGCGGCAGCTTTCTCGGGATCTGGGTGACCTCCGTCGTAACTGGTGACATGGCCAAGATACTGTAGTTCCTCAAAGCAGAAGTGACGCTTCTCCAGCTTGAGCGTCAGGTCGGCGGCTCGTATGGCATGCAAGGCCAGATGCAACCGTTCACGGTGTTTGTCAAACGTTGCTGAAAGCATAATGGAGACGTGAACGTATACTTAGCAAGTTGTCCATTTAAGCCTAGAGAACAAGGTATCCATGAGATGCTGGAAAGTAGCAGATGCGGAGCACAAGACAAACGGTAAGACCTTGTAGATTCGTACAGTCTGTCCGGTGTCACGAAAGCGGTTTTTTCACAATCCCTGAGGTCAACTTCAATATACCAATATCCACTCTATAATCAACATAAGTGAAGTAACGCACATTTCGAAGCCTTTTGATCGAATCATCTATGCGGGGAAGCGGGTACACGTCTTCTTTTGTCACCTGATTCAGCTTCCGATATTTCACAAACGCAGGCTGCCGTCCTTCTCGACTAGAACTGGTGACGCCGAAAGGCTTTTCGATGGTTGATTTACGTCGTCCCCTAGCAATTTGTTACCCACTGTTCTATAACTGCTCGTTCTTTTGAAACCACATGGTACGGATTTTGATTGATTGGTATCGCCGTGTCCTCTGTGATGTTATGGTGCTTGGTCAAGGAAGTCTGGCCAGGTTTCTAGGTCAATGCAAAACAGTCGTAGATCTAGGCTAGTGGCGCAAGGAGGCATTCCCGATTTCGCTGAGGCAAAGTAGGGAAAAACTCGACTGCACGGGCACTTTGTAGTGGAGTTTTCCACTGTGAATGCAGTGCCAGAACGCAATGCGTAGCGGGAAAAAAAATTGCCCGCAGCTTCCCTCGGGGGAACACTGAGGAGGATGCGGAGCATTTAATTGGTTAACGGGGTGTTAAAGTGCGACTTACTTGAGTCGATGGCTAAATTGGTTAACGTGGTTGTAAAATGGGGTGTTAAATTGCGACTTACTTGGGTCGATGGCTAAATTGGTTAACGTGGTTGTAGGAGGGGGTGTTAAATGAGTGAACGCGTACACACGTATGCGAAAGGACGGCGCTGGTCGAAGGGACGTCGATCATTGTGTTTGTGGATTCGGTGGAATTCATTTCACCGCGACCTTGGACGTCGACGCACTGTACAAACCAACCGACGAGCGGCAACTGAGCGAGCGAGCGCCGACCTTGAGTATATATACAGCGCGACGGCGCATGCACTGTCAGCTGTTGAATGTTCTCGAAGAAGAAGCGCGCGCGCGGCACAGATGGCGACGGCGCGACGGCGCATGCGCTGTCAGCTGTCGAATGTTCTCGAAGGAGAAGCGCGCGCGGCACAGATGGTGGGTGACGGCGCGACGGCGCATGCGCGCGCGTCAGCTGTCGAATGCTTCAAGAAGCGGTGCGGACGGCGCGGACGGCGCGGATGGCGCACTACAAGGCGCGAGTATAAGATGCTTCCGCATCTAAAAACGCACAAATTGGTTGGGGTCTGTCAAAATGGAACGCGATGCCAGCGTCTCCATGCTCGCGTGAGTGGGCGGATGGCAGCAAAGATACACGGGGACGCGAGCCCGCGTATGTTTTCTGCGTTCTCCTAAGAGCCCACGTCAGCGAACTTAAGATGGGCTAGTGCCAGCAATGCAGCTCCCTCTGGTTAGCGGACGGTGCCTATAGATGGTTTTAAGGTTACAAGCGTTGTACCCCAGAAAATGTCCGGTCACCTCATTTACTGGCTCCTAACGTCGAAAGTGATAGCAAGTTTTCAAGTTGCTTTTAAATGGAAGAAATGTCTTTCTTTAGCTTTTCAATTGAAAGGAACATGTGTAATGTGCAAGGCAACGGCAATGTTCAAGGCAAATTTTTATGTACCTGAAAACAACAATTATATAAATATAATTTGCCAAATACAAGATAAAGTGTAGAAATTTTGTGGGATATTTTAGAAAGCTCTTCTTCCCATCGATGCCGTTTCTGAACATCCATGGCTGAAACCGGATGTCATCAAGGGATTGTGTTTGTGAAAGAATGAAAAGTTGTGTGCTCGTGATCGGATCGTCAACGCGGCCTCTTTCTTCTCGTTTGTTCTAGAGCGTGTCCCGCTCTATTTGTTTTAGTTTATCGTCTTTGCCTTTTGAGCATGCTGCACGAACGCTCGGGCCCGTGTTAAATATAATCCGTCTTAGCGAGTGGTCACTCTGCAAGTCCTCCTGAATGTTTTACCAAGAATCTGCGGTTACATTCAATAAACGCAAGGTAGGGCAGTGTGTCCGCTCTCACGCTGTTGCCACTGTGCGTTGGATTCGGCGGGGTTCGCGATGAGTTCAAGCCGTAGGTCGAGCGAGTCTTCCCAAAAGTGTTTGCCTTCAGGTGTTTCTCGCATGTAGCGCTAGATTGTGTGCGGTGCATTGAAATCATTCGTAACCAGCATAGGTTCCCAGTAGGTCACTGTGCTATACTTGCGGAGCAGCTCCCAAAGTCGATTATGTTAGATTAGATTAGGTTAGGTTATGTTACAATGTTGTAGGTAGCCGGCGGATCTAGCCTTGCGTAATTTGAAGGCAATTGCCTGTCCGGTTTCCTCTTTGCCAATTGTAGCTAGTGTCTTTTATTTGTTTTTCAACTAAGCACGAGCAGGCTCCTAAACTGAAAATTGTGCAATGCGCGACATGAGCCTGCACGAGATGATGACCTTTGTGCTATTCTATATGCTGTATTGTGCCGGTACTCTAACTCACTGCACCATACCCCGAACATAACTGTCACTTTTTAACAGTCACATGCGAGGTCTGTAGCATTCAAAAATTTTAAAAGCCGTGACACCTGTTTTCCAAAGGTAGATCGAGTGACCACGCGGGAACAGAATATCTGTCACGCTGTCACATGGCGAGCCTAAACGTTGCAGTTCCTCAAATAAACCTTGCCGTTCCTTCTTAAGCTCACGACACTTGAGCAAACTGTGTTCTTATCACCATTTTCCTTGAACTTCGGGCACAAGTGCGTCGCGGAGTCTGATCTTGTGGAGCCATGCTGGTGTACGCGCTGATCCCGTTCAGATGCGGCGAAGAAAGCAGGCCTGTTCCCTTTATAGTACTTTTGTCACACGTGGCCCTTGAGGCGTCAGCCATAACGAGATAAATTGCTTATTGATAGCTTCTCGTAAAATGCGCTAATTGTCTTTGGCAGCCTTCTTCGTTGGTGTAAGCTCCACAACACTCCGGGCAAGTCTGTCAACCGCCTGATTACCCATATACCAACATGGGATGAAATACACTGAAACATTATGTTTTTACCCATACAATGCAGGTCTTTCAGGATTCGCAGTGATCTTTGAGTGCATCTATAAAACCAATCAATGTTATAGCCGCTGCAAAGCGGCCTTACTGTCCGAAAACAGCACGCCTTGTTGCCACCAGTAAAACTTCAGTTTCCTCAGGGCTGTCTGAACTGCCACGCTTTCACATGCTATTGATAAAACAACGCACTCAAGCCGCGCTGCCCAGGACACCTTTAGGGACGGGATCACAAATGCTGCAGCGCTTGCTCCGCGCAATATGTTAACCGATCCATCGGTGAAAACTTTCAAATGATCGGCGTAATTTTCTTCAATATACTCAAGTACAAAAGAACGTATTTCTTCTGTGGGTGTGAAACGCTTGCTGTGCATTCGTGGAATCGTCACATGACGGTCGACATCCTCACGTGACCAAGATGGATCTCGTCGAAGTTGTCTTTGTTTGGGAAAATGAATGCCACGATGGCGAAGGGTGTTGAGGGCCACAAAAAGTCACGATGCCGTGCGTCGCCGAAGGCGACTGAATAGTGTTCGCCCTGGGCTTGATTCGTTAAGTCGGCAAACCTGTATCAGCAGTCGTTGAGAGGCAAGATGTAACGGCAGAAGGCCGTTCATACTGTGACTTACTCGTAGAGATGAGAAGCAATAGGAAAAGCACACGATTGACAATTGCTGTCGCGTGTAACTTTATCATTCATGCTGGGTGCCTCCCCCACCTTGTTCCTCCCACCCTTCGAAGAATGTTTACACGGAGTGACAGCGCTGACATTGTCTTGTCTACTGCCTGTCGCCAATTCATCTTGGTCTCTAGTGTGACTCCAAGGAATTTCATTTACTGACTTTCTTAATTGATGCATCAGAAAGTAATATTTTCATCCTTATGTCTCGTGTTCGCATACCTGGGAATAGCATGAGTCCAGACATTTCAGGTGATATTGTTAGTCTCATATAATCAAAATAGCTTTTCGCGGAGAGTATAACTCTTTGGCCAATCATTTCCAATCGCTTATGCTGATTTCCAGACAGCCAGATGTATATGTCGTCGGCAAAAATGAAAATTCGAATTGCCTTGCTCACAGTCTTGAGAGCACTAGGTAAACCAGTCATGGCCACATTAAACAACATCAGAGACAGGGCACTGCCCTGTGGCACTCCTCTGGTGATTTTCCTTGAGCTACTGAGCACTCTCCCTAACTTGACATGCATTGGGCGATCCCTAAAAAACGCCTGAACAAAGCCTAAAAGGTGCCCTGTTATTCCCGTAGATACATGACCCCAAATTATCACACCCTGGAACCCGTAGTCGTATGCTTTTGAAACGTCCAAGAGTATTGCCAAAGTTGAAAAGTCGTAGGCTCGTTGGTGTTTTATGTGACTCGCCAAGTCCAAGATGTTGTCTTGTGTACTCAACCGTTGCCGAAACCCAGTCATAAGTGCTCGAAGGGCATTGTGATTCTCCATCCACTTTGTCAGCCGAACACAAGCCAGCTTCTCCGTCAGCTTCGCTACACACGAAGTTTGTGATACTGGTCTATATGATGCCAGTTTTGTCCTGTATTTACCTTGCTTCAGTACTGGCACAAGCCAGGCCGTTTTTGAGGCTTGAGGAATATTTCCCGACTCACAAAACATAGTTGAAATGCATCAGAAGCCCTCTCTTCACTCTGCAGGCAGATTTGAGATCATTTGGTTTTTAATTCGTGAGATCCAGGAGCACAGCACCGATGAAGACAACTTATGGCTGACGCAAGTTCGCGCAGCATGAAAGGTTCTTCGATGGCAGATGTAGATTGAGGTGGAAATGGGTAAGGTGGTTCACCTTCTCTTCCAGTTACACATAGATGTCAGCAAACTCTTCAGCTAGAGACAGCATCAATGTATGCTTGGATAACGCGAGGTCATTAAACGATCGCAAATGCTGGGGCGTGCTTCCCACACTATTCACTTCTCGCCATATTCTTGACAGTAGACTAAATGCACCTAAACTCCCACAAAACGTTGCCCATTATTTCCCCCGAAGTTTGTCGCTGTGTCGCTGTATTGTTGCATTAAGTCTGTTGAACTGAGTTTTGCTAACAAGTTCGCCACCTCTCCGCATAAGCCTTTTCTCTTTCCTTCTTTTAGCCGCACACAAATTACGGAGTGTCAAGTCTGGTGCTGGAAAACGTGTAGGTAGCTTAAGTATTGTGAGTGCAGCCGTTTTACTCGCCAGCATATCCTGAAGCATAGCCCCTAATTGGTGATCTAAATGCTTTAGATAGCGATCGCAATCAGTTATTTTGCGTGATTGTGCTCCTGTCAAATGGTAGCCAGCCACCATGATAAATATAGGGAAATGATCACTTCCTATTCTGCCCAGAGCTGTGCAACATGTGAGTTGAGCGCCAATTGAATGCAAAGCCAAATAAATAATACTTGTACAAGCTAGGGCCCTAAAGAATGTTACATTGAAATGGATCGCAATGCATAAGTCTAGCTTATGAATAGCATTTTCCAGACAACGTCCACGTGCATTCGAATTGTTGTCCCCTATGACATGTGACGCGCACTGAAATCACCACAAAAATGCGCGGAGCTGGGCAATGATGACACAGATCTTCTAAAAAAGTTTTCGATAGAAATCTTTTGTGAAGTGACACATACGCCGACGCAATGCTGCCTCTGCGTTTTCCTATCTGTGCCCTGACCACACAAACTTCTATAACATCTCTGTACAAGTCCACCACATTGAGTGCTACGTAAGGTATCTCTCTTCGTATATACACAGCGGATCTTCCATTTAGGAAAGTCCTTATGGTGGAGTTTTTGTGAATGACGTCTCCAGTGATTGATCTTTGTCACAGTAATTCCGCCTCCGACCCAGCCAAGATCAGAGTTTGATATTCTCTAAAACAGGTGTAGTTCATTCATGCGACAAAAAATACCGGCACAATCACACTGCATTATGGAAGGCACTTTTCGGCGATTTAACGTGCACTAAGACTTGGCCTTCGACATCCTAGTGCTAGTTGTGCTTGAAACAACCAAGCAGCGCTGATTCTAGAACCAGCACGGCCTGCAGCATGGTCTTCGCAGTACCTGGTGGGATCGTCGCTAGGTGAGAGCGTAGAGTGGCGAACAGAACACGAACAATCTGCGCAGTGTCATTGATATTTTTCTCATTTTCCTTTGTCTTTCACTCCTATTCTTGTCTCAGTACTCTAGCATAGGTAGCTTCCGTAGAAATTTTCTGAGTAGACTCAGTTGGCAGGGCTCCTTGTTTTGCTTGACTCGCATAGCCCGGTATTTCCAAGAAGCGTTCTTCTGATTGTACCCCACGTGCATTTTTTGGACTAGTTGATATTCTGTTTTTCATCAATGAAAAAAAAATGCTCAGGTGATTAGCAACTGACCAGGTAGTATTTGATTTATATTGTTTAGGCCCCGTAAGAAAGGCTTAACATCTATGCAGCGCACTCACTTGCAATGGGCACCCACTATAACTGGCGGGATGGCCATATTCCAGTTCGTGCATTTAAGGTACACCTTTCAAATTTTGAAGTTATGTGCACCTCCACAGCGTTTGCGCCGCAGCTCTCCTTCGCATAATTTCGCCACATGACCAAAACGTAGGCATTTTAAGCACCTTACCGGTGGCTTCGTGTATTCAGCGGTTTCATGTCGAGTGAAGCCAAGGTTAATAGTCAGAGGTCACTCTGTGTTCGAGGTAAACGCAAGTACAGCCGCATCCGTGAGTCTAACTTTCTACTCATTCGTAGAAGAAATTTCTCTCCTAACAATCCACCTGATATGAATCACGCCTTGGGGTTTTGTGTATTCGAGAAGATCCGCGTTTGTGTACCTTTTCGGAGCACCTCTGATCAAGCGCGTGTTTCGCAGGTGGGCATTAGGAAGATGAGCACTAACTGCTACACCACACAGCTCACCACACTTCAAAAAGCGCATTTACATGATTTTAAGTGGCCACGTCAAGCAGTAGCGAATCATGCGCACTAAAATAACTTGGAACTGGCTCAGCATAAATGATTGATATTACCGCAGAATGTAAGGCAATAGGATATTCTCTTGTCTTAAGTCTTTTCCGCTCTCTACAGGTAATATATTCACCAGAATACCCACAGTTGTGCTTTCGCGGTGATTTACCATCTTCAAGTTGTCCTCCATGTCCAACCAATTGTCTACCTTCTCATCGAGTCCCACTGTTGTGGATGCGTCGACATCAGTTCTTTCATTGGTGTCGCCACAGTTACGTTCGCCAACTCGTTGGTATGGTCGCTTGGATGGTGTGGGCGATGGATGGGACGTCTGTCCTGGTCGCTTGCATGGCTCGACCACGGGCGAAGTCCCGGAATCGGATCCTTCTTGCGGTCGCGTGTTGTTGGAGAGGGCCCTGTAAGGACAAAATCTTCTTTGTGCCACTGACGTCTTCAAAAGAATGACGGAAAATACCACAAAACAATGAAAAATAGAAGATAGAGGCTGGAGTTAGCTACACTATCAACTTCGTCGTCCTCCCATTCTGAAACGTTATGAAAGGACGCTAAATATATGTAAAAAGGTTACACGCATAAACGTTGAACTCTGCAGATGTTTATATAACCAGTTGTTTGCACTTGCGCAGCAAACCCAACAGCACATGAGCATTAGCAACAGCAGAAGCAATAAGCTTTTATGAAGCGATCGTGCTCTAGAGAATAGTAGCCCGGGAGAGTACTACATAAATGAACTGCTGCGCATGGAACCTTACTAAAGTTTAACACGATATGACGGCTGCATCATATGAGTCAATCAGTTTATAAAATTGTAGAGCCAGAAGTGCAACCACTATCGACGTGTTATAAACTTTAGGATTCTTTTGAAAAGTAGTTCTGAGACCTGGCGTGGCTGTGTAGCAGAATACTTGATTTTCGCGCAGAATGCTTGGGCTTGATTCCTGCCTAGACCACAATATTTACTGTATGCGATCACTGGGGTCAATGCTGCCGACGTTAGAGAGAGAATAAAGAACAAAGAAGGGCTAGGAGGTTAACCACGGCTGAGCCCAGTAAGCCACCTTGCACTGGGGAAAGGGGAAAGGCAAATAATTGTTAAAATATCAAGTTGGGCTTGTAGGAACATACTCACCACAATGATCATATAAAAAGCACAGCAAACACAAGAATGTGCATGAAACGAGTCTAAAGGCATGAGAAATCTATTGATCCCTCCTCCTCCCAAGCTTGATAACAAATATGCTGTAGATACACAATCTCAGCTTCTGCAAGAACGATTGAAAGTCAGCGCTCGTGTCGTGCTCTTCATTGTGTTTTCTGCCGTTTTTGTGCGCTGATTAGGATTAGAAAGAATGTTACAGAGAAAGAAAGAGAGAATAGTCACTGAGGCCACCAGTTTGACGTCAGTGCTGAGCCTATCATCACAGATGATGAGTCACCCCCATGTCTTAATCAAATGAGCACATTCGTTGCATTACGTAGCTTGTATGTGTGGTCCCACGCACTCAAAATTATGCGTATGATGAAGCCATTGGGGTGCTGACTGCTTCTCAAGCAGCAGCCGTCTGAAGGCTTGCAAGAACTGGACTGATGGTGTCAACCGGTTACAAGACGCTTAGAGCTGTCGGTGTCTGCATCTTGCTTAGCAGCACGCGCATAGCCCTGAAAATAGGGCTGACCATGCACATAATTGTTCGCCTTCGACCATAAGGTTGTGACGTACCGATGAGGTGTCCTTCGCTGTAGAAGTCTCATGCCTCTCATCAGGAACATGCATCTTTGGGAGTTCGGCCAAACGTCAACTGCAGTGCTTGTAGATGCGTCACCGTCCTTTGAGACGGCTGCGTTCGAACTGGGTAGTAAGAATGACGTGTGAGCTCCACTTCTAGCAGAAACGCTTTTGTTTTTTTAGAACCGGTACCACTTGGGCGGAGTAGCAAGGTGGAGGTGGTTTTGGAAGTGCTTTGCGAGGCGACAAGGTTTTAGAAGCTTTGGTGCAGCACTGGCAGTGCCATCATCTTCACGTAATGGATCCAGCTGCTTCTCAGTGTGAAAGGTCATCTCAGGCCCTTTTGTTCAGTATTCTTAGCTTCCTTCCAATTAAACGACAGTTCTTCGAGGAAGCATCACGTGATCCATTCTAGTTTGAGCACTTCTGTATCGTAGCCTGGCACCTGTCAGTGTTGTGGGGCAAACGGCGAGAACAGACATGGGTTATTTGAACCCGTCAGCGTTAAGGAAAGAAACTTCGGCAGATTTTACGTGCCTGGGAATCTGCCTTTCTCCAGATTTACTTAACACTGACATTTATTCTATGCCTTTGTTGGGTCGGCGCTCCTGATTTCGGGCGTCGCTTAACGCTCAAATTGCCCTTGTGTGTTCTCTTCGTTTCTAGGTAAATAATAATGTCCATTACCTGTGGCATATACCCGCATACCAGCGGCACATACCTGCCCGTGGGCGTATGTCACTGTCTGGTGGGAATGTGCCACTGTCTTACGTACGCGACGGGATTGTGACATTATTTATATTTTGACCTGCGCGTCATATTCGTGCAACCACCTTACCCTGCCATGATAATTTTGGTTCACGCCAAGTTAAGAGGGTAACCACGAGATCAGCCAAATGTAAGCAGCTAGATAGATAGATAGATAGATAGATAGATAGATAGATAGATAGATAGATAGATAGATAGATACGCTCCCAGTCACCTAAATTCGCTAAGAAATGCTTCGCGTATAAAGCAGTAGATGTCACCTTTTTTCTTAACACTAACGCGTTAAAGTAACTCACTTTTGTTCTCGCCGTTCCTGGGTAAATTCTAAGTTTCAATCGCCTTTGGCACATACCCGCATACTAGTGGCACATACCCACCCTTGGGTATGTGTCACTGTCAGTCGGGAATTGATCAAAGATACAGGCGCCGGAATCGTGACTCACGCTTTGACTAGCAAGTCCTACTCGTCCAATTATCTACCCTCCACAATAACTTCAAATGCGAAGCAGCTCTTAGCGAACTTCGGCGACTCTGATCGTATCTATCTATCTATCTATCTATCTATCTATCTATCTATCTATCTATCTATCTATCTATCTATCTATCTATCTATCTATCTATCTATCTATCTATCTATCTATCTATCTAGCCGCCGCCTACGACTTCTTGCTCTCTTGGCCGTTTTTATAATGGGATCCATACCAGAAAGACCATGCCATAACGATACTGCATGACGAGCATAAGTGACTAGTCGAAACATAAAAAAAACATAGCATGTACGTCATCAATTTCATGACTTATATGTCATGGTCTTTTTTATCTTGCGGTAGTCTCGTTCACATGACATGTTTCAACACTGGTATGGTAAGACATGACTGAATGGCAAACATAAGTGACAGGCCCTATCGTGGAAATCATGACATGCATGTCTTGTACGTCATGACTACACGCTACACTCGTGACGCGCTCGCGGTCGTTTCGATAGCCTCACACACACCTAATGGGGTATTACTTGAGGTGAATTCCTGATGAAAGCATGTGACAGGTGCAAACATAATATTCAGCATATGCGTGTCATGTAAAACATGACTGCATTCTACGCTCATAGTGCGCTCGCGGCCGCTTCGCTAGCTACACATACACCAAATTTGGTATTAGGTTGACGCGAACGGATGAGGAAAGTAAAGACGCTCCGAAACATGACAAATCATTACATGCGTATCAACTAAGAACACGACTACATGCAACGCTTATGACGCACTGTTTGCAGTTTCGCTAGCTTCACATGTATCAAATTTGGCGTTACGTACCGTGAATGGAAGGCGAAGGTATATGACTGGTAGAAACATGATAATCATGACATGCATGTCATGTACGATATGACTGCATACCACGCTCATGATGCTTTCGCGGCCGTTTCGCTCGCTTCACATGTACCAAGATTAGTATCGCGGGACGTGACTGGACGACGAAGGTAAATGACAGGTCCAAAGATGATGATTGCTACATGCGTGTGGTGTAAAACATGGCTACATGCTACCCTCAGAGCAAGCTGACGGCCGTTTCACTAGCTTTACATATAGAAAATTCACTATTATCCGAATCGAATGAACGACAAACACAAATTACAGTCGCAAACGTAATATTCATCCCATGAAAGTCATATACGCCATAATATGCTTGCCTACCATTGCTGGTGCTTGTATTGCAAACGTTTGTGGTACCGCCGTTACGCGACTACAAACAACATACTTGCATCCTATATTCATACGTGAGTGTGCATGACATCTTTATTTTTGTTTACTGTGTGCTACGTCCGTCGGCCTCATAACGTCATGCTGATTTTAAAGTGTCTTATCAACCTTTCTCGTACGTGCTTCGCATAAAATCGATACCCATCGTACAGAGGATCAGCCTTCTTTTTTTAGCTCAAGCTATGGGGATCCTTATGTAGATAGATAGACAGAGCACCCAGATGTAGATAGATAGATAGATAGATAGATAGATAGATAGATAGATAGATAGATAGATAGATAGATAGATAGATAGATAGATAGATAGATCAATTGATTGATAGATAGATATTTAGATAGAGATAGATAAATAGATAGATAGATAGACAGATAGATAGATAGATAGATAGATAGACAGATAGATAGATAGATAGATAGATAGATAGATAGATAGATAGATAGATAGATAGATAGATAGATAGATAGATAGATAGATAGATAGATAGATAGATAGATAGAAGGGCGGACAGATGGACGGATAGATGGATGAATGGATGATTGGTTGGATCATGTGATTGAATTCAGATTTGCAATTTTTCAAGTGGTCAGGTGCTAAATGGTGAGGACCAGCATTTATTGGTGGTACTTTTGCTACAGTCTGGTGTGTAACATTGTACAGGATTTAGCGATCTAATAATGGGGAAGGAAATCGCGTCAAAACCTCTTGTAGAAAGGTGGAGGAAGGTGCCCATACCTGCTTGTGCTTTTCGAGACGCAAGGACAGTGGATTCGAGGTGATGTCATGCACCGACAGGTTTGTCGTGCAATTCAATCAGTTGAAACAAGCGATGTGCTCACGCAATTGGAGACCGATAACGCAACTATGGCGCCGATGCTGTTGGACGAAAAGAGACAGGTGGTTTGTCGCAGCATCTGCATTCGCTAGGCGCCGGAGCAGAAGGCGTGCCGTTTACGAAGTCCTTCGATTGACGTCTTACCAGATAAATTTTTTATCTGGCAGTGTAGGCCTCCCGAACGTTGACGTCAGGCCAGGTCAACGTATCTTCTTTGCAGATTCCGACTGAGTCTGATCAGCCAACGTGGCTGGTTCTTTCTTCTTTGCGCTGTGCCACGCCGGCATGTGCAGCGAGGCGATGCTGAAGATGGATGCACGTGCTTGCGCGTTTTCGCTGGCACTTCGTTGTATTCTTAGAGGCGTTCGGAGGCATCATCACGTTAGCGTACATTTGTTTATTTACTCTCGTATTGCGTTTGTGAAATATTCGCAGGATAATAGAAAATATATTGGTAGTCGTAGCTTACTGTCTCATGTGCGCAATGCTAAGCATACAGTCTTATTCTTGCATTTCAAGTGACGACTGCAAGATATACTACCCCCATGAAGTGGAAAAATGGCTAACATTTACATAAAATCTACTAAAGTCTAAATAAATTGCATGCGAGCTGGGGCTGCTAAATAAATGTAACCCGTCTCCTGAAAATGTCAGTTATTGCGAGTATTACGCCAAGCAAGAGATATAAAACCACGCTCTAGCTACTTCTCGGAGAAACAGACTAGACTGGGCAGGGGTACATAAAAAAAATTGGCCCCGTATCTGCATGTAGTCTGCAAATATCATTGAAAGACGATAGTCTTGCGTGTGGAGAGTGTGAACAAAACATTCATTTGATTTCCTGCGCAAGTAAATCCGGTGAATGATATCCCGGAGGCGCTGCGTTTGAGTGCCTCGACCGTGCAGCGGAGGTGAACGAGCGCATCAAGTAACGTCACACGTGACACAAGAGCGACATCTGGCAGTTTCTTTTGGAAAACAAAGCGCATGGCCGTGTGCGCCCGTCTCAGAGGTGATAAGGTTTGGGACGCGAGGTGACGGGTAGGTGCCACCATCATCTCGTCTTAGCAAAGCGTTGGAAACACTCTCCGTTCCGTGCAAGCGTTGTATGGTAAGTGCAGCGTGATAAGTGCTATGTCCTAAAATTACTTATGTATGCGTTTTCTACTAAGAGATGCATAGCAGAATATATGCGTGTGGTTATGGTGCCCCAGACATGCGCAATATTTGGTTTTTAATTGACAATTGCACCGGCTATGAATGCTCAACCTTGAGCAACATTGTTGGTCACTGCGAATGGGGTCGACCGTTTCAAGTACCCGATGCCGGTAAGAGTGGACAAACAGAGAAATGTACAGACAACAGACAGGACAGACAGACAGACAGACAGACAGACCAAAGTTTTGCATCGAAGGTCCCCTAGAAAGACTATCGTCTTTAATAAAGTTGTTGTGTCGACTCCTCGGTTTTCTCCAACGTACGCTGCTTTCGCGCTCAGAACAAAAAGTTATTTGCCCACACTTCTTCCTGGTCACCACCTACGCAGTTTCATAGATCTGTCAAAACGAGCCTTACCTATTAGCAAATGAGTCGCCCGTCTTTGTCATTCCCTGAAGATGTATAGCTGGTCGTCTTCTTGCAACGGCCTTCAATCTTTGAGTGTGCTGTCGTTTTGGGAAGCCTCTCTGGAGAATGTATGGAATATTGTGACGTCCACAGCATGCTGTATCTTTCAACAGTTCAAGAGCGAAACAATCCTCCGCCCCACTACCTGTATTTTTCTTTTTTGTCCTTGTCACACGCAATTTTCTATGGTAATAAAACAAGATCGTAGTCGGGCTTTCCAGCCACTTAGCCAGCGGCTTCGTTAGCACTCCCCATCGAAAACGGCGCATTGCCTGTCCGGATCGCAATTCTCCGCAGGGGTCTAAAGCAGGAGAGTGTGTTGGCTGGTCGCTCGAAAGCCGAAGGCCTCAGCGCCAACAAAGCAGCGAAGTGTGGCTGTAGCTGCGGGCTTTCCACACGCGCAAAGACTATGCAGGCGAAGGAGATGTATGGCACAAAGAAGAAAGCGACGACTTAGGTAGAAAAAAAAGTGGAAGGTTAGCAAGAAGCGGCACGTCCACCAGAGATACTTCGGCGAAGGAAGAGACATTCTTGGAATTCACCAAACATGAGGTATCTATTATTAGAAATTTGGCGCAACCTCGACTCACGCAAACACTCACACAAGCACTCACACTTCCACCAGAGCACACACACGACACGCAGCGCTCACTACCAACTGCTTTATTGCTCCTATCTGACCTTCTTAAATACATACATCGAAATGCGCAAAGGCACAAACTCACAGAACTGCGCCAGTAGAAAGCCAACATCACGTGAAGTAAATGGCGTCACCACACCACAAGGAACAAGTAAAAAAAGGGGTGAACACGAAAAGGAGATATAATCGCTAAACCCTCGCATCAAGGAAAGATATTTCTTGTTGATGCAACACCAAAGAGGGCTCGCTGATACATATATTTTTATTCTTTTCTATATAATATGCTTCTAACAGCAAACGTGCTGATAATTTGAGCTTCTCCCTAGAATCCTTGTATCAGAGAATCGTGGTTCACACCCACATGCGGCAATATGCGACACAAGATGTGCGTACTTGTCCTCGTTTTTCTTAACCTTTAGCGCATGCTCCCTAAGCCGGTCATTGAGGCATCGCTCGGTAATGCCAATGTACACGTTACCGCAGGAAAAAGGAATGGAGTATACAACTCCCATGGAACATTTGACGAAGGCAGTCTCATGTTTTTTCACGCCACCGCGTCTCTTGCCATTGCAAATACGCGGACATAACTGGCGAGCTTTTCTGGCGCTGAAAAGACCACAGCCACACCATGCCTTGCAGCAACCTTCTTAATATTGTGGGAGAGCTTGTGTACGTAAGGCACATATCGTATCGTGTACGTAGGCACATATTCATTATATATATGTATCTAATGAAGCAACTATGCTGCTTGCCAAACTTTGCGAAGCAAGCAGGTTGGTCTTCGGCAGGCAACAAGGAAAGACAATCTAAGCGCTTGTAATGTGTATACGTAAATTTTTTTTGCATGAATATAGGCTCTTGTTTCAATTTTTGTGTTTTACATATCCGTTCTTATCCACAAAGAGCAGGAATTGGGGAAAGAAGTCTGAAGGGATAAAAAACTCCTGAACTCGGGATGCTGCAGGAGCGATCGGATATGTATGCCATAAAGGTGCCTTACAGCTTTTGCCTAAACACCCATCTCTTATTTTTAAAGAGTACAGCAATAATCAACATCATAATCATTAACTCCTTTATATTGCACCCACACGTAGTGGGTCGACTGCAAGAACGGCTCTACGATCTGGAGGAGAAAGAAGAAGATTTGCGTGTCTCTTCTCGGCTCGAGAGCCAGCCACGACTGACGCATCGTCCTAGAGCTAGCTTACCAGGTCGTTCAATATATCCCTTAGTACTTGTGGACTCATCGTGACAAACTGGTGGAAGGTGCTGGGTAGTCTCACGGATGCTGCAGACCCCCCCCCCCCAGGAAGCCGTAATACGAGTCCAGTGCCAGTCAATACTCCCGTGCATCGGACGAGCCGCCGACTCAGGGGATTGCCTCCGGAAGTCAACGATACTGCTACCACCACGTCAACAAAACATGACCAGCACTTCGGTACAAACCTTGCCAACCGGCACGGGAAGCACGTCGTCGAACTGATATACGTTGGAAAGCCCACGGGCACCGACGACGTTCCATGGTACGGAGAGCGAAGACGTTGAGGACTGGTTGGCGGACTTCGAGTGCGTAGACAACTTGAATCAGTGGGACACACCGGCGAAACTGGGTCGTGTATACTTCTATCTCGAAGACGGGGCTCGCACGTGGTATCAAAATCGAGAGGAGCAGCTGACGGACGTGGCCAGAATTCTCTCGTAGACTTTTGCAGACATATGCCAGCGCTGACCGCCAAGAAAGAGCTGAACGAGCTATTCTTGCCCGCGTCCAGTCGCCAAACGAAACTGTGACCGCGTACGTCGAAGACATGACGCGTCTCTTCCGACGGGCAGATTCAAGAATGACGGAGGACAAGAAGTTGCGTCACTTGATGCGTGGTGTGTCAAGGACCAGCTTTTCGCCGGCCTCGTACGAAGCCCTCCGAAGACCGGTCGCGGAGGTTCTTGTCTGAAGCCGTGACAATGGAAAA
>WOVY01016224.1:0-11342 GCA_013436015.1 Rhipicephalus annulatus
AGTGGCTGGGGGGATAGCTGTCGTGGTAGCTTAGTGGTAGAGCATTGAACGCGTCATTCGAAGGTCGCAGGTTCGGATCCTGCCCACGGCAAGTTATATTTTCACCCACTTTTCTTCATTTTACATACATTTCGGTCTGATGTCTTCCCCTATACTTTACTTGGCATTATTGTCTGTTAGATCTCATTAATATTGTGTAAAAACAAAAAAGGACCCTTAATATACACTTCTTTCCTTAATTCATTAACGAGGGTCTCGTACTGGCAGATTAGCGCTTTAGGTTGTATACGAGGGACTTTTGGTCAGCTGCCACTCGTAATCAGTTCACGTGCTACGTGACGCCAAATAGGCTCAAAAGAGTGTGCTACACTCGCGCCATGGCTACTGGTGGCGCTGACTGACACTCCCACGTTAATTCACATATAAACCCAATAAAGTGGCTGGGGGGATAGTGTCGTGGTAGCTCAGTGGTAGAGCATCGAACGCGTCATTCGAAGGTCGCAGGTTCGGATCCTGCCCACGGCAAGTTATATTTTTCACCCACTTTTCTTCATATTCTACAATACATTTCGGTCTAATGTCTTCCCCTATACTTACTTGGCATTATTGTCTGTGAGATCTCATAGTATTGTGTAAAACACAAACAAGGAGTCCCTTAGAGTATACACTTCTTCCTTAATCACTAATGAGGGTCTAGTACTGGCAGACTTAGCGCCTTTAGGTTGTATACGGGGAGTTTTGGTCAGCTGCCAACTCGTAATAAGTTCACGTGCTACAGTGACGCCAAATAGGCTCAAAAGAGTGTGGTACACTCGACTCTATGGCTACTGGTGGCGCTGACTGACCTCCCACGTAAACATTTATAATTAACCCAATTAAAGGGCTGGGGGGATGCGGTCGTGGTAGCTCAGTGGTAGAGCATTGAAACGCGTCATTCGAAGGTCGCAGGTTCGGATCCTGCCCACGGCAAGTTATATTTTTCACCCACTTTTCTTCATATTACATTACATTTCGGTCTAATGTCTTCCCCTATACTTTACTTGGCATTATTGTCTGTTAGATCTCAATAATATTGTGTAAAACACAAAAAACGAGCCCTTAAGAATACACTTCTTTCCTTAATTCATGAACGAGGGTCTCGTACTTGCAGATTAGCCTTTAGGTTGTATACGAGGGACTATTGGTCAGCTGCCAAGTAGTAATCAGTTCTCGTGCTACGTGACGCCAAATAGGCTCAAAAGAGTGTGCTACACTCGCCGCCATGGCTACTGGTGGCGCTGACTAACACTCCCACGTTTAATTCACATATAAACCCAATAAAGTGGCTGGGGGGATAGCTGTCGTGGTAGCTCAGTGGTAGAGCATCGAACGCGTCATTCGAAGGTCGCAGGTTCGGATCCTGCCCACGGCAAGTTATCTTTTCACCCACTTTTCTTCATATTTACATTACATTTCGGTCTAATGTCTTCCCCTATACTTTCCTTGGCATTATTGTCTGTTGAGATCTCATTAATATTGTGTAAAACACAAAAAACGAGCCCTTAAGAATACACTTCTTTCCTTAATTCATGAACGAGGGTCTCGTACTGGCAGATTTAGCCTTTAGGTTGTATACGAGGGACTATTGGTCAGCTGCCAAGTAGTAATCAGTTCTCGTGCTACGTGACGCCAAATAGGCTCAAAAGAGTGTGCTACACTCGGCGCCATGGCTACTGGTGGCGCTGACTAACACTCCCACGTTTAATTCACATATAAACCCAATAAATTGGCTGGGGGGGATAGGTGTCGTAGGTAGCTCAGTGGTAGAGCATCGAACGCGTCATTCGAAGGTTGCAGGTTGGGATCCTGCCCACGGCAAGTTATCTTTTCACCCACTTTTCTTCATATTTACAATACAATTCGGTGTAATGTCTTCCCTATACTTTCCTTGGCATTATTGTCTGTTAGATCTCATTAATATTGTGTAAACACAAAAAAGGAGCCCTTAAAGTATACACTTCTTTCCTTAATTCACTAAGGGAGGGTCTCGTACTGGCAGACTTAGCGCCTTTATGTTGTATACGAGGGACTTTTGGTCCAGCTGCCAACTCGTAATAAAGTTCACGTGCTACGTGACGCCAAATAGGCTGAAGAGAGTGTGCTACACTCGCCGCCATGGCTACTGGTGGCGCTGACTGATACTCCCACGTTTAATTGAAATATAAACCCAATAAAGTGGCTGGGGGGATAGCTGTCGTGGTAGCTCAGTGGTAGAGCATCGAACGCGTCATTCGGAGGTCGCAGGTTTGGATCCTTCCCTCGGCAAGTATCTTGTCACCCACTTTCTTCATATCTACAATAAAATTCGGTGAAAATGTCTTCCCCTATACTTTCCTTGGCATTATTGTCTGTTAGATCTCATTATTAATTGTGTAAAACACAAAAAACGAGCCCTTAAGAATAGACTTCTTTCCTTAATTCATGAACGAGGGTCTCGTACTGGCAGATTTAGCCTTTAGGTTGTATACGAGGGATTATTGGTCAGCTTCCAAGTAGTAATCTGTTTTCGTGCTACTTGACGCCAAATAGGCTCAAAAGAGTGTGCTACACTCGCCGCCATGGCCACTGGTGGCGCTGACTAACACTCCGACATTTAATTCACATATAAACCCAATAAAGTGGCTGGGGGATAGGTGTCATGGTAGCTCAGTGGTAGAGCATCGAACGCGTCATTCGAAGGTCGTAGGTTGGGATCCTGCCCACGACAAGTTATCTTTTCACCCACTTTTCTTCATATTTACAATACAATTCGGTATAATGTCTTCCCTATACTTTCCTTGGCATTATTGTCTGTTAGATCTCAATATAATGGTGTAAAACTAAAAAAAAGGAGCCCTTAGGTATACACTTCTTTTTTTAATTCCCTAAGGAGGGTCTCGTACTGGCAGACTTAGCGCCTTTAAGTTGTATACGAGGGACTTTTGGTCAGCTGCCAACACGTAATAAAATCACGTGCTACACGACGCCAAATAGGCTCAAAAGAGTGGGCTACACTCGCCGCCCATGGCTACTGGTTGCGCTGACTGACACTTCCACGTTTAATTCACATATAAGCCCAATACAGTGGCGGGGGGGGATAGCTGTCGTTGTAGCTTAATAGTAGAGCATCGAACGCGTCATTCGAAGGTCGCAGGTTCGAATCCTGCCCACGGCAAGTTATCTTTTCACCCACTTTTCTTCATGTTTACATTACAATTTGGTGTAATGTCCCTTCCCCTATACTTTTCTTGGCATTATTGCCGGTTAGATCTCAATAATATTGTGTAAAACACAAAAAACGAGCCCTTAAGTATACACTTCTTTCCTCAGTTCAATAACGATGGTCTCCTACTGGCAGACTTAGCACCTTTAGGTTGTATACGAGGGACGTTTGGTCAGCTGCCAACTCGTAATAAGTTTAACGTGCTACGTGACGCCAATAGGCTCAAAAAAGTGTGCTACACTCGCCGCTATGGCTACTGGTGGCGCTGACGGACACTCCCAAGTTTAATTCACATATAAACCCATTATAGTGGCTTGGGGGATAGCTGGCGTGGTAGCTCAGTGGTAGACCAATGAACGCGTCATTCGAAGGTCGCAGGTTCGGATCCTGCCCAGGGCAAGTTATATTTTCACCCACTTTTCTTCATTATTACATTACATTTCGGTCTAATGTCTTCCCCTATACTTTACTTGGCATTATTGTCAGTTAGATCTCAATAATATTGTGTAAAACACCAAAAACGAGCCCTTAAGAATACACTTCTTTCCTTAATTCAAGAACGAGGGTCTCGTACTGGCAGATTTAGCCTTTAGGTTGTATACGAGGGACTATTGGTCAGCTGCCAAGTAGTAATCAGTTCTCGTGCTACGTGACGCCAAATAGGCTCAAAAGAGTGTGCTACACTCGGCCGCCATGGCTACTGGTGGCGCTGACTAACACTCCCACGTTTAATTCACATATAAACCCAATAAATTGGCGGGGGGGATAGGTGTCGTAGTAGCTCAGTGGTAGAGCATCGAACGCGTCATTCGAAGGTTGCAGGTTGGGATCCTGCCCACGGCAAGTTATCTTTTCACCCACTTTTCTTCATATTTACAATACAATTCGGTATAATGTCTTCCCTATACTTTCCTTGGCATTATTGTCTGTTAGATCTCAATAATATTGTGTAAAACACAAAAAAGGAGCCCTTAAATATGCGCTTCTTTCCTTATTCACTAAGGAGGGTCTCGTACTGGCAGACTTAGCGCCTTTATGTTGTATACGAGGGACTTTTGGTCAGCTGCCAACTCGTAATAAGTTCACGTGCTACGTGACGCCAAATAGGCTGAAGAGAGTGTGCTACACTCGCCGCCATGGCTACTGGTGGCGCTGACTGATACTCCCACGTTTAATTGAAATATAAACCCAATAAAGTGGCTGGGGGGGATAGCTGTCGTTGTAGCTTAATAGTAGAGCATCGAACGCGTCATTCGAAGGTCGCAGGTTCGAATCCTGCCCACGGCAAGTTATCTTTTCACCCACTTTTCTTCATATTTACATTACAGTTCGGTCTGATGTCTTCCCCTATACTTTTCCTTGGCATTATTGTCTAGTTAGATCTCAATAATATTGTGTAAAACACAAAAAGGAGCCCTTAAGTATACGCTTCTTTCCTTAATTCACTAAGGAGGGTCTCGTACTGGCAGACATTAGCGCCTTTAGGTTGTATACGAGGGACTTTTGGTCAGCTGCCAACTCGTAATAAGGTTCACGTGCTACGTGACGCCAAATAGGCTCAAGAAGAGTGTGCTACACTCGCCGCCATGGCTACTTGTGGCGCTGACTGATACTCCCACGTTTAATTGCAATATAAACCCAATAAAGTGGCTGGGGGGATAGCTGTCGTGGTAGCTCAGTGGTAGAGCATCGAACGCGTCATTCGAAGGTCGCAGGTTCGGATCCTTCCCACGGCAAGTTATCTTGTCACCCACTTTTCTTCATATCTACAATAAATTCGGTCTAATGTCTTCCCCTATACTTTCCTTGGCATTATTGTCTGTTAGATCTCATTATTATTGTGTAAAACACAAAAAACGAGCCCTTAAGAATACACTTCTATCCTTAATTCATGAACGAGGGTCTCGTACTGGCAGATTTAGCCTTTAGGTTGTATACGAGGGACTATTGGTCAGCTTCCAAGTAGTAATCAGTTCTCGTGCTACTTGACGCCAAATAGGCTCAAAAGAGTGTGCTACACTCGCCGCCATGGCTACTGTTGGCGCTGACTAACACTCCCCTCGTTTAATTCACATATAAACCCAATAAAGTGGCTGGGGGGATAGGTGTCATGGTAGCTCAGTGGTAGAGCATCGAACGCGTCATTCGAATGTCGCAGGTTGGGATCCTGCCCACGGCAAGTTATCTTTTCACCCACTTTTCTTCATATTTACAATACAATTCGGTATAATGTCTTCCCTATACTTTCCTTGGCATTATTGTCTGTTAGATCTCAATAATATTGTGTAAACACAAAAAAGGAGCCCTTAAGTAATACACTTCTTTCCTTAATTCATGAACGAGGGTCTCGTACTGGCAGACTTAGCGCCTTTAGGTTGTATACGAGGGACTATTGGTCAGCTGCCAACGTAGTAATCAGTTCTACGTGCTACGTGACGCCAAATAGGCTCAAAAGAGTGTGCTACACTCGCCGCCATGGCTACTGGTGGCGCTGACTAACACTCCCACGTTTAATTCACATATAAACCCAATAAAATGGCTGGGGGGATAGCTGTCGTGGTAGCTTCAGTGGTAGAGCATCGAACGCGTCATTCGAAGGTCGCAGGTTCGGATCCTGCCCACGGCAAGTTATCTTTTCGCCCACTTTTCTTCATATTTACATTAAATTTCGGTCTAATGTCTTCCCCTATACTTTGCCTTGGCATTATTGTCTAGTTAGATCTCATTAATATTGTGTAAAACACAAAAAAGGAGCCCTTAAGTATACACTTCTTTCCTTAAACTCATTAACGAGGGTCTCGTACTGGCAGACTTAGCGCCTTTAGGTTGTAAACGTGGAACTTTTGGTCAGCTGCCAACTCGTAATAAGTTAACGTGCTACGTGACGCCAAATAGGCTCAGAAGAGTATGCTACACTCGATGCTATGGCTTACTGGTGGCGCTGACTGACACTCCCACGTTAAAGTCATATATAAACCAATAAAGTGGCTGGGGGGGATAGCTGTCGTGGTAGCTCAGTGGTAGAGCATTGAACGCGTCATTCGAAGGTCGCACGTTCGGATTCCTGCCCACCGCAAGTTATGTTTTCACCCCCTTTTCTTCATATTTACATTACAGTTCTGTGTAACGTCTTCCCTTATACTTTCCATGGCATTATTGTCTGTTAGATCTTATTAACATTGTGTAAAACACAGAAAAAACAAGCCCTTAAGCATACACTTCTTTCCTTAATTCAGTAACGAGGGTCTCGTATTGGCAGACTTAGCGCCTTTAGGTTGTATACGAGGGACTATTGGTCAGCTGCCAAGTAGTAATCAGTTCTCTTGCTACGTGACGCCAAATAGGCTCAAAAGAGTGTGCTACACTCGCCGCCATGGCTACTGGTGGCGCTGACTAACACTCCCACGTTTAATTCACATATAAACCCAATACAGTGGCTGGGGGGATAGCTGTCGTGGTAGCTTAGTGGTAGATCATCGAACGCGTCATTCGAAGGTCGCAGGTTCGGATCCTGCCCACGGCAAGTTGTCTTTTCACCCACTTTTCTTCATATTTACATTACAATTCGGTCTGATGTCTTCTCCCTACACTTTCCTTGGCATTATTGTCAGTTAGATCTCATTAATATTGTGTAAAACACAAAAAAGGAGTCCTTAAGTATACACTTCTTTCCTTAACTCATTAACGAGGGTCTCGTACTGGCAGACTTAGCGCCTTTAGGTTGTATACGTGGGACTTTTGGTCAGCTGCCTACTCGTAATAGGTTCACGTGCTACGTGATGCCAAATAGGCTCAAAAGAGTGTGCTACACTCGACGCTATGGCTACTGGTGGCGCTGACTGACACTCCCACGTTAAATTCATATATTAACCCAATAAAGTGGCTGGGGGGATAGGTGTCGTGGTAGCTCAGTGGTAGAGCATCGAACGCGTCATTCGAAAGTCGCAGGTTGGGATTCTGCCCACGGCAAGTCAGCTTTTCACCCACTTTTCTTCATATTTACAATACAATTCGGTCTAATGTCTTCCCCTATACTTTCCTTGGCATTATTATCTGTGACATCTCAATAATATTGTGTAAAACACAAAAAAGGAGCCCTTAAGTATACACTTCATTCCTTAATTCACTAAGGGGGGTCTCGTACTGGCAGACTTAGCGCTTTTAGGTCGTATAAGAGGGACTTTTGGTCAGCTGCCAACTCGTAATAAGTTCACGTGCTATATGACGCCAAATAGGCTCAAAAGAGTGTGCTAGACTCGACGCTATGGCTACTGGTGGCGCTGACTGACACTCCCACGTTAAATTCATATATTAATCCAATAAATTGGCTGGGGGGATAGCGGTCATGGTAGCTCAGTGGTAGAGCATTGAACGCGTCATTCGAAGGTCGCAGGTTCGGATCCTGCCCACGGCAAGTTATATTTTCACCCACTTTTCTTCATATTTACATTACATTTCGGTGTAAAGCCTTCCCCTATACTTTACTTGGCATTATTGTCTGTTAGATCTCATTATTATTGTGTAAAACACAAAAAAGGAGTCCTTAAGTATACACTTCTTTCCTTAATTCACTAATGAGGGTCTCGTACTGGCAGACTTAGCGCCTTTAGGTTGTATACGTGGGACTTTTGGTCAGCTGCCAACTCGTAATAAGTTCACGTGCTATATGACGCCAAATAGGCTCAAAAGAGTGTGCTAGACTCGACGCTATGGCTACTGGTGGCGCTGACTGACACTCCCACGTTAAATTCATATATTAATCCAATAAAGTGGCTGGGGGGATAGCTGTCGTGGTAGCTTAGTGGTAGAGCATCGAACGCGTCATTCGAAGGTCGCAGGTTCGGATCCTGCCCACGGCAAGTTATCTTTTCACCCACTTTTCTTCATATTTACATTACAATTCGGTCTGATGTCTTCCCCTATACTTTCCTTGGCATTATTGTCAGTTAGACCTCATTAATATTGTGTAAAACATAAAAAGGAGCCCTTAAGTATACACTTCTTTCCTTAACTCATTAACGAGAGTCTCGCACTGGCAGACTTAGCGCCTTTAGGTTGTATACGTGGGACTTTTGGTCAGCTGCCAACTCGTAATAAGTTCACGTGCTACGTGATGCCAAATAGGCTCAAAAGAGTGTGCTACACTCGACGCTATGGCTACTGGTGGCGCTGACTGACACTCTCACGTTAAATTCATATATCAACCCAATAAAGTGGCTGGGGGGATAGGTGTCTTGGTAGCTCAGTGGTAGAGCATCGAACGCGTCATTCGAAAGTCGCAGGTTGGGATCCTGCCCACGGCAAGTCAGCTTTTCACCCACTTTTCTTCATATTTACAATACAATTCGGTCTAATGTCTTCCCCTATACTTTCCTTGGCATTATTATCTGTGACATCTCAATAATATTGTGTAAAACACAAAAAAGGAGCCCTTAAGTATACACTTCATTCCTTAATTCACTAAGGAGGGTCTCGTACTGGCAGACTTAGCGCTTTTAGGTCGTATAAGAGGGACTTTTGGTCAGCTGCCAACTCGTATTAAGTTCACGTGCTACATTACGCCAAATAGGCTCAAAAGAGTGTGCTGGTCTCGACGCTATGGCTACTGGTGGCGCTGACTGACACTCCCACGTTAAACTCATATATTAACCCAATAAAGTGGCTGGCGGGATAGCGGTAGTGGTAGCTCAGTGGTAGAGCATTGAACGCGTCATTCGAAGGTCGCAGGTTCGGATCCTGCCCACGGCAAGTTATATTTTCACCCACTTTTCTTCATTATTACATTAAATTTCGGTCTAATGTCTTCCGCTATACTTTACTTGGCATTATTGTCTGTTAGATCTCAATAATATTGTGTAAAACACAAAAAACGAGCTCTTAAAAATACTCTTCTTCCTTAATTCATGAACGAGGGTCTCGTACTTGCAGATTTAGTCTTTAGGTTGTATACGAGGGACTATTGGTGCACTTGCAAGTAGTAATCAGTTCTCGTGCTACGTGACGCCAAATAGGCTCAAAAGAGTGTGCTACACTCGCCGCCATGGCTACTGGTGGCGCTGACTAACACTCCCACGTTTAATTCACATATAAACCCAATAAAATGGCTGGGGGGATAGCTGTCGTGGTAGCTCAGTGGTAGAGCATCGAACGCGTCATTCGAAGGTCGCAGGTTCGGATCCTGCCCACGGCAAGTTATCTTTTCGCCCAATTTTCTTCATATTTACTTTAAATTCGGTCTAATGTCTTCCCCTATACTTTGCTTGGCATTATTGTCTGTTAGATCTCATTAATATTGTGTAAACACAAAAAAGGAGCCCTTAAGTATACACTTCTTTCCTTAATTCACTAAGGAGGGTGTCATACTGGCAGACTTAGCGCCTTTAGGTGTTATACGTGGGACTTTTGGTCAGGTGCCAACTCGTAATAAGTTCACGTGCTACGTCACGCCAAATAGGCTCAAAAGAGTGTGCTACAATTGACGCTATGGCTACTGGTGTCGCTGATTAACACTCCCACGTTTAATTCACATATAAACACAATAAAATGGCTGGGGGGATAGCTGTCGTGGTAGCTCAGTGCGTAGAGCATTGAACGCGTCATTCGAACGGTAGCAGGTTCGGATCCTGCCCATGGCAAGTTATATTTCACCCACTTTTCTTCATTCTTACATTATATTTCGGTCTTATGTCTTCCCCTATACTTTACTTGGCATCATTGTCTGTTAGATCTCATTAATATTGTGTAAAACACAAAAAACGAGCCCTTAAGAATACACTTCTTTCCTTAATTCATGAACGAGGGTCTCGTACTTGCAGATTTAGCCTTTAGGTTGTATACGAGGGACTATTGGTCAGCTGCCAAGTAGTAATCAGTTCTCATGCTACGTGACGCCAAATAGGCTCAAAAGAGTGTGCTACACTCGCCGCCATGGCTACTGGTGGCGCTGACTAACACTCCCACGTTTAATTCACATATAAACCCAATACAGTGGCTGGGGGGGATAGCTGTCGTGGTAGCTTAGTGGTAGATCATCGAACGCGTCATTCGAAGGTCGCAGGTTCGGATCCTGCCCACGGCAAGTTGTCTTTTCACCCCACTTTTCTTCATATTTACATTACAATTCGGTCTGATGTCTTCTCCTACACTTTCCTTGGCATTATTGTCAGTTAGATCTCATTAATATTGTGTAAAACACAAAAAAGGAGTCCTTAAGTATACACTTCTTTCCTTAACTCATTAACGAGGGTCTCGTACTGGCAGACTTAGCGCCTTTAGGTTGTATACGTGGGACTTTTGGTCAGCTGCCTACTCGTACTAGGTTCACGTGCTACGTGATGCCAAATAGGCTCAAAAAGAGTGTGCTACACTCGACGCTATGGCTACTGGTGGCGCTGACTGACACTCCCACGTTAAATTCATATATTAACCCGAATAAAGTGGCTGGGGGGATAGGTGTCGTGGTAGCTCAGTGGTAGAGCATCGAACGCGTCATTCGAAAGTCGCAGGTTGGGATTCTGCCCACGGCAGTCAAGGCTTTTCACCCACTTTTCTTTCATATTTACAATACAATTCGGTCTAATGTCTTCCCCTATACTTTCCTTGGCATTATTATCTGTGACATCTCATAATATTGTGTAAAACACAAAAAAGGAGCCCTTAAGTATACACTTCATTCCTTAATTCATAAGGAGGGTCTCGTACTGGCAGACTTAGCGCTTTTAGGTCGTATAAGAGGGATTTTGGTCAGCTGCCAACTCGTATTAAGTTCACGTGCTACATGACGCCAAATAGGCTCAAAAGAGTGTGCTGGTCTCGACGCTATGGCTACTGGTGGCGCTGACTGACACTCCCACGTTAAATCATATATTAACCCAATAAAGTGGCTGGGGGATAGCGGTAGTGGTAGCTCAGTGGTAGAGCATTGAACGCGTCATTCGAAGGTCGCAGGTTCGGATCCTGCCCACGGCAAGTTATATTTTCACCCACTTTTCTTCATATTTACATTACATTTCGGTGTAAAGCCTTCCCCTATACTTTACTTGGCATTATTGTCTGTTAGATCTCAATAATATTGTGTAAAACACAAAAAACGAGCTCTTAA
>WOVY01016225.1:0-19899 GCA_013436015.1 Rhipicephalus annulatus
CCTCGATATGTATATATCAGCGTGTCAAAAGATATCATCAGAGCGTATGAAAAAAATCGGCCATTTCGAAACAACATATTGCCACGTTCCATTTCCCAAGTTTTTGTTATCGTCCCAAAACACCACACGATTCTCAGCGCAAACCGCGCCTGCAGTTTTCTAGAAGGTTCCGGATTGTAGTAGATCATCTCGATAAGATTACACCCACTGTGAGAACGGTACAGATTGTTCTGAAACCTATGCCACCGCCAGCGATAATGCTATAACATTCGACGGCAAGAGTATGAATGCCAACGCGCTTCGCCGCCTGTCAGTTGTTGATCGAAGGCCGACGCTGCGTTCGCCGCTATCAGTCCGAGACTGCTATCTGGCAAGACTGCTGCTGTGATTAGACTTTCTCTTTACCGGGCACAGGTTCGCCCAAATAAACAGTTAAATCCCAACACGAAGTTTCCTGTCTTAGGCCACGTCACGACCCCGTGACATCTGGTGGAGGTGCTGCTTCGTTCATGTACCGGACGCCCACGTCAAGCCGTGAAGCCAGCCCCGTCGCGGAGAAGACACCGACGCCAACCAAGAGCAGCGAACAAGCTGCCGACAGCAAGGTCTCCCACCGGAGTACGGCCTTCTAACAAGACAAGGCGCGGAAGACCAAGACCATGACCTCGACTGCAGCGACAATGACAACCGGAGTGACCCAGCCCACGATCGTCATTCATCAACCCAGGGAACCACCAACGTTCCATGGCTCATCGTTTGAAGACCCGGAAACCTGGCTAGAAACATACGACCGCGTGGCCGCCCTCAACCACTGGGACAACGAAGAAAAGCTCCGTTGTGTGTACATCTACCTGGAAGACACCGCAAGACCTGGCTAGAGAATCGGGAGTCCACGCTCCGAACGTGGGATGTCTTCTGCGGCGCATTTCTGCAAACTTTCGCGAGCGTCGCTCGCAAAGAGAGGGCCACTGCTCTACTCGAGACCCGGGTTCAGCTACCAAATGAAAAGGTTGGAATTTTCACAGAGGAGATGACCCGCCTATTCCGTCACGCTGACCCAGACATGCCTGAGGAAAAGAAAGTTCGTTTCCTTATGCGAGGGGTCAAACAGGAGCTCTTCGCGGGACTAATGAGGAATCCACCGAACACCGTCCAAGAATTTGTATCCTAGGCGACCACCATCGAAAAAACCCTGGACATGCGCACCAGACAGTATAATTGTCGCCTGACTCCAGAATGCGCTGCTGCTCAAGCCAGTGACTCCGACGACCTGCGTGAAACGATCCGAGCGATCGTGCGGGAAGAGCTGCGCAAACTGTTGCCTACGACGCAGCCTCAAGTGGATTCGATCGCGGACATTGTGCGAGAAGAAGTCCGGCAATCGCTTCGAATTCCCCACGCACCGCTTCCCGAGCCGGAAGCTATGAGCTACGCCGCTGCACTGCGCCACAACGCTCCTCCCCGTCCACGCCAAAACGCCGCCCCATCGCACTTCCGTCGACAGACGCCACCGCCGCCACCACCCCCACCGACGTCATACCGTTCGCCCAGCAGCCCAGCGCAGTGCACCGAGGAGACTGACGTCTGGCGCACCCCTCACCATCGCCCGCTCTGCTACCACTGCGGCGAGGCCGGACACACATACCGCCGTTGCCAGTACCGACAGATGGGACTGCGTGGCTTCGCCGTCAATGCACCGCGTCAACAGCCAGGAGAACGACCACGTGACATCGCCGACTACCTGACAGGAACTCGTGGACACCACGACGCCCTTCGCGTTCGCCGTCGCCCAGCCGCCGCCACGTCACCGCACCACCGGCAGTACTCTGGACCAACGCGGGGCCGGTCTCCTAGCCCGTATCCGGGAAACCAAGGGCAGCAACCGGTGGAGGTCCGGTTGCTGTGCGACCAACTACCGAAGATCCTCCGACGACGACGACGCCGCGACGGAGCTTTCCGAACACAACGCCAAACAGCAAAAGCCCTGACGGCGAAAGCTCACTTACCAAAGGTGGCCTGACGAAGCAACATGGAAGCAGCGTTACAAGCCGACGCAGCCGTGACCCGACGCCACGCCCTAACTGTAATGCGAGACGGTGATCTAGCGACCTCGACGTTCTTATCGACGGCCACAGTGTGACCGCTCTCGTCGATACTGGAGCCGGCTATTCTGTCATCAGTGGGTCGTTTCGCCGCGAAGTAAAGAAAGTTAGGACAGCTTGGAAAGGCCCCGAAATCCGCACAGCCGGAGGCCATCTCGTAACGCCTGCAGGAATCTGCACAGCGAGAGTCACCATTAACGGCTGTATTTATCCTACAGACTTCGTAGTCCTACAGCGTTGCTCAAGAGATGTCATCCTTGGCATGGACTTCTTATGCTCCATGGTGCTGTCATCAACCTAAAAACAAAGTCGATAACGTTATCCACAGAAGAAGCAACTACCGCCACGCACGCCGTCAGAACACCGTGCCTTGAATGTGCTGGAAGAACAAGCCACCATTCCGCCTCGCTCAAGCGTCATTATTTCAGTCGGCGCTCCTAAATCACCTGACTTGGAAGGCGTCGTTGAAGGCAGTCAGCATCTGTTGGTCACCCCGAAATATTTGCGTCGCAAGAGGAATTGCAGAGCTGCGGGGAGGCAAAGCAACGGTTATGCTCACGAATTTCAGCAATGAGTACAAACATGTGAACAAAGGAACAACGGTCGCATACATCGAAGAAATTGTCGAAGCCACCAGTGCTTTCGCCCTCGCCGATTCTGCCGAACCTGCTCAGGGGAACCAAGCCCCTCCCATAGCTTTCGACGTCAATCCCAGACTTCCGAACGATAAGCAAGAACAGCTCAAGGCCCTGCTCCTGCAATACGAAGATTGCTTTTCGTCGTCATCGAAAATTCGGCAGACCCCAATCACGAAACATCGCATCATAAACCGAAGAAAATGCCAGACCACTCCGTCAGAGTCCGTACAGGGTTTCCACGCGAGAACGTGAGGCCACGAAGAGACAAGTTGATGAAATGCTGCGGGATGACATTATCCAGCCGTCCAAGAGTCCATGGGCATCCCCCGTGGTGTTAGTGAAGAAAAAGGATGGGACCCTACGTTCGGCGTCGATTATCGCCGCCTGAAAAAAAATCACAAGAAAGGACGTGTATCTTCTCCCACGAATAGACGACGCACTTGATCGGCTCCATAACGCCAAGTACTTTTCGTCAATGGACCTCAAGACTGGCTATTGGCAAATCGAAGTCGACGAAAGAGACCGAAACAAGACGGCGTTTATAACACCGGACGGCCTCTTCGAGTTTAAGGTGATGCCCTTCTGCCTTTGCTCAGCGCCTGCAACTCTTCAACGCGTTATGGATACAGTACTGGCAGGATTGAAGTGGCAGACTTGCCTTGTTTACTTGGACGACGTCGTCGTGTTTTCCTCGAGTTTCGATTAGCATCTTCGGCGCCTTGAAGCTGTACTTCAAGCCATCAAGACTTCCGGACTCACACTGAAGCCAGAAAAGTGCAGATTTGAGTATGAGGAGCTCTTCTTTCTGGGGCACGTTATCAGCAAGTCTGGAGTTCGTCCCGATCCACGAAAAACAGCCGCCATCGCCGACTTCCCGCCGCCCACTGACAAGAAAGCCGTGCGCCGATTTCTGGGCCTGTGTGCCTATTTAAGATAATATTTTATTAATTCAATAAAAGATAATACATAGGAAAAATGTTATACAGAAGGAGGTCCCAAAGCTCTAGGCTGCAAGGGGACCTCCTGTGCTGGTTACATAAAGAAAACAAAACATGTAAAGCAACTCGGCAAACAATAGAATAAGTTTAAAGGAATCAAGTACATTTCATTGCAAAAGAAAGAAACAGTAAATTATTGAAAAATCGAAACACTTGATAGCAGATGAAATCCATCAGCAAATGATCAATAACACCTGGCAGCAGAGGAAATGAAACTTGAATTGTATATACACATAAGTGCATGTTAGATAATAAATGATCGATACAAATATCACATGTGCTGAGTAGTAATAGGTAAAAAAAGAAAAGTTAAAAGTGGTATGTCTCAAAGCGGCAACAATGCCAGACACATGTTATTCATCTAATTTGGTACAAAACAGAGCAAACATAATGAACGATTAGTTCCGATTGAGCAGCATAAACAACAAAATTATTTAAACATTAAGTAAATAGGAAATTAGGCGTTTTTAAAACTACCTATGTTTGGAGACATTTTTACGTCACTTGGAATACCGTTCCAAACGGAAATAGCTGTGAAGGTAGAAGTGAATCTGCCATAGTTAGTTCTAACTTTCGGTAACAGGAGGTTATTATTTGATGCAAATCGAGTTATATTTTGATTAATGAGTTGTTCTTTATGGAAGACCATGAAAGGCATGTTTGAGTGAAGAGAATTGTATGTAAGGGTTGCCATGTTGAAAAGAAAAAGTTTATGAATTGTTAGAATACGAAGCCCTTGTAAAATAGCAGATGCGCTACATCGTGATGGTTGATATGTGATAATGCGAATGGCCTGGTTTTGAACATATTGCAAAGGAGCAAGATGAGTGCTATATGTATTGCACCAGGATGCAATGCAGTAAGTGAAGTGACTGTGAACGAAGGCATAGTAAAGAGAAAGCAAGGTATTTAGACCAAAGTATGGACGTGCTTTGATGAGAATCCGGATGCCATAAGCTGCTTTTTGCTTTAGGTGTGAGATATGGGAAGTATACTTTAAATTTGCATCAAGAATCACTCCTAGAAATCTACACTGACTGGAGGCTTTGATAGGATAATTATTGACCGTTATAGACGGATATTCAGTGACCTTTTTTTGAGTGGGGGTGAAATAGCACAAAAACTGTTTTACTAGGGTTAATTTCCAGTGAATTATGACGACACCAGCGAATTATATTTTCAAGATCACTGTTTAGTTTAAAAGTAACAGTATCGATCGAGGTGCAAGCAGTTAAAATCGTAGTGTCATCCGCATACAGATAAGGTAGACAGTGCGATAGGTGAGAAGTTAGATCATTAATGTAGATGGTGAAGAGTATTGGGCCTAGAATTGATCCTTGAGGTACTCCCCGATTGATTATTTTAAAATTAGAAAGATGATTGGATATGCTAACAGCCTGTTCCCTGTCAGTTAAGTAGCTGTGAATGAAGTTCAGGGCAGGTCCTACAACACCGGCCGCGTTTAGCTTGGTAATTAAAATTTTATGAAGGATTGAATCGAACGCTTTCGTGAGGTCAATAAACACTGCTCCAGCATATTTACCTGAGTCAATATAGTGTTTAAATCGTATCCGTGAATGAAAGAAGCGCGAGGTTGGTAGAGTAGCCTGCACGAAAGCCAAACTGCGAGGCAGACAGAATGCTAAATTTAGTTAAGTAATTTGTTAGTCGCTTTCAAAGCACTTCTCTATAACTTTGCTGAGCACAGACAGTATTGCAATGGGGCGATAGTTAGAAACCAAACCCTTATCGCCTTTTTTAAAGACAGGAACTATTTTGGCTCTCTTTAAATCAGATGGAAATGTGCCATTTTTAAACAAAAGGTTAATTACATGTGAGAGGGGATCAGCGACGATATCAGCGACATATTTCAAGTGAACTGGTTGAATTTCATCAAGACCCGCGCTTGTTAATTTTAATTTCTTGATCACATTGTGAATTTCTTCTGGTATGGTAGGATATAGAAAAAAGGACTGTGGTTGCCTTTCAAGCGTACCTTCAAAGCTATCGGAAACGGGTGTGTTATTAACTGTAAAATAATTATTAAATTCATTCGCAATGGCTGTTGGTTCTTTGTAGGTGCCATTAATGCTAGAAATCTCATTTATTAGTGTTTCTTTTGAGTTCCTGTTCAGAAAAGAGTTGATGAGCTTCCATTGTTCAGTGATACCAGTGGCTTCATGAAATTTAGCTTCGTAATACCTTTTTTTGGCGTCTCTCAATAATTTATTTAGGATATTTTTGTAACAAGAATATCGCTGCTGCAATTTGTAGTTAAATGGACAACGTTTCGTCTTTTTGTACATATTGTCTTTCTTACGCATACACTTCAGTAAACCATCAGTGAGCCATGGGTTATGGGGTGCAGGATACCTTTTGTGGCATCTAACAAAAGTGGTTGCTTCGCGAATACATTGCCTCAATACTGATGAGAATGCTTCAAAAGCTAGCTCTGCATTTGTTTCGGATTTAATTCTCGACCAGTCAAATGATGATATGGAATCTATAAATGAAACTTTGTCAAAGAGGGCTTTTCGAAAAGAATGCTTCGTTCGTGACAAGGCCGACGACAAGCGACAAAAAATGGCATAGTGATCGGTGATATCGAGGGGTATTATGCCACATTCATTACTTGATAAGTGGTTAGATAGAATGTGGTCAATAAGCGTGTTTGAGCCACCCGTAATACATCTTGTCGGCAACGTAAGAAGCTGCTCATAACCAAAGCCTGTAAAACAATTTGAATATTCAACCGAACCTTGATTGGAATCTTCTAATAGATTGATGTTTATATCTCCCATAATAACAACGTTTTTCCTTTCTCGTGAAATTCGATCCAGGGTTTCATGCAGTGCCGAACAAAACTCTGGCACGGATGATGACGGTGAGCGGTAGACGCATGCTAGAATAGTTTTTTCTGAATGGGGCTGTTCAAGATTGTCATCGATTTCAATCCATACAGATTCCGTGTTATCAGCTAGAATGGCGAGATCGTTACGACGCTTATATCTTACTGAAGATGATATGAATATAGCTGATCCACCATGACTGTTCGATTGGCGGTGACAATATTCTGGAGTGTAGTGTGGTAAGCAATATAAGTTTCGGTCGTCAGACGATAGCCACGTTTCAGACATACAGATGAAGGAAAAGTGATGTGCAAGGGATGCTAGATAAACACAGATGTCGTCATAATGTTTTCTGAGACTACGCGTGTTGAAGTGGATGGCCGATAATCCTGGGCTTTCGAAAAAACGTTGAAGCTGGTTAGCGGAGTAATACATTTTGAGGCGTTTTGAAGGTTACTCAGCAATTCAGTTGATTGCCAGACACCAACTAGGAGGCAGAATGAAACACAGAAAGGTCTGCATCCTTCGTAATGCGGTATACCCGACTGTCAACTGATTTTCGTGCTTTGATCTGACAATTGTCGGTCCATAGGAACTTCCAGCCATGTTCCCTCTTAAGCTTCAGTGCCTTAGCGAAAAGTCCTTTCTTTTCCAACGTTAGATGATCATTTACATAAACAGGACGACTTTGCGAGCCCCCAAAGCCTAGTTCATTGGTGTTCAGTTTAGCTTTTCGTGCCTTAGTAATGAAATCTTGTTTCTTAGTACGTGAGCAGAACCGCGCGATGAGATTCTTGTCCCCCGTTCCAACTTTCCCTCGAACGCGATGAACGACGTCTATGTCCCCATCTGTAATAACGCAATCAATTTTTGCCCCTACAGCCTTCAAAATTGCCGTACAGTCTTCTCCCTGTGTACACGGAACATTCTTCAATTCAATGTTATTTAGCCGTGAGTATTGCTCAAGTTCAGCTACTCTGGTTGTCAAGGCATCATTCTGTGACTGCAGAGCTTGATTGACTGTGCGTAAACGGTCGCTTTCTGACCTCACTTCTTCGACAATAGAATTCAGCATTTCGACACTGGAGACCAAACTGTTGACTTCGGCCTTCAATGCGTCAATTTCAGGTTGCGTTGCGGAAGCTTTTTGGTTCATCTTCGCAACCAGCTTTTCCACTACATCATCCAGTTTACCTTCGGACCAGGCCTCAAGCGACTGGATTCTTTTCGTTAGTTCAGCTACAGTTGGCATAGTAAGACAAGCTACAAGCCATACACTACAAGCTACAATACACTGGCAGCAGCAAATGCGGTAATATGTTTATGAGCACGATGCAATAAGAAAACCCACCAACCTGCAAAGGCAAGTAAGTTCGTTTAGCTTGCGTTCCTCCAGCCGCAGGTGCTGCTGCCAAATGAAGCCGGGTAGCCTCCCGCACTACTTTTGTAGTCTGTTGGTATCAGCAGTCTTTATCACCAGGCGATGTTTCCACGGTTGACACTGGTCACGCAGGCGCGTTAGCCACCGACAGACCAAATCAGATGACCAGGTAGAAAGCGTACGCACCCGTTGAACAGTGAGCACGGGCACCCAGCGAAGCCCAGGCGAACCAGCGTCGTGTGGTCAGCTACGTAACCAAGTTGGGAACGTCGCAGAAAGCCCAGGTGAACCAAAGAGGCGGTTCGTGAAAAACTTCGCCCGCATCGCCGATCCTCTCACTAACCTTACCAAGGCCGACGTGCAGTTTAAGTGGGAAACGCCGCAGGAACACGCTTTCCAGGAGCTTAAACATCGCCTCCAGACACCTCCGTTACTTGCCCATTTCGACGAATTCGCCGAGACATAAATACATACTGACGCAAGCAGCGTAGGTCTTGGCGCCGTTCTTGTGCAGAGGGCTGACGGACTTGAAAGGGTTATTAGTTACGCCAGCCGATCGCTATCCAGAGCAGAAGCAAATTATTCCACAACAGAAAAGGAGTGCCTCGCCATCATCTGGGCTACGACGAAATTTCGCCCCTACCTCCACGGCAGACCCTTCAAAGTTGTGAGCGACCACCACGCATTTTGTTGGCTAGCCACTTTGAAGGACCCTTCAGGTCGCCTCACACGATGGAGCCTGACACTTCAAGAATATGACATTATTGTCATTTACAAGGCCGGCAAAAAACACTCCGACGCCGACTGTCTCTCTCGTGCGCCTGTCGACCAACCGTTACCCGACGACCCGGATGACGACTACTTCTTAGGAACGATAACTACCGACGACTTCGCTGAACGACAGAGGGCCGACCCGGAACTTAAGGCCCTAATAAAATACCTCGAAGGCAGGACCGCCGAAGTCCCGAAGGTATTCAAGCGCGCACTTGCGTCGTTCTTTCTACAAAACGGTCTTCTACAAAAGAAAATCTTTTCACCGCTTCGAGCTAAGTACCTCCTTGTGGTGCCTTCAGCTCTGCGACCAGAACTCCTGCAGGCCCTGCACGACGATCCGACGGCAGGGCACCTCGGTGTTTCTCGCACGCTCGCGAGGATACAAGAAAGGTACTACTGACCACGTCTTACCACCGACGTCACTCGTTATGTGAGAACATGCCGGGACTGTCAGCGACGCAAGAAACCGCCGACAAGGCCAGCGGGACTTCTGCAGCCAATTGATCCACCTTGCCGACCTTTCCAGCAGATTGGTATGGACCTACTGGGACCGTTCCCGACGTCGGCTTTCGGAAACAAGTGGATCGTGGTAGCTACCGACTACCTCACCCGCTACGCCGAGACAAAAGCCTTGCCAAAAGGCAGTGCATCCGAGGTAGCTAAGTTCTTCGTCGAAAATATCGTCCTACGTCACGGCGCCCCGGAGGTCCTTATCACCGACAGAGGAACGGCATTCACTGCCGACTTAACTCAAGCGATCTTGGCATACAGCCAAACAAACCACCGCCGCACGACAGCGTACCACCCACAGACCAACGGCCTCACCGAGCGGCTTAACAAGACGATCGCCGACATGCTGTCAATGTACGTCGATGTCGAACACAAGACGTGGGACGCCATTCTTCCGTATGTGACCTTCGCATACAACACGGCGGTGCAGGAGACGACGCAGATATCTCCATACAAATTGGTCTACGGAAGGAGCCCGGCAACGACGCTCGATGCCATGTTACCCAACGTCACCGACGAAGAAAACCTCAATGTGAGCGAGTACCTTCAACGCGCCGAAGAAGCCCGACAACTTGCGCGTCTGCGTATCAAGAATCAACAGACGACCGACAGCCACCGTTACAACCTTCGACGACGCTTTGTGGAATACTAGCCCGGTGAACGTGTTTGGGTGTGGACGCCGATACGCCGACGTGGACTAAGTGAAAAGCTTCTGCGACGGTACTTCGGACCGTACAGGGTGGTTCGACGTCTCGGCCCACTTGATTACGAGGTTGTCCCCGACGGCATCGCTAACTCTCAACGACGCCGATCGCGACCTGAAGTCGTCCATGTCACGCGCCTCAAGCCGTTTCATGCGCGTTAACAAACTGAACCAGTTTTTTGTATTAAAGTTGTATCGTAATTTATTCATTGTACTTTCTTGAATTATTATTGTACTTTCATTTTTAGTTAAAGCATCGGGACGATGCCTTTTTTGAGAGGGGGGCAATGCCACGTTCCATTTCCCAAGTTTTTGTTATCGTCCCAAAACATCACACGATTCTCAGTGCAAACCGCGCCTGCAGTTTTCTAGAAGGTTCCGGACTGTAGTAGATCATCTCGATAAGATTACACCCACTGTGCGAACGGTACAGATTGTTCTGAAACCTACGCCACCGCCAGCGATAACGCTAGAACATTCGATGGCAAGAGTATAAATGCCGACGCGCTTCGCCGCCTCTCAGTTGTTGATCGAAGGCCGACGCTGCGTTCGCCGCTATCAGTCCGACACTGCTATCTGTGCAAGACTGCTGCTGTATTTAGACTTTCATTTTACCGGGCACAGGTTCGACCAAATAAACAGTTAAATCCCAACACGAAGTTTCCTGTCTTCGGCCACGTCACGACCCCGTGACAATATCAAAGTCAGAACCAAGGGCACTCGATGAACTACGAAAAAACACTGTAATTACCATCAAACCGGCTGATAAAGGGGGCTGCATATTAATTCTAAACACGTCGGACTACTTAAAAAAGAGGAACGACAACTATCAGACACAAAATTCTACAAAGAACTTCCAACGGACCCCACTCCCGAATTTGAAAGGGAGATAAAAGTAACCCTAAACAATCTCCGCCAGGATGAGAAAATTACCGGCAAAATCTTAAAAGCAATGTTACCGGCCCATTCTGTTCGCGGTCGATTCTATTTGCTCCCCAAAATACGCAAGGCAGGCAATCCGGGACGTCCGATAGTATCCAGTAACAGCACATCAACAGAAATTATATCAGAATTCATTGATTCCTTAATAAAAAACAGCCCCCCAAATTTGCCCTATTAGCTAAAAGACACAAACCACTTCATTTGCGAAATTTCAAGTCTCGACATCCCAGGCGGCAGTTTACTGGTGACCATGGACGTCTGCTCACTGTACACCAACATACCCCACCATGACGGAATAGCGGCTATGGTTTCTGAATATGTAAAATCTGACTCATCAACTAGTGTAAGTGGCGAGGTACTGTTTACAATTCTTGAACTTGTACTCAATTATAACCATTTTGAGTTCAATGGCAAGCATTTCCTTCAGGTCAGTGGCACTGCAATGGGCAGAAAATGGCCCCAAACTTCGCGAGCACCTTTATGGTTTCACTTGAAATCCCATTCATTGAGGGACGCACTTTGACACCTTTCTACTACAGAAGATACTTAGACGATATTTTTATGATATGTAACCATGATGAGGGAAGTCTTTTCCGCTTTATAGAGGGTTTTAACAAGTGCCACCCGTCATATAAATTCACGCACAAAATTTCCAAAACTAGCATTAACTTTTTAGACGTCACTGTCACGGTCAAAAATGACCGCTTGTCAACAAACCTTTATAAAAAGCCTACAGACCGTCAAATGTTCCTACATTTCAACAGCAGCCACCCAAAGCATTGCAAAACGGGTATTCCATATTCTCAGACCTACCGGTACCGAAGAATATGCATCGATATGCGGGAATTTGACAGACACGCGGAACACCTAAAGCATTCCTTATTGAAACAAAATTATCCGGAAGACATTATTGACGATGCCATACTACGTGCTCGCAACGTGAACAGGAATGATATAGTTAAGGAACCAAACAGAGTATCTAAAACGACTTTCCAAACGAACCTTGTACTAACTTACTCCTCATCAGCGCCACGAACCAACAACATACTTTCCCGCCATTTCAACATAATCAGGCAAAGCAAACGACTAACTTCTATTTTCGCGAAGCCACCTCACGTGGTGTACCCCAGGGATAAAAATCTGAAGGACATTCTTGTCAGAACGAAAACAAACACCCCCAAAATGCAATCAGGGCGCCATCCCTGCGGAAAAGCTCGATGCAAGGTATGCCCACAGATTATCACAACACGTGAATCCAAAGCGAACTTCTCGGATTTCAAATTCTGCATAACTGAAAGCCCTGATTGTGACTCCAGTAACGTAATATACATGTTACATTGCAACATCTGTGGACAAGAATATATCGTCCAAACAGACAAGCCATTTCGGCTGTGGTTCAATATTCACCGGTACCACGCCACTTCGCTGCCGCAGCTACCTTTATCTAGACATCTGTGCCTGCCAAACCCCAGTTTTGAAAATATCAGCGTAACTCTTTTGCAGTCCAGTTTCTGAAACAGGCGCGAGCGTGAACAGCGTGAGGGATATTTTATTTTCAAATTTCAAACATTAATAGCCTGCATCAACGAGGACCCCGGAAAACTCTCCTGCCTCCGAGAAGTAAGCCAGGAGGAAATCGGTCACAAAGATTGATAGCTGGAGACCATGCTTGTTTTTTCTGACTGGCTCGTACGTGTACACTGTCCTTTCTTGTTTTCGTTTTTCTTCCCTTTTCCTTTTTGCTTTTTTTCACATGCAGATACCAAGTGTTTATGTTCACCTACCACTTGATGACCACTGAAGGGAAAAGGACGAGTATTAAAGGTTAATGGGTCGGTCGGCTCTTCCTTTCGGTTTACCCTTTCTCGGCTCATTAACCCTTTCTTTACGCACGCTGTCAAGGACCCCTCCCGCCACCGCGGCGACAATGTTGGGTGGCCCGACACACGTCGAGAACTCCACAGCACATGATAAAAACCGGATGTGGACGTACACGGACAGTTGATTTCGTTCTCAGTGTTGACAGTGGTTCTTCCTCTTTTTTACTTTCTTTCTTTTCTTTCTTTTTTTCTTTTTTCTCTTTGTCTTTTTTCTTCCCCTTTTTTTTCTTTTTTTCTCTTTCTTTGCATTTTTAGTTCCCTATCGCTCTCGCAAACATCTGTCAAGGCGAGAGGGACGCGGCAGCAACGAAGTTTGGAAGTTCATGTCAGTATAACTCATCCCCTGATGAAGGGAGGACACCTTACGAAACTGTTGGGAAATAAATATACTTATCCTTGTTGACAACGCTACCGTTGTGCCATATCCCATACCTATATATATATATATATATATATATATATATATATATATATATATATATATATATATATATATTTATAGTGTCGCAGTACAACGCGAACAAAGCGCAGGTACGCCTTCAGACAGCAAAAGCAGCGTGTTCTCAACAGCTGAGCCGCAAGATTGTCTTCTTCGTTCTCGATTCAAGCCCGAGGCCCACTACCTGGTGTCCACTAAATCCCCGCATCATCTTTTTCGTTCACATGTAGACGCGGGTCATTTGCCTCACTCTCAAGAAGCATCGACCCGATGCGACGTCAATAATGCAGTTTTTGTTTAAAGAAAAGTTTCACGCAATCACTCGCGGATGTATCCATAAACGTGCAAGTAGCTTAGCTTCTTCCGCGCGTTCCGTAAACGTGTTGGCGTCTGGGTCAATGTCGTCACCTTCGGGCGGTAGCATCGCATCTAACATAGTCCGTACTTTTTGTCCATGAACGACGCTGAACGGGGTCATGCGGGTTGTTTCTTGCTTGGCCGTGTTGTACACAAACGTTATCTATGGCAAGATTTCATCCCAATTTTTGTGTTGAACGTCTACGTACATCGAAAGCATGGCTTAAATGGTTTTGTATATGCGCTCTGTCAGCCCGTTCATTTGTGGGTGGTAGGCGGTGGTCATACGATGCGTTGTTCCACTCAGCATCAGGATGTGATTCAAAAGAGTTGCCGTAAATGCAGTTCCTCTCTCTGTGATCACGACGGTTGGTGCACCATGCCTCAGTACAATATTGATACATAACAGCCGCTAAACACGGCTGCATAAAAGAGGAGGACGATGGCTGGTCTGGCGCCATCTTGCTCGTCGAGTTCTGTGTGTTGTAAATAGATCATTAAACAAGTTACTCGTAACATTATTGGTGGAGGTGGACGACTCCCGTACCTCGATGGAGACGCCCAGCGGTCGCACCATCAGCGACCTTTCGACTGCTTCGACTGCTGGTACTTCCTCTACGCCGCCCTCTTCAGCCCAAGCCACCACCTACGTCACACTCCCGCACCTGCGGGATCCCGGCACTTTCTCCGGTGATGGTACGATCGATCTTGACACTTGGCTGAACCGGTACGAGCGCGTCAGTGCTACTCACCGCTGGGATCCCACGCTCATGCTCGCCAACGTGCTTTTCTACCTGGACGGAATTCCCCGAACATTGTTTGAAAGCCACAAAGCCGACATAACGAGCAGGGATCTCTTCAAAGAAAAGATACGTGACCTGTTTGGCGATTTATCTGGTCGTCAGCTCGCTGCGAAGAAGACTCTTGCCACACGGGCCCAGTCTTCTACCGAATGGTACGTCTCCTACATTCTTGACGTCTTGGCCCTTTGTTCCAAGGCCGACCAGTGCATATCGGAAGACGAAAAAGTTAACCACGTCTTGAAAGGCATTGCTGACAATGCTTTCAACCTGCTGGTTTTTAACAACGTCTCGAGCATCGACACCATCCCTAAAGAATGCCGACGTCTCGAACAAGCTAAAGCCCGCCGCGTAGCCCAAAGCATCGTGTGCCTTCTAAACACAGCGGCCACTTCTTCTTGTGACGACGCCTTCCACCAGGCCCTCCGATGTGACAACCTTACACGCATCATTCGTCGAGAGGTCGAGGCAGCACAACCGGTAGCCACGCCATTACCGACGTCTGCGCCTTCCCCGACCACGATCTCTTTATTACAAGCGGTTATTCGTCAAGAGCTATCGAATGTCGGCCTACATCCTGTTCCTACCATATACCCTTCTGAGCCTTCTTATCGCATCCCTACTGCTCCTCGCATACAACGCAATTCGTCCGAAATGGCGTACTCTTGATGACAGGCCCATATGTTTTAACTGTCGACGCGTTGGTGATATCGCTCGTCACTGCCGCAGCCACTGGGCTCCACCGTCCCATTATGCACCTCAGCATCATGCCACCTCTGTTCGCCAGTCGTCTCCATCACTTTCTCCATCAACGCCGACCACATTTTCCGCTCCTGCAGCACCCCTGAGCAGACCTCGCTACGACCGGTCACCGTCCCCTGCTCTTTGTCAGTCCCGGTCACCCCCACAACGCCGTGCGGTCTCCCCGACCTATTCGCAGCGCCTCCGACCGGAAAACTAGGCCATGCAGCTTCTGGAGGTGGAGCTTCGTTGACGACCTTCGTAAGAAATCCTCAATTACCGATAACAACGAACCGGAACCTTTTAGACGGTACTGTCGACAATGTTCGTGTCAGTGCAATGATAGATACTGGCACGCATGTGTCCATTATGAGTGCTAACCTTCGCCGCCGACTTCGAAATGTTGTCACGTCCGCCCTCAACCGAGCTGTACGAGTTGCCGATGGAGAAACTGCCGCAATTTTTGGCATGTGCTCTGCGCGAGTGTCTATTGGGGAGAGAAGCACGGTCGTTCTTTTCGCCGTTATCGAACATTGCCCTCATAAACTCATTCTCGGTATGGATTTTCTAGCCACGCCCTCTGTTTTCATAGATTGTTCAGCTGGCCGTCTCCATCTCTACTTACCCCTCTTTTCCGACCCGACCAGCCCACCGCAAACCAGCCTCTGTTGCATTGATTTCACGCACCTCCCTCCTAACTCTGTCACACATGTCGACTTATCCTCCACGCCGCCAGTACCTGATGGTGATTACATGGTGGCCCCAACTCCTGCCGTGATGCTTACGCATGGGGTTGCTGTGTCGCATATGATTCTGACGATTACGAGAAACCGCACCTTCCTTCCACTGGTCAACTTTTCACTCACCACCTAAGTTCTGCCACAGGGTATTTCCCTGGCCGAAATTACCGCTCTCCAAGATGACCTTGTCGAGCCTCTGAAAGTACGATTGATGCAGCTCAGTCAGTGGTTCCACTCCATGACGTTCTTGGGGCACCGACATCGAGCGAATGGTGTCATCGGACCTCACGTCTGAGCAAGCTGCAGCGCTTTGCCACGTTCTTGAGGGCTATCGTAGCATTTTCGGCTTTGCCAGCAACTCTTTAGGCCAAACGACCATTGTCACTCATCGCATAAATACTGGCCATGCAACTCCCATTTACCGACGCCCCTACCGTGTGTCTGCGTTGGAGCGTGCAATATTACAACATGAAGTCGGCAAAATGCTTGCGAAAAACATTATTGAGTCTTCATGCAGCCCCTGGGCTTCTCCAGTCGTCTTTGTTAAAGAACGATGGAGCATGGCGCTTTTGTGTCGATTACCGTCACCTTAACAAATGTACCAAGAAAGACGTTTATCATTTACCTCAAATCGACGACACCCTCGACTGTCTGTACGGTGCCACTTATTTTTCAACTATTGACTTTCGGTCAGGGCAGATAGCCGTCGACGAGATGGACCGCGAGAAGACCGCATTCATCACTCCTGATGGTCTTTATCAGTTAGGTGATGCCCTTTGGTCTCTGATATGCACCAGCCACATTTAAAAAAAATGATGGACTCATTGCTCCAAGGGTTGAAATGGTCCACCTGCTTTATTACCTTGACGATGCTATTGTCTTTTCGCCCACATTCGACTCGCATCTTGATCGTTTGTCAGCTATTCTGGACGTTTTTCGTCGAGCCGGACTCCAGCTTAGCGCCTCCAAGTGCCACTTCGCTTGTCGTCAAATTTCCGTGCTCGGTCACCTTGTAAATTTTCGCGCAGTCACGAATTTTCCCTTTCCGAGGAACACAATGGATGTCCGCAGTTTTGTAGGGTTGTGCTAATATTTCAGACGCTTTGTTAAGGACTTTGCGACCATTGCACGCGCCCTCACAGACCTCTTGAAGAAAGACGCCTCGTTTATCTCGGGCCATGACCAAGCGTCATCGTTTCCGCAACTTACGACACTACTTACAACGCCACCAATCTTGGCTCACTTTGATCCATTAGCCCCAACCGAGGTTCACACGGACGCCAGTGGACACGGCATAGGAGCTGTGCTATTGCAGCAACAACGGAGACACGACCGTGTTATAGCCTACGCAAGTCGACTGCTATCGCCAGCCGAGCGCAACTATTCCATCACGGAGCGCGAGTGGCTCGCCCTTGTATGGGCAGTCGCCATGTTTCATCCATACCTGTACGGGCGCTCATTCCGTGTTGTCACGGATCATCACGCGCTCTGCTGGCTAGCCTCCCTGAAGGACCCCACGGGACGTCTCGCTCGATGGGCTCTACGCCTTCAAGAGTACACGTTCTCTGTAATGTACAAAACAGGGCGATTACATCAGGATGCGGATTATTTAGCCCGCTACCCTGTTGACGAACAAACCGATACTGACGCTATCACGAACGTTTTTTCCGTGTCGCAGCAGGTGAACATTGGCGAAGAGCAACGTCGGGATGCTCCTTTACGAGCCATCATTGACAAACTGGAGTCAACGCCTCGCGACCTGTCCCTACGAATGTTTTTGATGAAAGACGGGATCCTATATCGCCATAACCTTGATTCCTGCGGAACAGACTTACTTCCTGTCATCCCAGCGTACCTGCGTTCCACTGTCCTGCATCAACTTCATGACGCTCCCATGACGGGCCATTTGGGCGTTTCTCGCGCATACGATCGGGTACGACGTCGGTTTTTTTTGGCCTGAGCTTTCCCACTCTGTTCGACGCTATGTCGCCGCTTGTGAGCCCTGTCAGCGCCGCAAAACGCCGTCAGCCCTCCCAGCCGGCTACCTTCAGCCGATCATCGTTCCCAACGAGCCTTTCTTTCGAGTTGTTCTCGACCTGTTGTGCCCTTTTCCACTCTGCACAGCCGGAAATAAATGTATTGCTGTTGCCACGGACTACGCAACGCGGTACGCAATCACACGAGCACTCCCGACCAGCTGCGCTACCGACGTTGCGGACTTTCTGCTGTACCACATAATATTAGTGCGCGGTGCTCCCCGTGAACTTCTCACCGACCGTGGCTGCACGGTTCTTATCAGCTGTCGTTCATGAAATCCTGAGGTCTTACCATACCAAGCACAAATTTACTACTTCGTACCATACCCAGTCAAATGGCTTCACGGAGCGCCTTAACAGGACCCTAACCGATACGCTTGCCAAATACGTTGCGCCAGACTACAATGATTGGGACACTCATTTGCCGTATGTGACGTTCGGCTACAATTTATCTCGTCACAACACAGCCGGCTATTCGCCCTTCTATCTGCTATATGGCCGGGACCCAACTCTACCCTTAGACACTTTACTACCTGCGGCCACTGAATATGCTGGGGAAGCCATTGCCCGCGCCGACCACGCGCGCCAAGTCGCCCGTAACCGTCTACAGGCATCACAAGCGCGCCAACAACAGCTCTACAATTCTCATCATAGGGACGTGCACTTTTCTCCGGGTTGTCTCGTGCTCCTCTGGTCACCTACTCGGCGTGGGGGACTGTCTGAAAAAATGTTGTCACGCTACACTGGACCATTCCGTATCGTTCGCCAAGTGACAGACGTCACGTACGAAATTGTTCCAACCGATCCAACAAAGTTCATCGTCAGCTCTGAGCGACACCGTTCACGTGGCTCGGCTAAAGCCCCATTACCACCCTTCGACATTATCTGCGTAAACGTAGCAGGCGGGACGGTGTTTCTACCACCGGGGGTTATGATACATAACAGCCGCTAAACACGGCTGCATGAAAGAGGAGGACGAAGTGACTTTCTGTTTGAGGCTGGTCTGGCGCCATCTTGCTCGTCGAGTTCTGTGCGCTGTAAATAGACCATTCAACAAGTTACTCGTAACAATATTTTCGATGAAAAATCTTGGTCACCCTTCGCTTGCAGTACCTCTCAAGGTAGTTTTTGTCTCGCACATACGGGTCAGATAATCCGTCGCGACAATAACCTAGCGGTTCCCTGCAGTATAGGTAGGTAGTTGGCCCAAAATGTCCACGCCGATCTGGTATAATGGAGCTGTTGGGGACCTGCATGGGTTGTAGGAGGCCAGCTGGTTTAGTCAGTGGGACTTGCGTCGCTGTCAGTCGAGACAGGTACGGCGCTGTGTTTCTTCACGGTTGTGGTTATTCTCGGCCAGTAATATTTTGCTGTATTCCGGCAACGTTCTCGTGTAGTTCAAAAGGCCAGAGGTCAACCTCGTTGTGGCATGCTTTGAGTTTTCAGTACGAATGGCTGCAGGGATTACGGAGCAGATCGGGTGATCCCGTCGACGAAAAGTTCTTTTGTAGAGTACTCCGGCCCGTAATACAAAATGATGACAACACTCTTGGAAAAACTCTTCACGCCTTGTGGAAATCTGCCATCCAAGTAGTTCATTAAGCCAAGCAACTCAGCGTCATCACGTTGTTGCTGCGCAATGGCGGCCGTGTCGAGGACCCCTAGAAATGCCGCTTCCTCCTCCTCAGGTAGGGTTGCCTACTCAATGGGTGAATGGGACAGACAGTCAGCGTCCATATGTAGCTTGCCTGACTTATGTACGACTACCATATCGAATTGTTGCAGCCTGGACGACTCCAACGGGCTAATCGCCCTGTAGGGTCTTAAGACTTGGTAAACAAGCACAGCGAGTAGTGGTCGCTAATTACTTGAGGGGCGGCCATGTAAATACGGACGAAATTTGTAACCCGCCCATACCACAGCGAGATATTCCTTCTCAGTCGTGGATAATCAGGCTCAGCGAGCGTGTTAACGTACGTATTTACGAAAGGTACTGGGATTGATGCCCA